>OY728141.1:253548356-254138151 GCA_963277665.1 Viscum album
ATCCCCTAAAAAACATTTAAAAATATAAACACATAAAAACCCCTTAAAATATCTAAAAATTACTAAAAACCATAGAAACCCTAAACCTTCTAAAAATATTAAAAATCCCTAAAAGACCATGAAGAAGAAGAAGATGTCGCCGCTCTCTCCTAGACTCTCCCTCCTGCCGTGGCGATTTTCAGGGTTTCATCTTGGAATCCTTTCCGGGAGCTGCTTTTTCCGGATTAGTGTTAAAGATGGAGTTCTGGTTGATCGATATTCTTCCCTGTGCTTGTGGGAGATTAGGCTGCTGCTTCTTGGTGTCGGGATCTGGAGGTTCTTTGCTCAAAAAGGAGATGACAATCTGGAATGGATCTTGCAGCGATTTTTCTCGGCATCGGTTTTTCCAGATCTGGAATGTGTCGAAGTCGGCGACTCCTTGGTGGCCAGTAATCCCCATGGAGTTCAGACTTTCGAAGATGATTTTTCAGATTTGGGTTTTCAACGGACGAGTCAACGAAGTCAAGGGATTCGGTCTGCGCGGATCTTCCAGAGGGTTGTTCGACGGATTTGTGTTGGTGCGGTCAGCTCCTTTGAGAAGGACCTCCAGAGGATGCAACGGTACCACAAGCTTTATGCTTCGGCTAGGTCTTGGTCGTCAGGCGATTGTGTTGCTTCCTCGGACCAGATCTCTATTTCCTGTTCTCGCGATGCTGATGAAGGTTTGGTTTTTTCACTAGCTTGCCCTAGCTCTCGATTTGTGATGCTGATGCAGGTGCGTGCTCAACCCGTTCCCTTGGTTATATATCCGTTTCACACAATTGATGTGAGCTTGGGTCGGATTTCTTGGCTCTTCATGTTCTTATGTTTGCTGGTTTCTGTTACGGGTGTGAGTAAATGTGATCTCTAGCTTTTGTATCTACTGAGAGGTGCTAGGCGTGGCTTGGTGATGCTCCGAAATTTTTCTCTTTCCAAAGAATTCTGGATGCTGTGGTTTGGTACTGGTTATGGTTGCTGGTGGTGTGCTATTAGTTGTGCTGTGAGGTGTGGTTTGCTGCAAGCTGTTTGGGTTGAAGGATTTGGTTTCTGGTTGTTTGATGGGTTCGGAGGTTACTGCTGGTTTCTTGGGCAGATGGGACTGGAAAGGCATGATCTACTTCATGTTGTTGATGAAGGGTTTGTTATGCTGTGCTGTACTATGGCTGATGTGCTGGACTATGGTCAAATGTGTTATGGTTGTCGTGGTTGTGAATTGATGCGAGTGATGCTTCTTGACTGGCTGAGAGGTGGTGATGATGAAAGATGCTGGTGCTTGGTGATGGTTGCGATTTTGCTGAGGGGAGACGAAGGATGCTGGTTGGTGATGGTTTCTATTTTGCAGAGAGGTGACGAAGGATGCTGGTTGGTGATAATTATATGCTACTGGATGCTGGTTGGCTAGTTGCGGGTGCTGGATGTTGTTTGTTGCTGTAGTCGGAATGCTGGTTGTTGGTTAGCTGTGAGCTGTTGGATGCTGGTTAACGCTGGATGTAGTGCTATTGGATGCTGGTACTGGCTGGATGTGACGTGATGATGCTGCGGTTTTGTCTGTTTTTGTGTCTTTTTCTTTCTTTGTTTTTCTTTCTTTGTCGTGGGTTGTAAGGGTTTTTGGGTGTGGGTCGTTCGACCCCTCCCCTCCCTTGTCTGCATTGTTTGTGTCTTTTTGTTTAATAAATTTTTGGGGGTGCCAGGAATATCCTGCACCCGAGCCTTCTTTGCCCTAAAAGACCATAAAAATGAAAAAAACCAATAAAAACTCTAAAAAACCTCTAAAACCATAAAAATGTTAAAAAAGTGAAAAAACCATAAAATCCTATAAAATAATTAAAAACCAAAAAACAATAAAAACTCTAAAACCCTAATAATTCCTAAAGACCATCAAAATCCCTAAATATAGTTAAACCCCCAAAAATATGAGGAAATCACTAAAAATACCTAAAAAATAAAGAAAGATAAATCCCTAAAAACCCTAATAAATCCTTAAAACATTCAAACTCTTAAAACCCCTAAAAATCCTAAAAATTCTAAAATCCCAAAAAAACCCAAAAATACCTTAAAACCACAAAACCCACAAAAAACCATAAAAATCCCCCTCATAATTTAAAAAATCATAAAAACCCATAATCCCCCGAAAAATCACTAAAATCTATAAAATGCATAGAATCTCTAAGAAATTTAAAAAATATAAAAAATTTAAAACCCATGAAAACACAAAAAAAAACCCCAAAAAACCATAAATCCCTAAAAAACAGAAAAATACTGAAAATCGATAAAAACAAAAAATAGCATGAAAATTCAAAAAATTTCGTAAAATCCCTAAAAAATATAAAAACCAAAAAAACCCTAAAAACCCCAAATAAAATATTAAAAATCTAAAAACACATTATACCTCTAATAATATAAAAACGATAAAAACCCTAAAACCCCTAAAAACCCTCAAAATATCTAAAAATTCCAAAAAACCCATAAAAATCCTTAAAATCCCAAAAAGTGAATAAAAATGTAAAAAATAATAAATACACTAAAAATCGTTAAAAAATAAAAAAACTATCAACAATTAACACCCCTAAAAATCTTAAAAAGTGATAAAAAATCTAAAGAATTCTAATAACCCTTAAAAACCTAAAAACCATAAACACCCCTAAAACTAATAAAACACCCAAAAAACAATTAAAAACCAAAAAACCCATAAAAACACTAAAAACCCTTTAAACACGTAACAACGTTAAAAACTCTAAAAAACCATAGAATCCATATAAATTCTAAAAAAAATCCCAAAATAACCATAAAATCCCTTAAACAATTAAAAAACCTAAAAATAGCTGAAAATATTAAAATCCAAAAAAAATCCCTAAAAATATGAAAGATCTGTAAAACCCAAAAAATCCCTATGAAAACCTTAAAATGTGAAAAAAATTTAAAACCCTTAAAAAAATAAAAACCCTAAAAATCAATACAAAACCTAAAACCATAAACCCCTTAAAACCATAAAACCTAAAAAAACTAAAAATCTAAAAACCTTTAAACCCTTGAAAAGATAAAAAATAAAAAACCATAAACCCCTAAAAATTGAAAAAAACCCCAATAATCCCCAAAAACCATACAAACCTAAAAACCCTAAAAACCCCTTAAAAAATTAAAAACCTATAAAAATCCTTTAAAATTCAGGAAAATATCTAAAAATTTTAAACCCCAAAAAACCATAACAAAAAATTAAATCCAAAAAAACACTTCAAACCCATAAAAACCCTAAAACACTAGAAAACATAAAAACCCCTAAAACCCATAAAATCCTAAAAAGTCACAACCCCTAAAGACATTAATAAACACTAAAACTACTAAAAACATAAATAACCCTTTAAACCCCTAATTTTTTTAAAAATGTCTAAAAACCATGAAACCATGAAGAAACTCAAAAATCCCCTAAAACACAAAAAACCATGAAAACCAAAAAAACCCTGAAAACCCCTATGAAAACCTTAAAAACATAAAACCCCTCAGAATTCCTAAAAATACTAAAAACACTAAAAACCTAAAATCTCTAAAAACCCTAAAAATCATATAAACCACTAAAAAACATAAAACACTAAAAACCTAAAAAACCACTAAAAACTGTAAAAATAAATTATACCACTAAAAAGTTAAAATAAACTCTAAATAACCTTTTAAAACCCTATAAAAATAATAGCTAAGGATAATGGCTCCGCTCTCCCAGGATGGTGATTCTCCCTTCCCAAGGCAAGCTTGAAGACGAAGATGATTCCTGCACCTCTCCCTCCCCCCTCCGTGGGGCAGGGGGGCCCACTAGTTCTCGATGATGAGAATCTGTTTATCCTGTTCCCATTTCTTGATCCTCTTCCCCCTTTTCCTCGGGTTCATATTTTCCCTAAAGTTCTTGACTTACATGAAGGAAAGTTGCAGCTTCAGCTTTAGATGGTAGAATACAATGAAGCCTCTGCCCTGCATAGGCTGACCCTGGTTTCTTACATCTGGAATTTGAAACCTCTGGTGGATGTTTTTGGTAGATTCATGTTCGAACATTAGGATATCCAAGATCGTGCCATGGTAGGACTTGTTGATAGCAGACACATCATGATTTGCTTTGCATTAGAGGAGGGTATGATCCTTTCCTAGTCTCCGGCTCCATGAAAATGTAATGGTGATCGTTTCTCCCTCTCCTGGTTGAGCTTTGACCTACATCTGAACCATGACTCACCGATGGTGGCATCTTGGGTTAGATTTCCTGAACATCCCCTTACCTTTTATAATTCCTCTATCATTTCCATTTTGGGAAATCTAGTGGGATGGATCTTATTTGTTTAGAGTAGAACGAGGGCCATTTGTCACCCTGTGGCCCCAAGGTCCTTTATTGAGATTGATGCATCGAAAAATCCAGTTGAATTTGTTTGGATTGCTATTGGTGAGGAGCTGCGGGGGAAGTAACCTATGATTTTTGAGTCGTGGACTGGTTTTTTCTCCTCCTATTGGAAATTGGGGCATAGTGATCAGGCTTGTAGGCGTGAAAGCAGGAATTGTGGTGCTTTGAAGTAATTAAAAGAGGTGGATTGCAGAGAGAGGCTGCTGTGGGGTGAGGCGAAGGAGGAAATTCACACGGTTTCTCGTCTCTTGAAGGTGGTTCAGGTTGAGTCTGGTGAAGAGGGTCAGGCTTGGGTGGGGGTGCATGCTAAGGAGGTTGCAATGACATTTCAAAGTGGGAATGAAAGCAGTGGTGTTGAGCGGGTGGAAACCTCTTTTGGTCCTGGTTCTGGATCATTGGGCCCAAGGATTTTGCGGTCTGATCTTCCAGTGGCGCTGGGGGTCATGGATCTGCAATAGGTGATCATGGTTTTAGAAGGCTGGCTGTTCAGTGCCAGTCAGTGCCAAAGGTGAGTGAAATCTTCAAGAGAATGAGGAGAGACTTGCAGCTTTCAAAAGCTGAAAATCTACAAATGGGGAGGTTTCTGCTTGCAGGATGCATATCTCCTCTGATAACAGTATGGTGAGGAGGCTGAAAGCCTTTCCTACCTTCAATCATTTTCAAGGGCTGGATAGTGAGGAGGAAGTACAAGGGTTTCTGATTGCTGTCTATGGGAGTGCGAGGCCTTCTACTCAGGGGAGTGGGTGAAGGTTGTTGATGCTGGGCGTGACAGAGGGAGTGTGGACCAGCGGCCGGGATCTTCAGGTCAGATCAGAGGGGATGCATCCTTGGTGGATCATGAAGTAGCTCGACCTTCTGGTGAGATGGAGTAGGTTGTTGCTGCACCTAGAGACGTTGCTGAGCAGAGGGTTCTAGAAGAACATGAAGAGGTATTCCCTATGGTAGTGCTTAGAGGTACTGGTGGAGGTGACTGTAAAGTGTTGGGGTAGGAGAAGTCAGAGGCGCATGGGACAATGGACAAGTTGGAGGAGGCGGTTGAACAAGGGGGACATTTGGCGATGGGGATGGCGTGCGGGCAGGGGGAGGGAGGGGAGAAGGGGGATGATCCCAAGCATGGGATTCCGTCGCACAAGAGAAGGTGATGGGGCCAATCTTGGAGGCACTTGAGGAGACTCTTGTTGATAGGCCTGGTTTTATGGGTTTTCTTGAGTTGTAGGGGGATGAAATCAAGCAGAATAGAGAGGAGGGACAATTATAGCCGACCCCGGCTGGTGTGGTGCCCCCTCCTTGTCTGGATGTGGAGGAACCCGCCATGGTGGTTCCTAGTGTGCCCCAGGGTGGGACCCTTTGCTCCCTTAACCAGGAAACCACCTTCTTCTCTGACCAATATTTTTTCTAGGAGGATCATATAAGGATGAATCATAATATGAATATGATCATCAAAGAGATGGACTTTCTCGAGGTGGCCATGCCAGATAGGAAGGAAAAAACCTACAGAGGTCTCTTCAGATCCCTGAAAGAGGAAGCCGATGAAGGAATATTCGACCTTGCCTAAGACAGTCTCAGCGAGATCCTCTTGAAAAGCTAAGGCAGTTCCCTCTGGTAGGGGAGGTTGTCCTATCAAGGAACAGATGAATTCAGAGCAGCAACGTCTCATAGAGTATTACACTACCTTACTAAAGAATTATGATTCACTTGAATGGGATTCAATTTAGTTGGATGCTTCTTATGGTTATAGTGATGATGGGGACCCTTATGGGGGTGGAGATGTTGGCTTGTTGAATGAGAGGTACTGAATCTGATACAGTGTTTTTTATTTTTTTATTTTTCTTTTTTTTGGGGTCTTTTGGATCTTGGGTTGTAAAGGGTTTTTGGGTGTGGGTTGATTGACCCCTCCCCTCCCTTGTCTGTTGTTTCCTTTTTTTCATAATAAATTCTATGGGGGCTGGGAATAGCTTGGCCTCACACCTCTTCTGTCCTATAAATACAATAAAACCCTAAAACCCAAAAAATAACAAAACTTTATAAACCATAAACCCCCTCAAAATCCATAAAAAACCCTCAAAATCCATAAAAATACTAAAAAATTCCATAAAAATGTAAAAAAAATAAAAACATGAAAACCCTAAAAACTCCTTAAAAACAAAAGAACACATAAAAACCCTAGAACACCTACGAATCACTAAAATCCATTAAAACGCTAAAAACCCTAAAAACCATAAAAACCCTAATTCCCCTAAAAACCTTAAAAAACTAGAACCCCATAAAAACACTGAAAACCCCATAAAACCCTAAAACACCTCTCAACCCCTAAAAACATTAAGAAACTCGACAAACACTTTAAAATCCTAAAAATAGAAAAATCTTAAAAAACACAAAAACTCACAAAAACCATTAAAACTATGAAAACCCCCAAAATCCCTATAAACCCTAAAAACCATAAAATCCTAAAAAAATATCTAAAATCCCTAACAACATAAAAACCATTAAAACTTGAAACCCCCTAAGAAAACCTAAGAAACCTAAAAGCACATAGAACCTCTAGAAACCTAAAAACTCCCAAAAACCTAAAGGACCCTAAAAACCATAAAAACCATAGAATCCTTAAAAATATTTAAATTTCTCAAAACCACAAAAAACTATTAAAATCCTATAAACCCCTTAAAATGTCAAAAAAAAAACAAAAACCATAAAACCCTAAGAAATTCAAAAAATCACTAAAAACCCAAAAAAACAAAAACCCTATATGCCATAAAATACCTAAAGACCATAAAAATCCAAAAAAAAAATCCCAAATATCTGTAAAAAATAAAAAAAACCCCCTATAAATCCAAAAAATACCTAAGAATACCTTATGAAACTAAAAACACATAAAATCCCTAAAACCCAAAAAATGATAAAATCCCTAAATCCCTAAAACCCTAAAACCAATAACCCCTAAAACCATAAAAAACCCCATAACCCATAAAAACACTAAAACCCACTAAAACCTATAAAAACACTTTGAACCACTAAAACAGATAAAAATCTCTTAAACCTTAAAAACCTTAAATAACTAAAAAACATTAATACCCCAAAAAATCCATTAAACACTAAACAAGACAAAAACCCTAAAAACCCTAAAAACCCTCAAAAACCATAAAATTCCTAAAAATAAGAAAAAAACTAAAAAGTATTTAAAATTCCTAAAATCATAAAAAATAGTAAAACCCCAAGAAAACCCCAAGAAAACCTTGACATACTAAAAATAATTAAATTCCATAAAAACCCAAAAAACACTAAAAAACATAAAAACATAAAAAACACTAAAAACCTTAAAAATCATAAAAAACCTGTAAAACCTAAAAAACTATTAAAACCAATAAAACCCATAAAAACCGACAAAAAACTCTAAAAACCCTTTAAACCGGTAAAAACATTAAAAACTATATTATCCTTTAAAACCCTAAAATACTCAAAAAAATCTCTAAAAACCAAAAAAACCAGAAAACACCTAAAAAACCTCAAAATCCCAAAAAACACTAGACACCATAGAATCCTAAAATCCTAAAAAACCCTAAAAATAAAAAAAATCACTAGAAAATTAAGAAATATCAAAAAACATAAAAACCACTATAAAACACATAAAAACCAAAAAACACTTAAATCCTCTGGAAAAGAACAAAAGTACTAAAAACTCTATAAACCTAAAAACATTAAAAACCATAAAAAATCATAAATACATAAAAAACTCTTTAATCACCTAAAGAATTTTTAAAACTCTACAAAACATTAAAAACCATATAAAACTCAAAAATCGTTGAAACCCACAAAAAACCCATAAAAACCTTAAAACCCTAAAATTAAGAAAAATGACTAAAACCCTAAAAAACCATAAAAATCATAAAATCCTCCAAATTTACTAAAAAAATATATTATAAAAAACCCATAAAACCCTAATAAAACATCAACAACCCAAAAGAATCAAAACCCCTAAAAAACAAATAATTTAAAAAACCTTAAAAACAGTAAAAACCAATTAAATGATAAAAAATATAAAACCCACTAAAAACCTTAAACATCCTAAATTAACCCAAAACACACTAAATATATAAAACCCATTTAAATCTCTAAAAATTTTAAAACAATTTAAAAACAACATTTAAACCCATAAAAACTATAAAAAACATAAAAACCCTAAAATCCCCCCTTAAAATCCATCAAAACCCCAAAATCCCTAAAAACCATAAAAACCCAGAAAAAAATATATAAAATACCTAAAAATGTAAAAAACCTAAACACCTTGGAACCCCAAATCAAACCATAAAAACCTATAAAAACATAAACCCCCAAAAAACCTAAAAATGATAAATACCTTAAAACCCCAAAAAATGATAAAACACCTAAAACCCATTAAAAACCCTAAAAACCCTTAAAATTTTATAAATATACCAGAAACCATAATACCATAAAAACTAAAAAACTAAAAAACCCTAATAACACTAAAGATACCTCAAAACCCTAAAAACCATAAAACCCTATAAAATCCCCAAATATCCCTAAAAACATAAAAACACTAGAAACCCAAAAACCCACTGAGAAAAAATTTAAAAAATGTAAAAATAGATAAAACACCTAAAAACCCTAAAAACACTAAAAACCCCAAAACACTAAAAAATATCAAAACCGCTAAAACCCATGAAACTCCCTAAAATTATTGAAAACTTAAAAACCCATAAAAACCCTAAAATGAACTAAAAACTCTAAAACCCCTTAAACCACTAAAAACATTAAAAACTCTAAAAAACCTTAAAAACATAAATAAAACCCCCCATAAAACCCCAAAAATCCCATAAAAACCAAAAAACCAAAAAACCAAAAAACCCAAAAAAATGCCCAAAACTATAAAATTAATAAAAAAAATTACCAAAAAGACCCTAAAAATGTAAAAAACACTTAAGCCCTTAAAACCCTAAGAAAAACATAAAAATCTAAAAACACTTCAAACCCCTAAAAACCTAAAAAATAATGCATTCCCTAAAACACTAAAAAATATTAAAAAGCACAAAACGCCTAAAAACCTTAATAACCTAAAACCCAAAAAAATATAAAAACCCTCAATTCCCTTAATATCCTTAAAGACCCTAAAACTATAGAAATTTTAAAAATACCATAAATTCACTAAATATATAAAAATCCCTAAAACCCATAAAATTCCCAAACAACACATTAAAACCCTAAAACACTTAAAACCCCGAAAACCAAAAAAATTCTAAAAATCCTAAAAACCTCTAAATATAAAAAAAACCCATTAAAAATTATAAAAATCCCTAATTCCCATAAAAAACTAATAACCCATAAAAATCCTTAAAACAAATAAAAAATCAAAAACACATTTATATGCCTAAAAATATTAAAAACATAAAAAGAATTTCAAACCTCAAGAATACATAAAAAAAACCCATAAAAACCCTAAAATCCATATGTCCCTAAAAACTAATAAAAACAATAAAGACCCAAAAAATTATTATAAATCACTAAAAATACGTAAAAACCTAAAAATACAAAAAAACCCTTCAAACACTTTCAAAACCTTAAAATCACAAAAACACTTAAAATCCCCCAAAAACCTAAAAACACTATGACCCTAAAAGACCTTAGAAACCCTAAAGCCCCTAAAAACTATATAAACCAAAAAAACCCCATAAAAACACTAAATATCTATTAAAATACAAAAAACTGTAAAAACTATTTAATACCCTAAAAATGATTAAATTTTCTCAAAAAATGAAAAACTCAAAAATACCCTAAAAAGTAAAAAAAATCACAAACCTAAGGTTGTGCTTCTGGGTGCGATATGTTGGAATGTTGGTGGTTACTTGGCTGAGATGTGAGGAAGATATTATTCTTGTTTCTACTCTTGGTGGTTCTGTACTAATGAATATGAACCTACCTGGAACGGTGGCACTGGCTGCTATGGGAGATGGTGTTTTTGGCATTGTAGTTGGATTGGTTGTGAATCGTTGTTGATGATGGATTTTGGTACGGTTTAGTGGTGCTGGATAGTGTTTGGTAATGGTTACTTCTTCGATGTAAGGTGGTGAAGGTGATGAATTTGATACTGGTAGTTCTAGGATGTTGGTGGTGGATATGTTTTATAAGGGGGTAATGATTGATGATAATGGTGATGCGAGATGCTGGTAGCTGTTTGGTTAGGAGATGCTAGTGGAGATGCTTCTTCTTTTTCTGATTTTTCTGCTTTTGTGTGTCTTTTGTTTTTTTGGGAAATTTGTATGCTGTGACTTTTTTCTAATAATTTGGGGGGGGGGGTTCAGAAATAGCCAGACCCCCACATCTTATTTTCCCTAAAAACCATATAAAAACAACTCCCCCTCAAAATCAATAAAACCCTAAAAACAATAAAAATAATTAAAAAGTTATAAAATACCTAAAAATATAAATAACTCTAAAAAACAATGAAGACCATTGAAATCTAAAAACACTGAAAACCCCTAAAAGTCTAGAAAATGTTAAAAACCCTAAATCCCACTAAAACCAATAAAACCACCAAGAATCCTTAAAACCCTAAAACCACATAAAAACAAAAACCCACTAAAAAATTTAGAACCACATTAAACAAGAAAAAACATTTAAAAACACTCAAAAACCATAAAACCCTTAAAAACCCTAAGAACCCTCAAAATACATAAAAACCCTAAAAATGAAAAAAAATCTTGAGAAAGCCTTAACAATCAATAAAAATTTGAAAATACCTAAAATCATAAAAAATATATAAGATAACCGTAATATCATAGAATTACATAAAACCCCTAAAACCGTAAAACCTCTAAAAACCTTAAAGAACCCTAAAAAACCCCCAAACCCCTAAAGATCATAAATACCATAAAACCCATAAAACACCTAAAAACCCACCAATAAGTATAAAAACCATTTAAAACCCTAAAAACAATTAAAAAACTATAAATACCATTAAAAAACTCAAAAAACACTAAAAATACACCAAAACCCTAAAACCCCAAAAAAACCCTAAAACCACTAAAAATCCCTAAAAACTGAAAAACCAAATAAAAATCCAAAAACACTAAAAAACGACAAAAAATAGAAAAATCCAAACACATTATAAGCACTTAGAAACCCTAAAACACTAAAAACACATAAAATCCTTAGCAAACCTAAAAATTCTAAAACCCCCAAAAAACACTAAAAAACACTAAAAAACACTAAGAACTATTAAAATCCTTAAAAACCTTAAAAACTCTAAAAACCAATAAAAACCGTAAAATCCCATTGAAAAATCTAGAAATAAATTAACCCTGAAAACATTTAAAACTCCAAAACCACTTAAAACCCCAAGAAAACTAAAAACACACTAAGACCCGAATAAAATTATAAAACCCTAAATTCCTCAAAATCTCGAAAAACCCTAAATAACCATAAAAATCCTAAAAAATACCTTAAAATCCCTAAAACATAAAAAACCCTAAAAACCTAAATACCCCGGATAAACCCTTAAAAACATATAAACACTTAAAACCCCTAAAAACCTAAATACTCTTAAAACCCTAAAAACCATAAAACCCAAAATCCCCAAAAAACCCAAAAAACCAAAAAAATCCTAAAACCAATAAAAAATATAATACACTAAAAAAACCAAAAAACCTAAAAACCCATGTAAAAACTAAATAAACAATTTAAAACCTAAAACCCATAAAACCATAAAAAACCTAAAGGGTCCTAAAATTACCTTAAAAAATAAAAAACAAAAAAACCACTAAAAACCGAAAAAATGGTAAAAACCATAAAAAATATGAAAACCAACAAAAATCCCAAAAAACCATAAAAACCACCAAACCCTTTACAAACAAAAGACCACTAAAAACTCTAAAAACCCTTTAAACCCCTAAAACCAATAAAAGGAACTAAAAATATTATGAACCGTACAAACTAAATAACCATACAAAGCAAAAAAACCATAAAAATACTAAAAACACTAAAAACACCCAAAATCCCTAAAAAACCATAAAAATTATAAGAAATTCCTAAAATCATTAAAAATGAATAAAACCGTAAAATCCCAAATAACCCAAAAAAACATCAAAACCTAAAACCATTTAAAACCCCCAAAAAACATCATAACACTAAAACCATGAAAATACTAAAAGACACCAAAAAGCTATAAAAATCACAAAACCCACTGAAAACCATAAAAACCCATTAATTCCATAAAACCCTTTAAACCACTAAAAACCATAAATACCCATTACACTCCTAAAAAATAAAATACTTTAAAGACAATATAAACCCTAAAAACTCAAAAAACCCCATAGAAAACCAAAAACCCATATAAAAACTCTAAATCTCATAAATATCCTAAAAACCGATAAAAATACATAAAATATAAAAAACCCCCAAAACATTGAAATCCCAAAATATAACCATAAACCACAAAAAACACAAAAAACCCCTAAAATTCTAAAAATGATATATATCCTAAAAACCCTAAAACCATCACTGTTTCTAAAAACCGAAAAAAACCATAAAAAATCCCTTAAAACCATGAAAAATGTAAAAAACTCTGGAAACATTGAAAACCCCTATGATATCCATAAAAAGCTAAAAACCCTTAAAAACAAGAAAAAAATATAAAAACCACTAAAAATACCCTAAAACACCCTAAAACCCATAAAAAACTAAAATCGTTAAAACCCATAAAACCCAAAACGACTACAAAACCCGCAAAACCCATAAAATCAACATAAATCATTAAAAAACCAAAAACCCGATAAAATAATATAAACTCTAACAACAATTTAAACCCCTAAAAATATTAAAAAATAAAAAACCCTTAAAACCACTAATAAATTTTAAAAAAACCCATAAAAACCATAAGAACACTCAAAATCTCTAAAAACCCTAAAAAATATAAATATCCAAAAAAGACATAAAAATCCATAAAAATGTAAAAAACTAAAAAGACTCTAAAACCCCTAATAAAACAAGTAAAACATTAAAACAATTAAGATCCAATAAAACCACTAAGAAATGTTAAAAACCCTAACAACCCTAAAAATTCCTAAAGTCCTAAAACCCCCTAAAACCCATTAAAACCCCTAAAAACCCATAATAACCCTTAAACCCACTAAAACTCTAAAATACCATTTAAACTCCTAAAAATATTAAAAACTCTAAAAACCATAAAAACTATAAAAACTCAAAAAAAAACTATAAAATCACAAAAAAATCATAAATCTCCTAGAAACCCTAAAAACACCAAAAAACCATCAAAATACCAAAAACCCCTCAAAACCCTAAAAATTATAAAAATTCATAAAAAATTTAAAAACACAAAAACCCCTAAAACTCCTAAGAAACCATTAAAACCCATAAAACACATAAAACCCTTAAAAACCTAAAAATGACAAAAACCATAGAACCCACAAACCCCTAAAATCCCTAAAAACATAAAAACCCTTAAAACCCTTAAAAAGAATAAAACACCATAAAACCCAAAAAAACCACAAAAAACCAAAAAACCCTTTAAATCCCTAAATGTGTAAAAAACACTAAAAACACATAAAAAACTATAAACTGAAAAAACATAAAAACCCCATGAAAACTATTGAATTCCTAAAAACCCTAAAAACCCAAAACCATGAAATCCTTAAAACCCTAAAACACTAAAAGCCTAAAAAACAAGAAAACCCCCTAAAAATGTAAAAACCCTCAAAAATCCTAAGAAAACATTAAAAATTGACACTTAAAACCCATTAAAACCCATAAAACACACAAAACCCATAAAAACAAGTAAATACCCAAAAAAACCCATAAATACCCCTCAAAACATTAAAATACCGAAAAACCCCAAAAATCTAAAAAATCGTTAAAAACTCTAAAATCCCATTAAATACATAAAAATGTTAAAAAAATATAAATACCCTTAAAACCCAAAAAATTAAGAAACCCTAAAAATCCATAAAAGAAATAAAAAATATAAAACACAAAAAATACAAAAAACCCTAAAACCCATAAAAATCCTAAAAATCCTTAAAAATCCCTACAAACATTGGAAATATTAAGAAAACATAAAAACAATAACACACTTAAAACCCCTAAAAACCTAAAAAAATATAAAAACCCTAAAACCATAAACCAGAAAAAACTTACAAAGCCCTAAAAATGAATTAAAACCTTAAAACCCACTAGAAACTATAAAAATTATTTAAACCCCTACAAACATAAAAAAATACAAAAATATAAAAACCCAAAGAAAACAAAAAAACCAAAACACATGAAAAACCATATACCCCTACAAAACCTAAAAACCCTAAAATCCATCAAAATCCATAAAGGTCATAAAAACCATAATATCCTAAAAAATCAAAAAAGATTCCCTGAAAATGTTAAAGGCCAAGAAAATCATGGAAACCCCTAAGAAAACCTTGAAAAACAAAAAAAACTTAAGTCCCCAAAAATATATACAAAATTCCAAAACCCAAAAGGCCTTAAAACCCATAAAAATTACATAAACACCTAACAACCTCTAAAAACCTTAAATTCCATAAAACCCCTTTGAAAACCCTTTACAACCCAAAAAAAAATTAAAAACTCTAAAAATAAATAAAACCATAAGACACTAAAAAATTCTATAAAACCCCAAAAAATCATAAAACCATTAGAACCCTAAAATCACTCAAAATCCCTAAAAACCCTAAAACCATACAAATCTAATAAAACAAAAAACCCTGAAAATGTAAAAACAATAAGAATAAATTTAAAACATAAAAATACTAAAACCCTTAAAACCTAAATGTTATAAAATCCTTAAAGACCCTAAAAACCATAAATACCCTAAAAACCGTAAAAGCCCTAAAACCCCATAAAAACCTAAAATCCACTAAAAAAATTAAAAACCCTTCAAACACAAATTTTTTTTATAAAATATAAAAAAAATTAAAAACACTAGAAATTCAAAAAACCATAAATCCCAAAAAAACACATAAAATCTCTAAAAATTATAAAAACACATTAAAACCCTTAAAATCACTAAAAACCTAGAATAACATAAAAATAATAAAATTCCTACAAATAAATAAAAACATAAAACCATAAAAAACATTAAACCCCCAAATAAATCAATAAAATCCTAAAAAAACATAAGACCCCTAAAATCCAAAAAATGATTAAAAACCCTAAAAACACCATACAAATCATACAAACCAAAAAAAATCCTTAAAACACCAAAAAAATACTAAAAGCACATAAAAATCCTAACAACCCCATAAATATTCTAAAAACCATTTAAACCCCAAAAAAGTCAACAAAAACTCTAAAAAAACGTTAAACACCAACAAAAATCAAAAGAACCTAAAAACCCTAAAAACCAATAAAAAATATAAGTCCCTTTAAAATACCTAAAATACCTAAAATCCATAAAATTCCTAAAAATAAGATAAAATATATAAAAACACATAAAACCCTAAAACCCCTAAAAATACCAAAGAAAACCATTAAAACATAAAAACATATAAAAAAAATAAACATAAGAAATACAAAAAACCCAAAAAATTATAAAAACCCCTAAAATAATAAAAACCATAAAATCTCATTAATACAGTAAAATCCATTAAAAACTCTAAAAACCCATTAAACCATAAAAAATTTAAAAAATCAAAAAACCAATAAAACCCTAAAAAACATCAAAAAACCCCTAGAAACCCAAAAACACTAAAATCCATAGAAACCCTAAAAACATCGAAAAATAAAAAAAGTTATTATAATCCTTCGAAATCCCTAAATATCTATAAAAATGAGAAAAACTCTAAAAACCTTGTAATACCCTAATAAAACCATAAAAACATAAAAAAACATAAAACCCTTAAAATGCCTAAAAAATGATAAAACCCCCGAAAAATTTAAAAAACTTAAAAACCCCTAAAACCATAAAAACAATAAAAACCCTAAAAACCCATTAAAACCATAATAAGCTCTAAAAACACTAAAAAACTAAAAACACTTTAAACCCCTAAAACATTAAAATTTAAAAAAACCTTAAAATCCCTAAAAAATCCAAAAACCCCAAAAACCCATAAAAAACCTAAAATCTCTAAATCACCTCGAAATCCATAAAGACATTAAAAACCCAAAAAATTATAAAAATGAAAAAAAAAATCCATAAAACATAAAAAAACCTAAAAACCCAAAAAACCCCTAAGAAAAAAAACATAAAACACATAAAACCCTTAAAATCCAAAAATCTCTAAAAACCCTAAAAACCCAAAAACACTAAAAACCCTTAAAATATAAAACCCTTAAAAACCATTAAATCAATAAAAACTCAAAAACCAACTAAAAACTCTAATAACCCTTTAAACACCTAAAATGTAAAAAAACTAAAAAAAAACCATAAAACCCAAAAAATGATAAAACCCTTAAAAGCCTAAAACCCATCAAAATCCCTAAAACCCTAAAAAAATAAAATTCCTAAAAAGTCTTAAAAAAATAACTCAAAAATGTAAAAAACTATAAAAACCCAAAAAATCCATAAGAAAACCTTAAAAATCTAAAAACACTCAAACACCCTAAATAACTAAAAATCTAAAACCTCAAAAAATATTAAAATCCTTTAGAAACCTAAAAACCATAAAATTTTATAAAATCCCCTAACAACCCATAAGAAACTCCAAAAACCATTTAATCCCCTAAAAATGTAAAAAAATAAAATAAACTTTAAACAACCAAAAAAAGTCAAAAAAAACACTCAAATAAAAATATATAAAACCCAAAAAAATAAAAAATCCATCAAAATACCAAAAACCTCTAAAAACCATAAAAATACAAAAAACCCTCAAAATTTATAAAAATGTAAAAAGATCTAAAGACCTTAAAAACCCCTAAGGAAACCTTAAAAACCTATAAACAATTAAAATACCTAAAAAACCTAAAAACACTAAAACCCCATAAAACCTTTAAAAACCATGAAAACACTAAATACCATAACCCCCCCCCCCCAAATAAAAAATCCTAAAAACAAACTAAAAACTCTAAAAAGTATTTAAAACCCTAAAATCATTAAAATAATCTAAAAAGTTTAAAACCCCAAAAAACTAAACAGTCTCTAAAAACCAAAAAACCATAAAAACCATAAAATCCAAAATAAACCTAAAAACATCAAAAATCCCTAAAACCCTAAAAATCATAAAAATACTAAAAACCCTAAAAATTGTTAAAAATGTAAAAACCCTAAAAACACTGAAAAACACTAAGAAAATCATAAAAACACTTAAAACCACTAACAACCTAAAAAAGCATTAAAATCCTAAAAACCATAAAACCCCCTAAAAACCATAAAAACCCTAAAACCCCATAAAAACCCAAATAAGACACTATAAACTCTAAAACACTTTAAACCATTAAAAAGTGAAAAATATTTTAAAACTTGAAAAAACACTAAAAACTCAAATAAAACCCTGAAACAAAAAAAACCATAAAAACCTAAAACCCCTTAAAATCCCAAAAAACCCTTAAAACCCATAGAAATCTAAAAAATTACCTAAAATTCCCTAAAAACATAAAACATTAAGAACCAAAAAAACCATAATAAAACCTTAAAAACCTAAAAATAATTAAAACCCCTAAAAACATAAAAATGTAAAAACCCGTAGAAACTCTAAAATGAAAACATCTATAAAACCTTGAAATCCATAAAACCCATAAAACCAACAAAACCCACTAAAAACTCTAATAACCCTTTAAATTTAATTTTTTTATAAAACACTTAAAAAATAATAAAACCCCTAAAAACTAAAAAAACCTAGAACCCCCAAATATCTATAAAAACCCTAAAAACATTGAAAAACCCTAAACCCCCTTAAAATACCTGAAACCCAAAAAACATAAAAACCATAAAAATCCCTAAAATTATCTAAAAACGTAAATGCCAATAAAAATCATGAAAACCCCTAATAAAAACTGAAAAACCAAAACACACTTAAAACACCTAAGAACCTAAAAACCCCCCAAAACCCTAAAAACCCTAAAAACTGAAAAATACCTAAAAACCATAAAATATCAAAAAAACACATAAAACCCCTAAAAATAAAATATATAAAACCCTTTAAACATCTAAAAATATTAAAAAACTCTAAAAACATTAAAACCTAAAGACTAAAAAACCCCCCAAAACCCCATAACACCCCAAAAACCCTTAAACCCTCAAAATATCTAAAAAACCTTAAAATCCTAAAAAAATTAAGAGTCCCTAAAATTTAAAAATACTAAAACCATGATAAATGCTAAGAAGAAATTATAAAACTAAAACACTTAAAACCCCTAAAACACCTAAAATGATAAAAACCATAAAAAACCAAAAACCCGAAAAATTATAAAAGTCCTAAAAACCTGAAAACCATAAAAACCATAAAACCACTAAAAATCTAAATACCCTAAAAAACAAAAAAAACAAAAATCATGTAAACTATAAGACCCCTCAAAATCCCTAAACCCCTAATAAAGCATAAAAATCATAAAAAATACCAAAAAAAACTTATAAAACTCTAAAAACCATAAAACCCTAAGAAAACCTTAAAAACCAAAAAACACTTAAATCCCCTATAACACCAAAAAAAATTGATAAAACCCTTCAACCCCATAAAAACATAAAAACATAAATACCCTTAAAACCCTTTAAAACCCTAAACACCACTAAAAACTCTCAAACACATTTAAACTCCAAAAAACTTTTAAACTATAAAAATATTAAAAACCATTAAAACCCAAAAAAACACCTAAAACCCAAATGAACAAAAAAAACCTAAAAACCCTAAAAAGAACTTCAATCCCTAAAAATCCCTATAAACCATTAAAACCCATAAAAACCTTGAAATCCCTATAAATCCCAAAAAAAAAACAAAACCATATGAAAACCTTAAAACCCCGAAAAGACATGGATTTGGAGGACCCTAATGTGATGAAAGTACCTGTGCAGATTTCTCTATTGTAGGAGGGAATGAAACCCAATTTTCTGATGTTTTGGGGGAGTGGCTCTAATGATGATTCTTGGATGAAATCCAACATGGCCCAGATTTTAATGGATAAGTCCCTACATGGAGATTTTTCATCTTTTGGGAAAGAAAACTTTATAGGGGGCCTGTCAAGGGAGAGGTTTCCACCTCCCACCTCTTGTTTACACAACTAGAAGGTCACTATTATCCATGTTCCAGGAAAACATGGTGATGTTGACACTGCAGTCCTGAAAATGAAGATGCCGAGGAAGGACAACTCTTTCTTTATGAGAATGGTATGTATGAGGGCTTCAAGCAGAGCTTCGAAGAACTCCTTTGGCAAGGTGGGGTGGCCTGCCAAGAAGCAGTTGAATGTGGATCAGGTGAAGTTAATGTAGGATCTAAATAGTGATGTAGATGCTCAATATACAAGAGGGGGGTGAATTGTATACTTTAAAAATTCCTTTGGATCCTATAAATTTAGTTGAGAATAACTATGTATTCCTTAAGAAAAGGAAAAGGCTAAGTTTAACAAAGTTAAGCTAAGAAAATTCACAACACCTCTTAACACCGAATGAAAACTAGGAAAGAGATTCCGAATGAGGGTTCCTGAAATATGGTTCCGGAAATTTAAACTTAACAAAAGATTACAATATGAGATTCTACCTTAAAGCGTATAGAATCTAAATTAATCAGAGTACAAGTAAGGAAGTATAAGAAACTTATACATTCCTTATAATACAAAATGCAGCGGAATATACACAAGTAGTAAAACTACAAGTAACAAGATATAAGTCTTTTAACCCAAAGAGAAGGGTATCCAACAACCTTGGATAAAGGTCCCTTGATTTATACTTTCAAGCAAGTCTGTCTTAGCCACACCAGGGTAAGCCCTCGATACGAAGATCGGAGTCTCTGTCTTGTTATCCCTACAAGCCCTCAACTTCAAGGTAGTTGGAAACCTCTGTCTTCCTTAGCAAGAAAGCCCTCGAACTTTAAGGTAGTCGTCACCTCTGTCTTCCTATCCCCGGAAGCCCTCGAATGTAATCACCAATATTCGGAGTCGCACGAAGCTTTGAGAGTTAATAAGAGTCTCTCCCTCTAGGAATCACTTCAACAGCATGTATGCACAAAACCAAGTTGTTCATCTGTCATCAGTTCCGAGCTCTTTCAAATGAGCTCCTATTTATAGGTAAGGTCGGCTCCTTCTCCAACGGTCATATTTTCCTTAAAGATCGGAGGGACCTGTACACGTGTCACTTAGACAACGGTTAGTTTATAACAAAACAGACGACATCGTTTTATAACAAAACAAATGTAACAGAATGTACGACATCGTTTTAAACTTTAACATAAAAGTTCGGAATGAAAACTTCGGAGTGAAGGTTCGGAGTGTAAGGAACAATACTAAAGAGTAGAAAATTTTAGACATGTAAGCAATATAAAAGTTCGGAGTCAGAATTAATTCAGAGTGTATAAAACAAAGATACTAAAATTCTGTTTAATAGGTGAATTCGGAATGAGAATTTGGAATAGGAATTCGTCATTAGAAATCGTAATGAGAATTCTTCATCAGAATTCGTAATGGGAATTCGGAATGAGATTTCTTCATTAGAATTCATAATGAGAATTCGTAATGAGAATTCTTCATTAGAGTTCGTAATGAGAATTCTTCATCAGAATTCGTAATGGGAATTCGTCATCAGAATTCGTAATGAGAATTCATCATCAGAATTCGTAATGAGAATTTGTAATGAGAATTCTTCATTAGAGTTCGTAATGAGAATTCTTCATCAGAATTCGGATCCTGAATCTGGAATAGAACTTAGTCAGATTTCATATCCGGAATTCGGAATGAAACTTCCTTATAGTTCTTATCCAGAATAAAAATGCTAAAACAGAATGATTTATATCAAAGTTTCAATTATTCCGAGAAAATGAATCCGAATCACATACTTAAGAAAAAATATGGATGAATAATATGATAAGGATAATTTTTCTTATAAAAGATATTTTCCTTAAGAAAGCAATTTTCCTTATAAAAGCGATTTTCCTAAGAAAGCAATTTTCTTAAAGATAGGGTGTTTGTGATTTTCAAAACAAGAAGGAATGGAAAATTCATAAGGAAAACCTTATTGACTCAACAATCTCCCCCTTTTTGGAAAGCACAAACATCCTTACGAAAATGAAATTCTAAGAAGAAAGAAAAACATTAAGGCTTATCTCCCTTTGCTTTAAGGATATTGATGAATACGACTAACTCCCCCTTAGGCTTTGAAACACTAAGGATCGTATTCAGATTTTCAGAGTGATAGATAAAAATGACTTCTTTAATGAAAAAGCTCCCCCTTACACAAACTCTTATTAGAGTTTTTCTTTTTCTTAAGGATCTTTTTCTTCTCCCCCTTTTATAAACCCTTATTAGAGTTCTTCTTTTTCTTAAGGATCTTTTTCTTCTCCCCCTTTGTGATTTTCAAAAAGAATTGGAGAGAATGGAAAAAAATAACAAAGTACCTGAAATATTAGTAACGACAACAAAAGAAACGAGAGGCACAAATTTCAATAGATTTGAAATCTCGACAAAAAAGAAAAAATTACAACAAAAAGATTGGATTTGGTTATTTCGGATCTTTTTCCTTTGACATGAGCCCCTTTAGTATAGTATTGATCTTCTTCAGGTCTTTATGATCTTCTTTAGCTTGCTTCTCTAAGGCAACTATTCTTTCGGATTGAGCTTCAATTTTTTCTTCCTGGGAATTTAGCTTTTCTTCCTGAGCTTTGATCTTTTCTTCCTGAGCCTTAATCCTTTCTTCAAAATCGATCCGATGATCCCTTTCAAACATCCAGTTTTGAGAAACCGAATTGAGCTTCCCATTCAGATATCTCACTTCTTGAATCCGGAAGTTCTTTTCTTTTGTCAGATTCTCTTCAAAGGATGCAGTTAGCTCATTTATCTTCTTGTCCTCGGTTTCAAATGCATCTTTAACATTGTCTTGAAACTCATCGAGAAACCTCATCTCTTCCACAGTCTTCTTCGACCAATTTGTCATCCTCTTGCAAGATTTTCTATGAGCTTCGTAACCAACAAAGAAGGTTTTGAACTGAGCCTCTATTTCAACACACTTGTCCATAACCATAGATATGGAGTCAGTTTTCTGATTCAACGCATGTTGGAGCATCTGACATCTAGATTCAATACTAGAGAATGTCGGAAAGGATCCCACCAAATTCTTTAAAGACTTGACAAAAAAATCATGCCCCAACGAGGATGACTCCAAATATGAAATCTTGCTTGGAGAGTTTTCTTCCTCAGTAAGCTCCAACTTCCTTTTAGATGAATCACCATATTCTCTTTTCTTGCTAGCCACTGATTTCAGAGTTTCAGAAAGGAGTTGCTTTCCCTTGTCTTTCTTCAGAATTGATTCTTGATCAGAAGTTTTCTGTTCCCTAGTAGATACTTGAACAATCTCATCAACAACTTTCTGAACAACATCTTCATCATTCTTATCCTTCTCTGGAGTTACTAACTTAGAGGATTCAGCCTCTGATGTTCGGAGTGATAGATGTTCCGAAGGTGATCCTTTATAATCATCCACTTGTTTCAAAAGATATACTGTTTCACCACTTCCTTCAGCAACTTCTTCTTACTCTCCGACTTGCCGAATCTGCTCAATTTGCTCAACATGCTCAGCTGTAGTCACTTCCGGAAAATCAACGTTTCTTCCTGGAGTCTCAGGTATAGATTCCAGGGAGAAATATCTCAGAAATGGGATTCTTCCGGATACCATCTCATTAAACATTAACAATTCTTGGACTTCCTCGGATTCTGACATCTTCTTCTTAAGCTTCTTTTCCTTTGCTTGTCTTTCAAGATAATTATCAGTTCTCTCCTTTAATTCCTTAGCTTCCACAGGGTCTAATCCGAACTGCGGATCCCCTACTTTCCTTTTCTCTTTATCATCTCTCCACTTTGTAACTACCTCATCAAGATATGTCTTCTTCTTCTTTGGTTTGGGAGGAGCAGTTTGAACTTCCTTAGACTTAGGATCTTCGACTTCAGCTGCAACTTCCTTTAACTTTCATTTCTTCACTGGTTTGGATGATTCTGGTTCAGCAGCCTTCGGAACCATTTCTTCTTGATTAGGAAAATCAACGAACTCACCAATATCCTTGTTGAAAGCCACATCCATCCTCTTAAGGGTGTCATCACTAACCAACAAAATTTTACAAACCCTTGGCTTAGATCTGCAAGCTTCCTTGAAAGATTCAAGGCACATAACTATCAACTTTGATAATATTACTGGGTACATTACGATCTGAGCTCTGAGATTTCCTTTCTTAAGATTCTCAATGGTTATAAGAATGTGCCTCATGAAGTTAAACTTCCTTAGATTTATCAGGAAATCTAACATATAGATCTCACTCTTCTTCAAGCTATCTTTATCACCTTTCCTTGGTACGATAAGACCTTGTACTCACAACTCTAGAATCCGGAAGTTTGTGGATAGACTTTCAATCTTCGGAGCCTTGTCATCAGCCAGTCCAAGGGTTCCTAATGCTTTTTCCTTGTCGAAGCTACCCTTAGAGTCCGACAATACATGAGAAATAAATTCTGCTTCTCCTTCATAGGAAAACCCTACCAAGCTTGCTGCCTTGGTATAAGAAAGTTTGTAAGTCTTGCCATAAGACTTAAAAGAAAAATTCTCCCTATTATCTTCCTGGAAGAAGGAAACCGTTTCATAGAACTCAACAAGTAACTCTGTAACAACATCGTCTTGAGTCCCTGGTTTGGATACAGCAACATCTTCCTAGCCATTCAACTTAATGTTCTTTGAGATAAGAGAGTCATAGTTGTTGAAGAAATCTGGATTGACTAACCTTTCTCTGTAAACTAACCATTGCGAAATAGGCTTAGTGGATGACATTTCTTGAGATGCTAACTCCGCAGACATTCAGATTTGAAGTCCTTTGGGAAGTTCGGAACGGAGAAAACTGATGTTCGGAACGGCCTTAAATCAGAGAGGAAGAGATTCGAGACGCGAGAGCTTAAGATCGATGTGGGATGAGTATTTGGGTCCCCTTTATATAGGCAACGAGATGACGGTTCACCTTCCATAGTTGATCTAACGGTTGGAATGAGCTGCGATCAGATCTGACGGTTGAAATATTTAATCCGATATTTTTGAGGTTTTTATTAAACCAAATAATTAAGAAAACTATAATCCGAAAACATAGTACAAGAAAATTCCAGCAAGTAAAATATGACTACGAAAACATGAGTAAGGAAATCATACCTTTCAGATTGGCTTAGGGGATTATTCGTAATGGCAGATTTCGCAAAAATTTTACTATCAAAAATAAACTTAGTACGAAAAACTCATTACGGAAAACTCAGTACGAAAAACAAACTTAAGAAGAAAAATAGTACGAAGAACTTAGTACGAAAAATACATTAGGAAAAATTTGGTATGAAAATTCCTTTATGAAACTTCTAGTACGAAATTTTCATTCCGGAAATTTTCAATACGAACACTTCCATTCCAGAAATATTCTGTACGAGAATGTCCATTTTGGAAAATTTTAGATCCGGAAGTTCCATTCCGGAAATCTTCGTTCCGAAAAGTTTGAAAACAAATTTTGAAAAACATTTTTTAAACAAACAATCAAATGTACCCCCCCTATGAAAAGGAGTTTATTACTGTAAGGAGATTTTTTCAACAGAAAGTTAATTAAGAAAGATTACCTTACGGTTATCATTCCTAACTTTTGTTTAATATATTCAAATCTATCAGAAGGCAAAGATTTTGTGAAAATATCATCAAGTTGATCTTGCATTCCGATAAACTGAAGAATAATATCTCCTTTGAGTGTGTGATCTATAAGAAAGTGATGCCTAATATCTATGTGTTTTGCACGGGAGTGATGTGCAGGGTTCTTACTGAGGGCAATGGCACTTGTGTTATCACACCAAACTTGTGTTTTAGTAAAACTCAAGCCATAGTCTGTGAGTGTGTGTTGCATTCACAACACTTGAGCACAACAACTTCCAGCTGCTACATATTCAGCTTCAGCAGTGGAAAGTGCTACAGAATGTTGCTTCTTGAAGGACCAAGAAACTAAAGAATCTCCTAAGAAATGACAAGTTCCGGATGTACTTTTTCTATCCATTCTACATCCACCAAAGTCAGCATCAGAAAAGCTTTTTAGAACACAATAATTTCCAGAAGTATAAAATAATCCTAGATCCATGGTTCCCATAAGGTAGTGAAAAATTCTTTTTACTTCCTTTAAGTGACATTCCTTAGGATTGGATTGATATCTTGCACATAAGCACACTGAAAACATTAAGTCTGGTCGACTAGCTGTTAAGTAAAGTAGACTTCCTATCATACCACTAAAAGATGTTTGATCTACTGGTTTCCCAGCTTCATCAAGATCTAAAGAGTTTGAGGTACCAATGGGAGTACTTATACTCTTAGTGTTGTCATAACCATACTTTTTAAGAAGATCTTTAATATACTTATGTTGAGATATGTAGGTTCCTTCTGGTTTTTGAGAATTTTGAAAACCAAGGAAAAATGTTAACTCACCCATCATACTCATTTCAAACTCAGATTTCATTAGACTAGCAAAGGAGTCAGTCAAAGATTGCTGAGTTGAACCAAATATAATTTCATCAACATAAATTCGAACAATCAAAACATTTTTCTTATCTTTCTTTATAAAAAGGGTTGGATCTGCATTCCCCTTAACATAGTTATTTTGAAGCAAAAATCCAGTAAGTCTATCATACCATGCTCGTGGGGCTTGTTTAAGTCCATACAAATCTTTGGTAAGTCTAAAAACATGATCAGGATGTTTTGTATCTTCAAAGCCAGGAGGTTTTTCAACAAAAACTTCCTCTTGAACATAACCGTTAAGAAAAGCACATTTCACATCCATTTGGAAAAGTTTGAAATTAAACAATGCTGCAAAGGCAAGTAGAATACGGATAGATTCAAGTCTAGCTACTGGAGCATAGGTTTCTTCATAGTCTATTCCTTCTTGCTGATTATAGCCTTTAGCAACAAGTCTAGCTTTATTTCAAACAATGACTCCATTTTCATCACATTTATTTCTGAAAACCCATTTGAGTCCAATTACAGAAGTTTCCTTAGGTCTTTCAACCAAGGTCCAGACTTTATTCCTTTCGAATTCATTTAGTTCATCTTGCATGGCTTTAATCCAACCATCATCACCTAAAGCTTCATCAGTGCTTTTAGGTTCTAATTGGGAAAGAAATGCTAGATGTTCTACTTCATTTCATAAGGAACTTCTAGTCCTTACATTTTGGTTTACATCACCAATGATACCATCACTGGGATGATTCTTAAGAAACACCTGATTTGGGTTTTGTAAAACATGTTCATCAACATAGGGTAGAAAGTCTTCTGGGGTAAATGTTTCAGAATTATCTTCTAGAACATTATCCTTATCAGAAGGTTCTTCTATCAAAGGTTGATAATCCGTTTTTGAAAACACATCCGAAGATGTAAGTTGAGATGGTTTAAAAACAAAAGGATCTGACTCATCAAACTTTACATGTACTGTTTCCTCAACAGTGCAGGTATTTTTATTAAAAACTCTATAAGCCTTAGAAGTTGTGGAATATCCTAAGAAAATTCCTTCATCAGACTTTGGTGCGAATTTATGTAAGTTATCTTTAGTATTCAAAATGAATACTTTGCAACCAAAAACCTTGAAGTAGGAAAGTCTTGGTTTTCTACCGTTCCATAACTCATAAGGAGTTTTATTAAGAAAAGGTCTAATTAAAACTCGATTTATAGTATAGAAAGCAGTACTTACAGATTCAGCCCAGAAATTTCTAGCAATAGAATATTCACTCAACATGGTTCTAGTTATTTCTTGAAGAATTATATTTCTTCTTTCAAATACACCATTCTGTTGAGGAGTTCTAGGTGCTGAAAAATTGTGAGTAATACCTTTCTTACTACAAAAAGTTTCAAAATCAGAATTTTGAAATTCTCCTCCATGATCACTATGAATAGTTTTCAATGGAAGGTTTTTCTCATTTTTAACTTGAGCTCTAAAACTTTTTAAATAAGAAAAAGCTTCATATTTCTTTGCTAGAAAATAGACCCAAGTAAATCTAGTGTAATCATCAACTTAGAACAAACACATAGTATTTGCCTCCAATACTTCCAGTTTGTGTTGGACCGAAAAGATCCATGTGCACTAACTGTAATGAATCAGTTTTGAGACTTCACTGATTGACATAAGACTATATTTATGTTGCTTGCCATATTGACAAGGATCACAAACTTTAGAAGAATCAAATCTAAGCTCCGGTAGATCCTTAACTAGTTTCTTCTTAGAGAGTTTACATAGGTTTCTAATATTACAGTGTCCTAATATTCTATGCCATAACCAAGAATGATCTTACATTCCACTTAGGCAAGGTAAATCTTGGATCCTGAGGTCTTCTAGGTTAAAAGTGTAGACATTCTCTTGCCTATTTGCTGAGAGAATAAATTCTTCCTTGGAATTGTGAACTAAACACATATCATTCCTAAAATTCACAAGGTAACCTTCATCAGATAATTGACTTATGCTAATGAGGTTTTTCTTAAGACCCTTAACAAAAAGAACATTTGAAATCAAGGTTTTACCTAAAAGAAAAATATTACCAATACCAACAATCTCTCCCTTAGCATTGTCTCCGAAAGTTACCTTTCGTCCTTTTGTTTTGATAATCTTTTCAAAAAAAAATTTTGTTTCCAGTCATATGCCGGGAACATCCACTATCCATGTACCATGTATTGTTTCTGGTACTTTCTTTATTATCCTGAAATCAAGAAGAAAATTAGACTTTCGGAATCCAAACTTGTTTGGATTCGAGATTTTCAGACAATAAAATTTTAGGTACCCACATCTTCTTTGAAAAGTAAGCTTTGTGAAATCCTAGAGATTGGGTTTTGTTTAAGGAACAATTCTTTGCCCAGTGACCACCACATTGACACTTGGTACAAAATGGGGAACTTTTAGGAACAAAATAATTGTTACTGAAAACTGGTTTTGCATAGGTATAACCAAATCCGGATTTATTTCTTAAAGGTCGTATTTGGGAATACATCTTATCAAAATTTTCCTTACCATGGGTAAAGTTTGATAAACACTTATTTAAGGAAAAAATTTCGGACTTTTGTTTTACAACCAAGTTTTTATCCTTAAAATCATTAGTTTTTTGAACTAGAGTTAGGCTCGAAAACATTTTTCTTAGAAATTACTTTTTCTAATTCTTTAGAAAGTTTGTTCTTCTCAGAACTTACTTCCTCAAGATTTTTTGAAATATTTTCAAAATTAGCATTTTTCTTTTCAAGATCTTTAGAAATATCTGATATCTCTTTTGTAAGAATAGAATTCCTAGAGTTTTCCTTATCAAGTTTCTTATTGAGTTTGGAATTCTCAATCTCAAGAAGTTCAGCAAACCTAGAGACTTCTTCATAAGTAGGTAAAGTATTTTCCTCATCAGAAGATGATTCTTCATCGGAAGAGTTATAATACTTACTATCATTAGAGTTTAAAGAAACATTGGTCAATGATTCAGCATTTCCTACCTTAGCCATAAGACAATGATTATCAATAGGTAATCTGGATATAAGACCAAGATTCTTATGTCCTGAAGATTCATAATCAGAAGATTCATCTGAAGAGTCACCACCACTGGCACTCCAGGTGTCATTAGCTTTCAAGACCTTCTTAGCTTTGGCTTTATAATACTTCTTCATGTTCCTGTCTGAATGTCTTTCCTTCCTTTCTTTCTTTTTGAGCATAGGGAAATCTGGTCTAATATGTCCAGCTCTCTTGCATTCATAACAAGTAACTTCTCCATCTTTCTTATCTTTCCTTTCCTTCTTCTTATACTTAGATTGAAAATTTCTCTGTCCAGCTATCTTATTCATCCTTCGAGCAAGATTGGCTAATTCATTTTCTGAGACTTCACTCTCACTAGATTCGTATTGGAAAATGACTTTCTTAGACTTCTATCTGGTAACTCTCTCAGGAGTCTTAGCTTTCATCTGATTTGAAGTTGTAGTAAAAGCAACAGTACCATTTCCATTCTTCTTCTTGATGTTGTCAGCATCTCTCTTCATTCTTGTTTCATGTTGTAGAAGAGTTCCAAATAATTCATCAAGAGTAATTTGAGTGACCTTTCTGTTCTCATCTATAGCTGTTCTCTTGGATTCCCACTCATTGGGCATAATATCAATTATCTTGTCCACAAGAGCTTCATCATCTAAACCTTTCTCTCCCATAGATTGTAGACTGTTGACAATATTCATAAATCTTTGTTGAACTTTACAGATAGGTTCTCCATAAGGAAAATTGAATCCATGATATTCAGCTCTAAGCATAGCTCTTCTAGCCTCAATCACCTTAGAAGTCCCAAAGTGTGTAACCTCTAACTTCTTCCATATACAGTTAGCTGCTTCACAAGAAGAAATTTGGCTATATATATTTCTGGTCATTGAACATAGTAAAGTATTGCGTACCTTATAGTTCAATTGATATTCTTGCTTTTCTTGATTAGTAAAAGATCTGACTTCCTTTTCAGGAATTTTATAATCACCAATAAGCATAACAAAGTTATCTACTCCAGTATTGATAACAAAAGTCTTCATACGATCTCTCCAGTATTAATAGTCATTACCATCAAAGATTGGTGGTCTTGTAGGATTTAGATTTTCAATTGAACCAACATTAATTCCTACCATACTTAATATAACTTTGCACACAAACTTGTTAGTAGCACAGAATCGTAATAACAAAGTTCGGAATGAGAACAGTTTCGGAATGAGAAAGTGAGCAAGAAAAACTTGTATGTGAGTACAAGTATTTCAGAGACCTGCTCTGATACCAATTGTAGGATCGAAATAGTGATGTAGATGCTCAATATACAAGAGGGGGGGTGAATTGTATACATTAAAAATTCCTCTGGAACCTTTAAAGTTAGTTAAGAATAACTATGTTTTCCTTAAGCAAAGGAAAAGGCTACGTTTAACAAAGTTAAACTAAGAAAATTCACAACACCTCTTAACACCGAATGCAAACTAGGAAAGAGATTCCGAATGAGGGTTCGAGAAATATGGTTCCGGAAATTTAAACTTAACAAAAGATTACAATATGAGATTCTACCTTAAAGCGTATAGAATCTAAATTAATCAGAGTACAAGTAAGGTAGTATAAGAAAGTTATACTTTCCTTATAATACAAAATGCAGCGGAATATACACAAGTAGTAAAACTACAAGTAACAAGATATAAGTCTTTTAACCCAAAGAGAAGGGTATCCAACAACCTTGGATAAAGGTCCCTTGATTTATACTTTCAAGAAAGTCTGTCTTACCCACAGCAGGGTAAACCCTCGATACGAAGATCGGAGTCTCTGTCTTGCTATCCCTGCAAGCCCTCAACTTCAAGGTAGTTGGCAACCTCTTTCTTCCTCAGCAAGAAAGCCCTCGAACTTTAAGGTAGTAGGAACCTCTGTCTTCCTATCCCCAGAAGCCCTCGAATGTAATCACCAATATTCGGAGTCGCACGAAGCTTTGAGAGTTAATAAGAGTCTCTCTCTCTAGGAATCACTTCAACAGCATGTATGCACAAAACCAAGTTGTTCATCTGTCATCAGTTCCGAGCTCTTTCAAATGAGCTCCTATTTATAGGTAAGGTCGGCTCCTTCTCCAACGGTCATATTTTCCTTAAAGATCGGAGGGACCTGTACACGTGTCACTTAGACAACGGTTAGTTTATAACAAAACAGACGACATCGTTTTATAACAAAACAAATGTAACAGAATGTACGACATCGTTTTAAACTTTAACATAAAAGTTCGGAATGAAAACTTCGGAGTGAAGGTTCGGAGTGTAAGGAACAATAGTAAAGAGTAGACAAATTATAGACATGTAAGCAATATAAAAGTTCAGAGTCAAACAAAGATATTTTTCAGAGTCTGAATTAATTCAGAGTGTATAAAACAAAGATACTCAAATTATGTTTAATAGGTGAATTCGGAATGAGAATTCGGAATAGGAATTTGTCATCCGAAATCGTAATGAGAATTCTTCATCAGAATTCGTAATGGGAATTCGGAATGAGATTTCTTCATTAGAATTCGTAATGAGAATTCGTAATGAGAATTCTTCATTAGAGTTCGTAATGAGAATTCTTCATCAGAATTCGTAATGGGAATTCGTCATCAGAATTCGTAATGAGAATTCATCATCAGAATTCTTAATGAGAATTCGTAATGAGAATTATTCATTAGAGTTCGTAATGAGAATTCTTCATCAGAATTCGTATCCTGAAACTGGAATAGAACTTAGTCAGAGTTCATATCCGGAATTCGGAATGAAACTTTCTTATAGTTCTTATCCAGAATACAAATCCTAAAACAGAATGCTTTATATCAAAGTTTCAATTATTCCGAGAAAATGAATCTGAATCACATACTTAAGAAAAAATATGGATGAAAAATATGATAAGGATAATTTTTCTTATAAAATCAATTTTCCTTAAGAAAACAATTTTCCTTATAAAAGTGATTTTCCTTAAGAAAGCAATTTTCTTAAAGATAGGGTGTTTGTGATTTTCAAAACAAGAAGGAATGGAAAAGTCATAAGGAAAACCTTATTGACTCAACAGTTAAAGGAGTATTACACAAAATTCTTGAAGCTATATGACTCTTCTGAATGGGAGTCATCAGACTCTAATGCGGCCTCCAGTTATGGTGCCAAGGGAGACCCCCCAAGTGCAGACTATGATGATGATGGTGGGGAAGGTTGGTAGACCCTATGCTGGTGTTTTTCCTTGTTCTTTTCTGCTTTCTTCTCTCTTTTGGACTTATTCTTGCTCTTTGTTTACCTTTTGAGGCCTTTCTTTTGTGTATGGGTCGATTTTCCCTACCCCACCTCTGTCTGTTGTGTCTTTTTTCTTAGTAATAAATTTTATGGGGGTCGAGAATAGCCTTACCTCACACCTCTTCTTCCCTAAAAACCTAAAAAATGCAAAAATCCTCTAAAAATCATAAAACCCCTAAGAACATTAAAAACCATAAAATGCCATAAAACCCTACAAACCAATAAAAACTACAAAAATCCATTAAACCCCGAAAGGTGCTAAAAACTCTAAAAAACATTGAAAACCCTAAAAATTAAAATAATTTATAAAAACCCTAAAACCCCTAAAAACCATAAAACCCATCAAAATTGATAAAATCCCTAAAAACATAATAAACCTAAAAAATATTGAAACTCTTTAAAAGTGTAAAAAAAATTAAAAAACCAGAATCCCCCTAATAAAACCTTAAAAATATAATAACAATTAGAACCCCAAAAAAACAAAAAAAAATGCTAAAAACCCTATAAACCTTAAAAACCATAAAAACCCTAAAGATAATAAAACACCTAAAATACATAAAAGACCCAAAAAATACATAAAATCCCTAACAACCCCAAAAACATTAAAATAACTTTAATCCCCTAAAAGCATTTAAAATCTTTAAAAACCCTTAAAACCCAAAAAACTCAAAAAATACTAAAAACACAAAAAACAATAAAATCCCAAAAAAACCATAAAAAGCCTAAACCCCCACAAAATCCCTAAAAACTATAAAAATCATGCAAAATCCCTAAAATTCCATAAAAATATAAAAACAACTAAGAAAACCTTAAAAGCATAAAAATAATTAAAACCCCTAAAAATCTAAAAACAAAAAAAACCCTAAAACCTCAAAACCCCTAAAAAATAAAAACCCCAAAACCAACTAAAACTCCAAAAAACCCTTTAAAAGTCTAAAAATGAAAAAATATCATAAAATTTTTAAAAAACCTAAAAAGATCATTAATGAACTTAAAACCCATAAAACCCATAAAATATCTAAAACCCTAAAAATTAATTAAAACCTTAAAAACCCATAAAAATTCTAAAAATCCCTAAAAACAGTAAAAACATAAAAAAACCTAAAAATGTATAAAATTCTAAAAAACTTGTATACCTCTAATAAAACCATAAAAACCAAAAAATACTTAAACCCTTAATGACATAAAAATGATAAAAACCATAAAAACCTAAAAAAACATAAAACCCCTAAAAACTGTAAACCCCCTAAAAACCCATAAAAATCTAAAAATCCTCCAAAATCTATAAAAACCCTTTTAAACACCTAAAATGATAAAAACTATAAAAACATAAAAACATGCTGAAAACCATTTCAAAGACACTATGTCAATTTCCATAGAGGAGGAGTTGGTTTTGAAAGGCCTAATGGTGCATGGGAGATTAATGAGGTTGAATGCTATATTGGGTCCCCATATAGCTTCACTAATGTCCTAATGTATTTTAACTTGAATGTATAGAAAGAATGTGCATATTATATCACTTATTTAGAAAAACGTTTTTTAAAATCCTTGACCACATGGTTTCATTAATTTTGGATGCATTAACCACATGGAGAATTCAAGAATGGAATATTTGGACACCAAAGTCAAATCTGGTTGGATATTCACTCATAGTCAAATATAGTGGGCTATAGTTGGAATTTAATATGCTAATTTCCAAAAAAGTATTTGGTAGAAATTATATTTTTAACTTTAAGGGAACAAAGTGGGTTTATCATTTACGACATTAGGATATTATACCATTTAATATTGTTTCACCCTTTAGCTATAAATATACACCCCTATGACATTTTATTCTCATTCATGTTTTAATTAGTGAAACTATGATATTTTATTGTCACTATTTTGAGGATTGTTACTTTCTTTTAATACTATTGTGTATTCTTTTATTGTCAATCAACAAGTAATATTGGTGATCCCAGATTACAAATCCCCAAATTATGTGTCTCAACCCATGTGAGTTATTTTGTGGATTAGCCATCACATCCATCATTTGAGTGTGTTGTATAAGTAGTAGTTAATTATCCCTATAAAATTGGTTCACTAATTGATTCAACTATCAAAAACCATCACCCTCCACTTATCCCCAAACCATATCCATCATCTCCTACCCTACACTGTGAATATCAGGCCACCTCGAGCATGTCACATCACTTGGTATTATATCTCTAGTTGACATGGTAGGAATCTATCACCGTTCTTCTATCCCATATATCCATTACCCCTATTATATTTACTTATTATCCACCCATTCAAAAAAAAACAAAAATACCCTTTTTTCTTTTAAAAATTCTATAATTTGACAATTTTGTGAAAGATTGAAATATTTTAGATCTATCTAATTATTCATTCATTTTCTTTTCAAATTTAATTCACCATATGTGATTTGTGTCCAGAAAAAAATAAAATTATCTCTCCAAATTATTTTGTTTTTTCCAAACTATGCACATCCTTGCTTTGATAGATTTAAAAAATCATCTTACATATCATTCATCAAATTGTGCTTTAAAATGATAATAATAACTATTTTGGGTAGATTTATCAAAAAACGTGGATGCAATAACATTTTTTCATTAATTTAATTACAAGAAATGTCTATTTCTATACATAAATTTCCCTATTATTTTACTTAACCACCATAATATATTTTTCTCGTATCGTTATTAATTTTCCATATCTTACACAATTAGGGAAAATCCATTTATTACCCCCATGTACCATTTTGTACCATTTACCCATAATTTCTTCCATATTTTACGCCCTCTACCATGTTTTAACCATTTTCTACTCAAAGAGTCTTTATTAAACCATCACACAACACAATATTGATTTTGGAAGGATTTGTGGAATGTGATCGCCCCAAAAAAGGTATTAGATTACATAGGACCTTGGTATTATAATTGAGTGTTGAGGTTGTAGAGAAATAAGAAAAAATAATCATGGGTGTGTATACTTGTGTGGGTGATTGTGTATATCTTGTGTGTGAGGGTGTTTATCCTTGTGTGCATGAGTGTGTGTATCTTACATGTGCGGTTTTATATCCTTATGTGCATGAGTGTGTATATCTTTCATGCATGAGTGTGTATCCTTGTGTGTGTGAGCATGTACATCTTGTGTGTGTGAGTTTGTACATCTTGTGTGCATGTCTATATTTACATGTGTGAGTGTGTGGGTATCATTTTGTGTGTTTCCACCATGTGTGTGTCTATTTGTGTTACATATCCTAGAAAAAGATCATGGGAATAGAATTTTTCATGATAGTGATGGAGGAAGTCAAAGTCTATCTCCCACACTGGAAATTATGCCTCTCAAAATGAAATATTTTGTTAGCCATTTCAGGAATCTTCTAGATAGGACGTTTGAGGAGCTACATGATAGGATTGATAACTTTTTGAATCAACCAAGACTGACGATGATCCATGATAACCAATGAAACTCCCCAGTACCATTTCTCCCCCATATCATGGAGTAGAAGATAGATAACATTGAAGATTATTTTGAGGATATCCCACAAAGGAGGAGTTTACAACAAGATTGAGGAGGAAAAAGGATACCATATTAGGATGAAATCCTTGGAGGTATCAAGGTGAATGTCCCATTGTTTCAAGGTAAAAGTGATTTGAAATCATACTTTGAATGGGATATGTGGATCAAGAAATTATTCTCGTTTCATACCTTTTTTTAGGAGAAAAATATAAAACATGTAACCCTTTAATTAGTTGGCTATTCATTAATATATTGGGATCATATTCAAAATGATAGAGGCTGATATGGAGGACATACTATATATATTTTGAAAGATATGAAGTTTTACAGGGGGAAGTGATTTTTTCCCTCACACTACCATAGAGATCTCTATAAAAAGTTTCAATTACTCACACAATGGAGTAATAATGTTGAATATTATTATAAGGAGATGAAAATGGTCATGATTTTAACAATAATTGTGGTAGATTTAGAGGAAACCATGGTACAGTTCTTACATGGTTTATCAGAAGATTTATGATCAATTATAGATGTACCACCATGTGGAAACACAAGATATGATAAACCAAGATAGAAAGATCAAGAAAAAAATAAAAAGTAATGGCAGAATGAGGGGGCCACTCCTCCCTTAAATCTATGAATAAATTCAACGAAGGATATTGGAGAACAATCAATAGAAAAAATAGGTGATTGATCCTAAAAGAGACAATGTAATTATTCCACCTAAGAAACCTACTTTTGACACTAACCAAATAAGGAATTTGGATATTCAATGTTTAAAATGTCAATGAAGGGTTAATATATCTAGTGAATTCCCAAACTAGTGCACCATGGCCATAAACAAGTGTGTATAATGGTATATCGATGGAGGGAGATCAGAGGAGTTGTGGGAGGAATCTCCCAAAATTTATAATGGATAATTTTTAGAACATGGAGAGATTATTGTCACTAAGAGATTTCTAAGTGCAAAAATGACCATTGGAGAGAAGGAACAATGGGAGAACCATTTTAATACATGAAAAAAAAATTAATGGGATGTTATTTAGTGTTATTACTGATTTATGAATCTATATCAACATAGTGAGCACCGATTTGGTGGAGAAATTGTGACTTCCAACATTAAAGCATAAACATCCATATTCAATTAAGTGGTTGAATTATTGTTGAGAGATGGAATTTACAAAATAGGTGAAGGTGTTATTCTCCATTTTAAAATATAAGGATGAGGTATTATGAAATGTTGTTCCTAGGAAGTAATGACATTTTCTATTGGGTTGACCATGGTAGAATGATTGGTGTGTTATTCATCGTTTTTTGAACCATCACTATTTTTTTACTCTATGGGGAACCTGAAAAACTCAACCCCAGGTCCCCAAATTTTTTTTTGGAACATCACATTTTGAGTGAAAATAATAAAATCAGTGATGAAGAAAAAATAAAGAAATTGAAAATTGAGAGGGGAAAAAAGAGAGAATGAGTGAAGAAAATAAATAGATAGAAATGAAAAATTAAGAGGTAAACATATTCTATTAGTGAGAAAAATGTTCTGTTATAATAAATATTGAGGCTAAGGATTATTTGATTTATCAAGAAATCCTTTTAGGACTTATGTAAAAATATGTGATTTTGAACGCTAAGAACTTAAAATCTCATTTTCCACATGTTGTTGAGTCTTTGTTGTAGGAATTTGATTATGTGTTTATCAAAGTTATTCCACTCAGTTTTCCACCCATTGGAGGTATTGAGCATCAAATGTACAAAAAACCCAAAGTATCACTTCTAAACCACCCTGCATATTTCTCCAACTTGGAGAATCCAAAAGAAATTCAAAAATAATGTTCAGGATTTGTTTTATGTGGGATATATTATAGAGAGCCTTAGTGGACATGTTGTACCAGTGCCTCCAGTTCCCAATAAAGATAGAACATGGAGAATTTTAATTGGATATAGATCCATCAACCAAATCATGGTCATGTTTCTTCACCCTATCCCTAGGTTTGATGATATGATATATGATTTAAATGACTCTACCATTTTCTCATAAATTGATTTAAGAATTGGATACCATTTAATTAGGATGATATAAAGAGATTAGTGGAAAACTACATTTAAGAACAAATATAGAAATTATTAATAGTTAGTCACGCCCTTTGGTCTCACCAATGCACCTAGAACATTTATAATGTCAATGAATCATGTATTATGTGAATATAATATAAAATCTGTGGTATTTTACTTTGATGATAATTTTATGTATAGTAATAAATTTCAAGAAAATTTAGATCACTATAGAAAATTCCTAGATATATTAAGAAAATATATTTTTTAAAAACATTAAAAATAGTTAATTTTTTCTCGATAAAATTTTTTTCCTTGAATTTTGGGTGTTCAAGTAGATACTGAGAAGATCAAGTCTATATAAGATTAGTTGACTCCCACCTCCATCAGATAATTAATAAGTTTCCATAGTCTTTTTAGTTTTTATTGTTTATTTGTGAAGTACTTCATTAAATTTTTTTTTGAATGAGTTGACAAATAATAACATTCCATTCAAATTGGAGACAACTCAAGAGAAGGATTTCTAGTAAATTAAATAGAGACTCAACCATGCACCCTTGATTTCTCTCTTGGAATTTGGTACGGCCTTTGAATTTTTTTGTGATGAAAGCATATTTTTCAAAGGAGGATTAATCATGCAAGAAGGTAAGCCTATTGATTTATTTAGTGAAAAATAAAATAAACCAAATCTAAACAATTCTACATATGATAATGAGTTGTATGTATTGTTTATAGTACTTGAAAAATGTGATAATTATCTTTTTCCTTATGAATTTTTGATCCATTATGATCACAAGGCTCTTAAATACCTTAGGAGAAAACCTAAAATAAATAAGAGACATTATAAATGGTTAGAATTCATTGAATCATTACCATATTTTATCTAGAATAAAAATGGTAAAAACAATTTTTGATGCACTTTTAGGAAGATATTATCTTTTATCCAAGAAGCATTCAAAACTCCTTGGTATTGAATAAATTAATGATTTATAAAAATCTGATAGAAATTTTTGTGAACCTTATGGTAATTGTAAACTCGAATTTAGTTACGGAAAGTTCTATTTACCAGATGAATTCTTATTCTATATTGATAATATTTGTATTCCCAATTGCCCCATATATTTACTTTTACTAAAGGAATATCATTTTGGTGGGTTAATGGAAATATTTTTTTCTAAAAAATCTCTATGTTTTTATTGTGATAATTTTTATTGTCCTAGGATGTATAGAGATGTTGAATAATTTTTGGGAAAGTGCATTGTCTTACAAAAATTAAAATCCAAACTAATCCCATGTAGATTATATCTTACTATCTAAATCATGAGAACCCTTGCGAGGACATGTAAATTGAATTTATAGGGGAATTACTAAGGACCGAGAGGTGAATCGATTACAAATTATTTGTGGTGGATCAGTTTTATAAAATATACGCTTTTCACAAAACATATGATACCAATAATTTTTTATCTCTTTTCTTTTATGAAGTAGACAAAATTTATATAATTTTTGGGTTGATTTTATTAGATAAGGACAAAAAATTCCTTAGTTTCTTCTGGAAGACCTTATGGAGAAAACTCGATATATGTTTACTATTCATCTACACTTTTCATCTAAATACCTATGGAAAACAAAGGTCATGAATCAGAAACTATTATCCCGTTGTAGAAATTTTTGAAGAATAATATCAAGAATTGGTAGTGTGTCTACCACATGTGTAATTCACATCTATCATGGCCAAGAATTCCCCTACTCAATATTTTTCATTTGACATTTTATATGTATTGAACCCCCTTGAACCTATTGATATAGTCCCTTTTCCTATGAAGTAATCAAATAATAAAAATGTGAACAGGAATGTAGAATTATTTAATAAACTCCATGAAAAGGAATGGAAAATCATCAAGTAAATGACCAGGAAATATGTTGATCATGCAAACAAGGGTGGAATTCTAGTGTTGTTCATGCTCGGTGACTTATTCTGGATTTATATGTGAATAGATAGATTTACGAACAAGTGAAAATAAAAACTCATTCTTTGAGGATAGGGATTATTCCAAGTAATTGATAGTATTAATAGAAATTCATATAATATAACTCTTCTAGGTGAGTATGGTGTAAGTGGAACTTTCAATGTTTCTGATCATTCTACTTTTTTATGTAGAGGATAATGATTCAAGGATGAATCCTTTTCAAGAGGGGGATGATGATGATAATTATTTCCAAGACACCAAGAAAATTCTCAGGAGGAGGATTTGGATTTTAAAATCCCATTAACATAAGGGATATTAAAGAGGTTGAATACTACAGTGGGTTCCATCTCACTTTATTAAAGGCCCAATGGATCTTTTCTTACATTGATAGAGTAAATGAGCATATTATATCAATTATTAAAGTCTAAAACTAATGTTTAAATATTATCCCACAATGTTTCATGAATTTTTAAAGCCTTTCCCACATGGAAAATCCAAAAATTGAATTTTTGGACACCAAAGTCAAAACCAATGGGAAATAAACTCAAATTAAATTCGGGTGGTCTATAGTTGGAATGTTATGTGCTACCTTTCAAAAAATTATTTGGTAGGCTTTAAATTTTTTAAATTGAAGGAAAAAATTTATTTTAGGATTTATTACATTATGGTGTTAGACCATTGACTGTTTTATCACCCATTGGCTAAAAATAGCCACCCCCATGACATTGTATTCTCATTCATGTTTGCATTAGTGAAACATTGATAGTTTATTATTTAAATTGTCAGGATCATTAAATTATTTCCTCTCACTTGTGTATTGTTTCTTTCTCAATATAAAAGTTGGTTGATGATCTATGATAAAAACCCCACTATTCTGTTCCTTATCCTATGTATGTTGTTGTATGTATTGAACATCACATCCCTCCATTTAGTGTGTTGTCTAAGTTATAGATCACCCTCCATATAACATTGGTAAACTAATTTAATCCAAACCCATTATACGTCACTTAGTCCCAAACTATATCTATCATCTATATAACTATTCTGTTAATACTGGGCCACCCAGAGCATCTTGTATCAAAACCATACAAAAACAATAATACCATATAAAACTCAAAAAATCAATAAAAATTGTAAAAACCCAAAAAAAATTAAAATATTAAAAATACGTAAAATCACTAAAAATCATTAAAATAATAAAAAGGCATATAAATATATAAAAATAAAAAAAACTAAAAATCATGATAATCTATAAGAAAACATTAACAACCTAAAAACATAAAAACCCTAAAATACCTAAATACACTAAAAACCCTAAAATCCCTAATAACCATAAACCCATAAAAACCTTAAAACCCCAAAAACCCTTAAAAATCATTAAATACATTAAAAAAATTAATCCCCTAAAATATTTTAAATAATATTAAAAACATTAAAACCCTTAAAAACTACTAAAACACCTCAAAATCCCCAAAAAAACCCCTAAAACCCCATAAAATTCATACAAAACCTAAAAACCCTAAAAATATAAAAATCCCTAAAAACCTTGAAAATCTCTAAGAAAACCTTAAAAACCTAAAAACAGTTAAGATCTATAAACCCCAAAAAAACACTAAAACACCTAAAACCCTAAAAACCCTAAAAACCATAAAAACCACTAAAAACATAAAAACCCTAAAAACCCATAAAAACCCTTAATAACTACTAAAAATATAAAAATACATTAAACCCCAAAAACATTTAATACTCTAAAAACTTGTAAAACACCTAAAATATAAAAAAAACCGTAAAATAATCTATAAAAAAATTAAAACCTTAAATACCCTAAAATTCTCAAAATCGCAAAAATCACTAAAAATCATAAAAATCCTGAAGATATCTAAATAATTCCAATAAATGAAAAAAACACAAAAACCCAAAAAACCTATAAGAAAAACATAAATACATAGAAAAAATTAAAACCACTAAAAACTAAAACATTGATTACAACACTAAAACTATAAAACCCCTAAAAATCATTAAAAACACTAAAACACCCTAAAACCCCTAAAAACCAACTAAAAACTCTAAAAACCATGTAAACCCAAAATAACATTAAAATACTCTAAACACCCTAAAAATTGGAAAATACCTTTAAAAACCCAAAAAAACTAAATACAAACCCAAAAGACCCTAAAACCCATAATAAAACTAAAAATATATAAGAACCCTAAAATCCATAAAAACCCAAAAAAAATCTCTAAAAATAACTAAAAATGTAAAACCCCCTAAAAACCCTAAAAGACCATAAGAAAATAATAAAACCAAAAAACACTTAAAAACCCTAAAAACCAAAAAAATTCTAAAAAACCCTAACAACCCTAAAAAACATAGAAACCCATAAAACCTTTAAAATCATAAAAATCCTTAAAAAACCAAAATCGCCAAAAAAACTCTAAAATCGTTTAAACCCATAAAAATGAGAAAAACACTTAAAACGCCAAAAAACTCAAAAATACCTAAAAATGCATGAATATATCTTTGGATGATACCTTCTCCTTATATTTTGATTGATCTGGGGTGCGGCTGTGGAGGTGGAGATTAGCCTTCAACCTTATTCTCTTGTGATCTCAGGTTTTAAGGATGGGTCCTCTCCGAGTGTGGTGTTCTTTAGTTACTTCAATACTTATTTGAACGAAATGGTAAGTCACATACTCTTTTGGGAGAATGAAGTGGAGGCCTCAAGTAAGGATTTATTTGAGGTTGAAAAGTGATTTTTATAAGGCTCAGTTACTGTGTTTGGGATCATGAAAGGATTTTCTCTATCAAATGAGGCTTCTTTATTACGGAATTCAGGGGTGGTTAGGGATTTGGTGGCTACATATAATTCTTTCACTAATTTCGTTAATACTAGAAGATATTCATCCTTTTTATAAGTTTTAGTGAAGGATTCTTCCTTTTCTTGGGGTGATGGTATTATTGAGATTTTTAATGTTTGATGAACCCTTAACTACTTTGGTTGGGGTCATTGAGGTTTTTGTAGGTGGCAATGTCTTAGGGGGCTCAGCAGTGGTGGTGGGTTATCCAGCATTTACAGTGGTGGTTTCCATGTATTTTTCTAGACTGATTGGGATAGAGAGGGGTATTCTCTAGAAAACTTAACTATTAATCATTTATATCCTACATCAAATGGGGGATCTAAAAACGGCTATGTTTCATGTGTCTTTATGGAAGGTTTTGTTTCTCCCTCGACTGCTGAAGCAGCTACCATAGACATGATACCTTGTGTTAACTTTATGGATTTTTTTTTAAAACCCCTATGGATGGAGGAAAATTTTCAATGGTTCATCTTCCTACCTCAGTCCTTCATAAGGGAGAATCCAGTTATAATAAAACATTAGTGGGTTATTTTTTTGGAGAAGAATCTTTTGTTTTCACAGATTTGTAGAAGAGAATCTGAATTCTGGGGGAAGGAATTTATTGAAATGTTGTGAAATGAAAAAGGATTTCACATATATAATAATTTTCCTTCTTATGACATTTTTTAAATTATTTTTAGTGGCCCTTGGTTTTTTACAGGTAGATAAATGATTCTTAGATCCTGGCATCCGGGTATTTCCATTAGCAAAGAATCCTTATCTTTTTTTTATAGTTTGTGATAATTTTAATAATGCTCCTCCTGAAAACATCCCTTTCAATGGCCATAGCTATATTTTTAGTGAAATCCCAAAGCCACTTTTTATTAAGAAAGGAATAATTGATACTAGCAGTATTGATTTGTCATGAATTTGTGATGAAATATCAACAGAGCGGGACCTTCCAAAGGATATTACAGTATACTTGAAATCTATATCTTCCTCCTTCATAAAAGTTTAGTATAGTTGGTTTCCTAAAAAAATTATATTTTCCAAAATAATTATAAAGCATTTTATTTAGTAAATAATAAGACCAATACACACTCTAATGTGATCAGGACCAAAGTTACCCTCAATAAGAGGGTTTAATGGTAGGACCCACCTCAAGTTATTTCTTCTGAGTTAGAGGGTGTTCTTACTCGTCCATTTCCTATAAAGAATATATTAGATCCCAAATTGGATTCCACTTCTTATAAACCTAAGTCTCTTCCAACTAGGAATTATGTTCATTCTGTAGTGGATGCTTCTTGTTTCCTTTTCCATGAAAAATTTCAATCCTAGTAAGAATTCCACCTTTTCTATCAGTAATTCCTTTGATTTTCGGACGGAGGATCCTCTTTAGGAAGTTGTTGGTTCTAGTAAAACTTCTATTGTTCATACCCTTTCTATACTAGCTACGTAGAAGGAGAATGTTCCTACTTCTAGGTATTTTATTTATGGTACCACATTGGGTTATGTTCCTAGAGTTTCTTCCTCTACTGTTGTTTCAAAGGTTTCTGAGAGTTTGTAGGATTTAACAATATGGTCTTGGAATTTGAGTTATGTTACTAATTTTTCTTCTTATTTTGATTGGAATACGGGTTAGAAAGGAATTAATGTCTTGATGATTAGTTCTAATCAATATAGTTTTCATTTGTTGAGTTCTCTAGGTTATGTTTATATTGGGGACTCCTCTCTATGTCTTGAACCCCCAATTCTGTTTAGTCCCACACCTTCTATCCAAATTGATAATCCTCTTAAGGATAAATTGGTTAACATGGATTAATATGACATAATGATGGATCAAATCAAAATTGGACCTAATTTGGATACATACAGATCCCCCACCCCCCCCCATTTTTTCCCCAATGTTTAATTTTTGATTATTTAGTCTTAGGAGTCTCAACATCTGTATTAAATAAATAGAGGTATGTGATCTCATTATTTCTAAAAAGTTGGTCTATTTGGGACTTTTGGAAGAAAAGGTTAAAATGGATAATCTTGTTTCTATTTTAGGGAATATTATGGTAGGTTATATCTATGTTTCTAACCACTCTTTCTATCCTTCAAGTCATATTCTGCCTTTTTTGAATCCTTGAATGTTGGTTGTGGGTCCTTATTTTTAATCTAACCATTTATTAGAATATATAGTAATATATATAATGATGTAATTTTCATATTTGAATTAATTATTTTATGGATATAATTCTATTGATGAGTATAGAACCCTTTGGGAAAATTTTGTCTTATTTAAAGATTCTAGTAATTATGATCCTTGTGTTTTTATTTGGGATTTTAATGTAGTGAGATTTCTAAAGGAGAGATATGGTGGCTATTTAGACTAGAATTATTCTATGGAGGATTTCAATTACAAAATTATGAATTCTAATTCGGTTAAACTTTGATGATCAGGGATGATTTTTTTTGAGAGGATGGTTAATTTTGAAGTTATGAGCAATCTTGATAGAGCCTTGGTGAACTCTTCTTGGTTTTATATATTTCCCTTTATAGTTTAGATTTTTTACCTTTTGGTATCATTGATTATACTTATATTTTTTTTCATAGTTGGATATGGCCTTTACACTAAAAAATTTCCATTTAAATTTTTTTATCATTGGGATGACTATGATCACTTTCTTATCTCGGTGTCTGTGTCTTGTAATTTTGGATTCAATGGTTGTAAATTATTCTATGTTTATTTGAATTAAAATATGGTTAAAATTTCCCTCCATGTATTGAATATTCTGGTTTTTGGTTATAATAATTTTGAAATTCCTTCCATCAGGTTGGAATTATCTTTTTCTCAAACTAAGTCTATCCAAAATATCCACTATAAAGTCCATATTCAATAAAAGGCTATATGTAAAGTGATATTGAAGGCCTTAACACTGAAGGAATCCTTCTTGTCCAAATAGATGAGTAGGGTCCAATGGACTGTAGATGAATATCTCAATACTACATTCTTTTTTTCTTTAGTGAAAGCTCAAATTAATTCTTACAATCTGGTCCTTTGTAGATCTTATAGTTTGATTATCACTGATCCTATAATTATTATCCATGATAAAATTTATTTATTCCATGGTCTGGTTGGATCCTATCAAGCTACAGCTTACTCTATGAGATCTAGTAAGGAGAAATATTGGTTCACTCTATTGATTGGGCTAGTTATGATGTGTTGGAAGAGAATGTGGACCAGATAGAAGTTCATGGGGACTTATATTCCATTTATCCCAACAAATCAACGTGGTCAGATGGTTTTCATGTTTTATCTTCTGTAAGGCTTGATATGTTCTTGTCCTAGATCTGAATAATGTTGTTTTAGAATTCTTCAGAACTAGGAAGATGTTGCGGGACTCTAATAGATCAATCATTTCTATGAATCCTTTGGTTCCACATGTATATTATCCTATATATTTTAGGCCAATTTATTACTTCAACATAATATATAAGTGTATTTACAAGATCCTGGCATCTATATTGAGATTGTTTCTTCCTTCTTATATAAATTAGACTAATTCATCCTTCATTTAAAAAATCAGAGTATACAATAACATTTTGATTACTTGGGAAATGATGTGGGCTTATGATCTTGATTTTAGGGTTCTAAGTGCTTGCTTTAAGATTGAAATTTTTAATTATTTTGATTATATTAAATGGGAGTTTAGTTTGGTATGCCTTGGACCTTCTTGGATTTCTATCCATATTCTCATCTTGGATAAAAAGGTTTGTCTCTTCCCTGATTTATACTACGAATATTAATGGTATCCTACAACGTTACTTTCCGGTGAATTGAGGGTTAGGGAAAGGGGATCCTCTTTCTCCCTTCCTTATTATTATTTTCACATATTCTAGATTCCATAATTTCTACATCAAAAACATAAAAGTTTCATTGGAATTGTGTTAAGACGTCTATCTCCCATATTTTCGTGGTAGATAATAATTTTATTGTTATCATTTGTAAATATGGACTCAGATTTATTCTTGGAAAATACGCTAGATCTTTTCTCTTCCTTGTCTAGTTTGAATGTTAACCCATCAAAATATATGATGTTCTTGGATGGATATTATTTTGATATTTGAGAATGTATTGAGGAAAATATGGGTGTCATGGGAGGGTTCCTTCTTATTTGTTATCTTAAAATTCCCCTTATTACTTCAAATCATAGAGTTGCTCACTGAATGAATTTAGAGGAAAAAACATTAGATGGATTAATTTTTGGTTAAATCATTTTCTCTCCATTATGGGTTGTTTAAAAAAATCAATCAATTTTATTTAGATTGAATGATTATTGGTTATATCACTTTATTTCTCCTAATAATGTGTTTATGTACATTGAGGCCAAAATTAAGAGTTTTCTCTATAAATTTCCTTCACTTGTTACTTACAAGGATAAAGTGGATTGGGATTTGGTGACTAGGACTAATGAGGAGGTAGGATTAGGGGATAATCTAGTCAGTGAATAGAATATATAGGATGTGTTTAACCATTATTGGCATATTTGTAACCCATCCTTTTCTTCTATATGGTTAGATTGGGAAAGGATTTTCCTTCTTATCTGCTCTTAGTTTTGGGTGGATATAGTTCTATGTAACTGCTTGTGGACCTATAGAAAATAATTGGGTTATTAATATTTTCAAAGAGACCATATTTCCTTTTCATTAGGGAATGGATTCATAATCCTCTTATGGTTTGATTCATAGATTCTTAGAGGTCCAATTTTATTTTCTATGGATGAATGTATCATATATGGTATTGTGTTAAATAAATTTTTCTTGGTTGCTAACTTAATTTAGGATGGATATTAGAACCCACCGCTTGTTGTCTCTAATAATATTTCAGATTTATGGAAGGATATTCTCTCTTTCACTAGGTCTAGAGGAGTCTATGATATTATTACTTGGAATGGAAAAGATAGGTTCTAAATTCATTTGGATTGAGATAAATTAAGAATGAAATACACAACTGTTTCTTGGAATTATCTATTCTGTAGACATCCCACACCTACTATATTTTCCTTCATCTTATGTTTAGGGATCCTAAATCAGCTAGTCACTAAAGATTGGTTTCATTGAGGGGTTATGTTTTTTCTTAACTATTACCTTCATTGTGAGATGACTTTTGAAAGTATTTGTCATATTTTTTCAACTGTGAGTTCTCTAGAAAGTCTTGATCTTCTTTTTTAACCCTATTAATTGTTCATTTTAATGTCGTATCCCTATCTACCATTTTTTATTTGTAAAGTTTCCTTTTTACTGAGGATTCCTTGATGAGGGTCTTGGGATGATTGGGGGTTCCCACCTTGGTGTATTTTATTTGGAAAAAATGACCTCTTGACCACATGGCTCTTCAATCCATTTTGTAGCTTATATTTAGATCAATTCTGAAATGACTATCCTCTCTATGCTTTTTTATTGCATGAAATTTTGTAATTATAGGGTGATCTAGAATTTGGGCAAATGATGGAATTTTCCAAGTTATTTTCTTTGGGATGATTTTTTATTTCAATGGGAGACTTGTGTTTCTACCACCCTCTCTTTGGTTCCCATGTGGGTTTTGGTGCTGGTTTTGGTGGTTCGAAATAGATCGGGCTATAAATTGTATTGGTTGGATGGTTTTCTGCATTTTGAGTTCTTCCATGATATTCTTATGGTTTTTGTTATTGTTATTCTAGTACCAGCTGGGTGTATGATGATTGCGGTGAAATGTGTTAGTGAAGAGGCTACCTGGTTGTGGTTCATGGGGATATTACTGGATGAGTTTCCAGTGTGGTGTGTTTGAAGGCACATGATGTTCTTCTGGGTTATTTTTTGGAGTCTAGGGTTCATGGTGTATATGATTCAGGTTGGTATTTTTGTTTTTTGGTTAACTAGTTTCGGTTTGGGTTGTGGTGCACCTACTTCTTAGTTGCATGAAGTGGATTTTTTTGTTGATGGTTTTGGTTGGGTTTATGGTTGATCATTTGGAAATTATGTTGGTGGATGGTATTTTATATGTGGTGATGTCAGGATTCTATTTTCATTGGTATTTTTGTGGCTTTATATGGTGGTTTGGTGCCTTTCTATTGTAGAATGCTTCCTTGGCTATTAGTTTCATGAATAGGTTGGTGGTTTGATCTGTGTAAAAGATGGTTTTGAGGGTCATAAAGGTAGGTTTTATTTCTTGAATGGGTGGCGCTGGAAAAATATTGAGTTGAATCTTATTTCTTGGTGTGAGTGGTTGGGAGGGCTATGATATGATTGGTGTTGGTTGGGATGATTGAAATTATTGGTGTTTGGGGGAGTGGTGTTGTGTCTAGGTGATAGGTTTATGGTTTTAAGTAAGGTGATGATAAGAGGAAGTGGGATGAATCATTGGGTTTTTTTGCAGGTGTGCTGAGTGGATTTCTTTTGGTCTATTATGATGTTGGTGATGATTGGATAATGATTGCCTTGGATGGGTGTTTTTGGGGTTTTGAAGGTGTTTCTCATGGGTTGCTCGATTGTGTTGGATCTGGGACTGTCATGGACTTCCTTGGAATTGATATTGAGGATGTTTCAAGTATATTATGAATATGAGGGGCTACATCAGCTGGGCTTCACATTGCTGATGGTCAGTTGGGATTTGAGTGTTGTGTTGGTAGCTGATGGTTTCTTTAGGGTTCTAAGGTGTGAGATATTTGGTTAGGGGATGGATAGGGAAGCATCAAGGGTAATTTTTGCTAATGATGCTCTATTGGGATAGGTTTTGGGGATTACTGCGGTTTCATTATGGATCACATATTGGTGGTGCCACTTGTTTGGCTTGTTGTGATGTTGTGGTTGGTAGTTGTGTCATGACTTGTGTTTCTATTATCTAGTTATATTTTATTACTCGGTGTTTTTGGTTGTGTGTGTGTGTGTGTGGTACATGTGTGCATTCGTTTGTGTGTGTGGTGGTGTGTGAGTGCATGTGTGATGTTTGTTGTGTGTGTGTGTGTTCATGAGTTTTTGGTTTCTAGTGTTTGTGGCTACTCTTAGTTGGGTGCATATCTTTCTACCTTGGCTATTTATTTCCTTAGTTGTTCTTCTTTTTGGTGTGATTTTTATATTTGTGTCTAGTATCATTTGGGGTTTCTTCTTCAAGGTTGGAATGGGATCATGTGTTGGGATCCTAAATGTTTAGCGACTCATTTTTGTGCTACTGGGGGCTAACTAGTTGAGTTGTTTGTTCTATTTATTGCTTATAGAATCTATCGAATTTGGCTACTTGCTGGGCTCGTGAACTGTTGGTTGACCGTGTCTTTTTCTGCTAGTTTTTTATGATTTTTCATTGTGGGTGAGATGTTGTGACAACATGGTGGTAGTTCTTACCTTCCATCCAACTATCATATAGAGTGTCTTCATGAGATTATCATGCCTTTTAAGTCACACTGTCAGTTCCATCATTTTAGGTGCCTTCCTTGGCACTTTTCTTTTTGGTTTGGTCTTGGAACCTTTATTCCTGCAACAACTGTTGTTTCACACATGGGTGAATTTCCTGAAATTAATCTTCTCTTATATATGCTTAATACTTTTGCCTTGAAAACCCCCTAAGAAAACAAAAAACCAAAAAACCAAAAAACTATAAAAACCCTAAATCCCTCAAAATCCATAAAGACCCAAAAAAACAAAAAAACCCATAAATATCCCGAAAAATCCCTAAAAATATAAAAAACCCTAAAAACCCAAATTATACCCTTAAAATACTAAAAACACTTAAAACCTCTAAAAACCTAAAAAACACTAAAAACCCAAAAAACCATAAAATCTCCTAAAACCCTTAAAAACCATAAAACCCCATAAAATCATTTAAAAATTATAAAAACCTTTTAAACCCCTAAAAATGTAAAGAAACTCTAAAAAATCAAAAAAACTCTAAAATACTAAAAATCCCCCTAAAACCCCAAAAATACTTAAAAACACTAAAAACCCTTAAATACCTCAAAATCCCTAACAACCCTAGATAACCATGAAAATCCTAAAAATCCTTAAAAATACATAAATAAATAAAAAACCCTAAAAGCCTAAGAAAACTATCAAACATAAAAAACATAAAACCGATAAAAACACAAAATTCTAACAACCCTAAACCACCTAAAACCAATAAAAAAACCCCATGAAACCATAAATACCCAAAAAAACCCATAAAAAGAACTAAAAACTAAAAAACCCTATAAACAATTATTTTTTAAAAAAAACTATAAAATATCATAAACCATGATAAACTAAGAAAAATCCCTAAAGCCCCTAAAAACCATAAAAACCCTAACACCCCTAAAAACCCTAAAACCCATTAAAATCCCTAAAAACTCATAAAAATTCAAAAAACCCCCAAAATCAATAAAAACATATAAAACACAAAAATCTTCCAAAACCAATAAGACAACCTTAAAAATATAAAAAAATTTAAACCCCTAAAAAATAAAAAACACAACAATCCCTAAAAATCCCTAAAAAAATTAAAAACCATAAAAATCATAAAAACCACAAAAACCAAAAAAATCCTAAAAATCCATAAAAACCTACTAAATACTTTAAAACCAAATTAATCCATAGAAAACGTTAAAGAAACTAACAAATATTAAAAACACTAAAAAACTCAAATACCCCTAAAACACCAACAAACCATAAAACCCTAAAAACCCAAAAAAACACTCGATACCCCTAAAAACCCAAAAACCCCATAAAAATCCAAAAAATACCTAAATATACATAAAAACATATAATTCCCAGAAAACCTTGACAACACTAATAAAAATTTAAAAACATAAAAATAAAAAAAATACAATAAAACATAAAAAACTCTAAAACTCCTAGAAATCCTAAAAACCTAAAACCCTCAAAATCCCAAAAAAACCATAAAAATCCTAAAAAATCCCCAAAAACATGTAAAACTGGAAAACCCAGAAACACAGAAAACCCCTAAAAAAACCATGAAAACCTAAAAAGACATAAAACCCTTAAAAACATAATAAAATTTTAAACCGCTAAAAAACTAAAAAGCCTTAAAAACCGTAAAAATTCCTAAAACATTTTAAAAAATTCTAAAAACTCTAAAACCACATTAAACCACTAAAAACATTAAAAACTTTAGAATTCCTTTAAAATCATAAAAAAGTCCTATAAAATCCTAATATCCTGAAAAACCAAATAAAACCCTAAAAACCCGTAAAATCCTAAAAAGTCCTAAAAACACCCGAAAAATTAAAAACACTAAAACCCTAAATAAACATAGAAAACACTAAAAACCACTAAAAACCCTAAAAAATCTAAAAACCCTAAAAACCCTAAAAACCATAAAAACCGCTAAAACCAAAAAAACCATAAAGCCTCTAAAATTCATAAAATCACTAAAACTGCCTATAAACCTTAAAACCAACTAAAAACTGTAAAACAATTTTAAACCCGAAAAAACCTTTAGAAACTCTAAAAACCAAAAAATCCAAAAAAACTCATAAAAACCCTAAAAACCAAACTAACTATAAAGGCCCTAAACCCCTAAAAACCTTAAAACCCCACAAAATCCATAAACACACCTAAATACCCTAAACCCCTTTAGAATTCTTGAAAACCCTAAAGCACATAAAAATCCTAAAATCCCTAAAAATCCCTTAAAACATCAAAACCCCTAAAAACCATGAAAAAACATAATAAAACATTAAATACATAAAATAATTAAAACCCTAAGAACATAAAAACTCTAAAAACCTTAAAAATTCCTAAAAAACTCAAAAAACTATTAAATCCCTAAAAACCTTAAAACCCCTAAAAACCATAAAATCCCTAAAAACCCAATAAAATCAATAAAATACCCTTTAATCCCCTAAAAATTTCAATAAAAACTCTAAAAACCATAAATGGCTAAAAAACCCTAAAACCCCCAAAAAACGATAAAAATAAAAAAAATTAAAACCCCCAAAACCCTAAAAAATCTAAAATGTCCTAAAAATCCCTGAAAACCTAAAAACGAAAAAAACCCTAAAACCCCTCAAAAAATCCTAAGAAAATATTAAATAATTAGAAACAATTAAACACCCTAAAAACTAAAAAACATTAAAACCCTTGAGAAACAACAAAAACCATGAAAACTCCCAAAAACATCAAAATCCCTAAAAACCCTGAAAACCAGAAAAACTATAAAAATCCTAAAAATACTTAAAAAACAATAAAATCGTAAAAAAACAATAAAAATATTGAAAAACAATAAGAAAATATTCCAAAATAAAAAACAATTTGAACCTATAAAATATATTAAAAATATAAAAACAATAAAAAATCAAAAAGACCCTAAAAATATTAAAAATCCCTAAAACACATAAAACCCATAAAAAGCATAAAATTCCATAAAATTGCACTAAAAACTCTAAAACTCCTTTAGACCTCTGAAAATGTAAAATGAAGCTAAAAACCATAAAAACCATAAAAAAATCAAAATACAATAAAATTCCAAAGAAACATAAATACCCTAAAAAAACTAAAAATCCTAAAAACAATAAAAATCTCAAAAAAATCATAAAAAACTAAAAAAGCCTTAAAATTATCTAAAAATGTTAAAATCCCTAAAAACAGTAAAACCCCTATGAAGATCATAAAAACCTAAAAACACTAACAACCCATAAAAAACTAAAAAATGTTAAAACCTTAAAAACCCTTAATACTTTAAAACCCAAATAACATAAAAGCAATAAAAATATATAAAACCCCTAAAACCACAAAAAAATATATAAAACACTTTAAACCATTAAAAACATTAAAACCTCAAAAAAAAATAGAAACCATGAAAACTCAAAAAAAAAAGCTAAAACCAAATAAAACAGTGAAAAACTAAAATCCATAAAAACTAAAAACCCCTCCAAATCCATAAAAACCCCAATAAAACATAAAAATCATAAAAATATCACTAATTATTCCAAAAAAAATTGTCAACAAACATAAAAACCCTAAAAAATCCTAAGAGAATTTTAAAAACCTAAAAACATTTAAAAATTCAAAAAACATAAATATGTTAAAAACCCTAATGACTTTAAAAACCTAAAACCCTCTAAAATCCCACAAAAACACTAAAAACTATAAAAACCAAAAAGACCAAAACAATCCCTAAAATACCTAAAAAAGTAAAAAACCCTAAAATCCTAAAAACCCCTAGAAAAACCATAAAAACCAAAAAACACTTAAAACCCCTAAAACCAAAAACAATCTAAAACCCCATAAAGACACTAAAAACCCTAAAACCCATAAACCAAAAAACCCCCTAAAAACCTCAAAAACCATTAAAAACCCATAAAAATCCTAAAAATTCATTAAATACCCTACAAACCTATAAAACCCCAAAAATAATTAAAAAACACTAAAAACCCATTAAATTCTAAAGATTCTAAAAACCCCAAAAACCCAAAAAAACATTAAAACCCCCAAAAACCCAAGAAACCACTAAAAACAAAAGAAATTCCAAAAAACCTTAAAATACATAAAAACCCTTAAACCCCATAAAAATCTATAAAAACAAAAAAACATTAATGACCCTAAAAACATTAAGAAAACCTTAAAACACCCCAAAACCCTAAAAACATTAAAATACTCTAAAACACTATAAAAACCTTAAAAATCCAAAAACCCATAAAAACCTTAAAACCCACAGAACACCTGAAAACACTAAAAACTATAAAAACCCTTTAAACCCCCTAAAACATTAAAAAAATCTAAATCCAAAAAACCCTATAAAACTAAAAAAACCTGAAAAACTAAAAAAAATGAAAATCCAAAAACTACTTAAAAACCTCAATGTTCCTACAAACCCTAGAAAACAATAAAAATAAGAAAAGGATTTAAACACATAAATAACCCTAAAACTCTAGAAACCCCTAATAAATCCTTACAACCCAAAAAACACTTAAAAACACAGAGAACCTAAAAAATTAAACAATCCCTAAAAGATCCTAAAAAACCTTAGACCCCCAAAAACCATAAAAACCCATAAAAACCAAAAAAACACCTAAAACCCATAAAACCCTAAAACCTCTTAAAAAATATTAAAAACAAAAAAAAACATGAAAGAATAATTCACACCCTAAAAAAATTAAAAAACTCTAAAAAGGATAAAAACCCTAAAATTAAAAAAAACTCATAAAATCAAAAAAAAACCATAAAAAGCCTCCAAACCATAAAAATCCCAAAAAAACCCCTAAAAAAATAAAATACTAAAAAAACCCAAAAAACAAATAAAAATCTAAAAACCACTAAAAACTATAAAAAATGTCAATAAAACTTTAAAACCCTAAAAACACTTAAATCCTCTAAAACCCTAAAAACTATAATAACCCCTTAAAACCATAAAAAACAAAAAAACCATTGAAACACCAAAAAGGACACTAAAAACTCTAAAGACCCTTTTAAACCCTGAAAATGTTAAAAAACACTAAAACTCATTTAAAACCATAAAACCCTAAAAAACCCTAAAACCCTAAAATGCCTAAAACCCCTAAAACCCTAAAAATCTTTAGAATCCGAAAAAATAATAAAAATCTAAAAAATTCAAAAATATATTAAGAACCCTCAAACATGGAAGACCCATAAGAAAACTATAAAACCTAAAAAAACATAAAACCCCTCAAAACTTAAAAAACTCAAAAAACCATAAAACCCTAAAAAAATAAAAACAATAAAACCATAAAAAGTATTTAAAAACCATAAAAACACTTAAAAACATATAAAATTCCTTAAAAACACTTAAACAATTTATACCCATAAAAATGCTAAAAAATCTAAGAAACCTGAAAAACTCTAAAATCCAAATAAATACTAAAAAATCAAAAAAACTTTAAAACCCTAAAAACCCCTAAAAACCCAAAAAAAAAATCAAAATCTCTAAAAACCCTGAAACCCATAAATATCCTAAAAATCCCAAACAATCCCTAAAAAGGTAAAAACCATAAAACTGTGAAACATCCTAGGAAACCCTTAAAAACTATAAACACTTAAAACACCATAAAATAATAAAAAACCTAAAGAAACCTAAAATCACTAAAACCCATAAAGACCCATAAAAACATTAAAACCCAAAAAACCAGAAAAACCAGAAAATCACTAAAACTCTAAAATCACCTTAAAACCATAAAAATGGAAAAATACTCTAAAAACCATAAAAATCCTAATAAACTCAAACCCCCCCCCCCCAAATCAATTAAATAATAAAACCCTAAGTAACATAAAACTCACTAAAAACACATAAAAATCCTAAAAAAATCTCTAAATATCCCTAAAAATGTAAAAAACCCTAAAAAACCTAAAAAACCTAAAACCCCCCTTAAAAACAAAAAACAATTAAAACCCCAAAAATAAAAAAAAAGGTATAAACCCAAAAAACTATAACACCCCAAAAAACTGTAAAAATGATAATAAACATTTATAACCCTAAAAACCAATATAAATCTAAAAACACATTAAACCCTTAAAAAGGTAAAAATACTCTAATAAAAATAAAAAACCCTAAAAACTAAAAAACACTAAAAAGAATAAAAAAATCCATAAAACCACTTAAAACCATAAAAACCCACAAAACCCAAAAAACCTAAAAAACCATAAAAATCATAAACTATACCTAAAAATATCTGAAAACCTAAAAAACCAAAAATCCTTGAAAATACCAAGAAAATATTAAGAATTAACAACACTTAAAACAGATAAAAAATACTAAAACCCATAAAAACCCTAAATACCATGAAATCTAAAAAAAAATAAAAAACCCCAAAACCACCATAAAAACCCCAAAACCCACTAAAAACACTAAAAACACTAAAAACCGTCAAACCCCTAATTTTTTTTTAAAAAACTCTAAAAACCCATTAAACCCCTAATAATGTCAAAAATACCCTAAAAAACAAAAAAACCAAAAACCCTAAAACCAAAATAACCCAAAAAATCCCTTTAAAACCCAGAAAACCTTAACCATAAGATCATAAAAATCCATAAAAGTACCTAAATATGTAAAATTTCCTAAAAACCCCTAGAAAAACCTTAAAAACTGAAAATAATCAAAACCTATAAAAAACTAAAACACTCTAAAAAACCAAAAACCCTAAAAAACTATAAAATCCCTAAGTATGTGTCATTCGGGTGGGATTAAAGTGAATCCAAATAAGTGTACTTATAGGAAGAAGGAATCATTCATAGTTCATTATTATGAAAAAATAGGTAAACTACCTTCATGTGTTTTTTAGAAGATGTTGTCTACAGCCAATACTACCTCCACTTCTAGTAATTATGGATTCCTTGTGGTGGTTGGTCCTTCAGTTGTGGAAGTTCCCCCTCATTTTGTTGGATTAAGGGTTAACTATGGTTACTATGGTAGATAGATAAATTTGAGGTAAATTCCACTTGGATGTCTACGTTCCCCTCTTAGATAACTGATTTCAATTCCTTACATGATTTTTGCTCATACCACAACTATTATCATATCTAGAGAGGTTCTTCACTCTGGGACGTTTATATTCAATTTTTTTAATCATTTGGAATATTTTCAAAATTTAATGTATACATTATTAAATTCTTGGAATGTTGGGGTAATAGGGTGTATGATGTTCCAAGTTAATAAAAAATATAAGAAGTTAAAGTAGGGTCTTTAATCCATACATGAATAGGTGTTTTCTTAGTACACTACAGAAATTTTCTTTATAAGAAAAGAATTACTCTAATTCCAATCAACTTTTGTTCATAATGTCTCTTATATATCCCTGATTAAAAAGGATATTTGTTTTAAGGAAAGGTTAAAATCCTTGACCTTCATGGAAACCCTCTCTTCCATGAGTAGGTTTCTTTTTATAAAGTAGGGAGACCTTAATTCATCCTTTTTTTCAACATTGTGAAAGTCAAATTTAATTCATCTAAATTGGATCTTATTCATATTGTTGATGGATATATTATTTCTAATCCAAGTGTTATTATTTTTGAGACCATTGGTTTTTTCATTCCTTGATTAGGACTTCCTATGTTGTGACCTATTAGGGGAGAGAAACCTTGAATCCCTTTTTGTGTCACTATATTGTACATACCTCTTGTGATTTAATGGATAAATATATTGATCTAGCGGCAATTGATCATGTGATCTTCCCTCTTCATACTAGAATAAATTTGAGGCCCAATCGATTTAATTCCTTTTTCTTCCATGTGTATTTGATGAAGGATCATTTAGATGTTGAATGTGATGTTTTATAATTCTTTAGAACTAGGAAACAATTGTGGGGAGAAAATATAAATTGTATTTATTTGATTTCCAAGGTGTCTAATACTTTCTCTCTTTCTCATTTCAGGCCTATTTTATGCTAAAATACTATTTATAAGTGTATCTCCTTGATTTTAGTATCCAAATTGAGAATGTTTCTTCCTACATGTATCAACAAGTTCTATACATTATTCATTCAAAGAAGACATAATTCTGTTATTATTTCACTTTCTCAGGAGTTGATATAGATTTAACACATGAATTTTTGAGTTCCTTAGCGTGCTTTTAAGAATGTCCTTTTCAAGACATTTGATTCTGTTATTTGGAAATTCCTTTGTGATGCTATACACCTTATTGGTTTTCCAATTAGGTTCTCTTCATTTATTAAGTGGTATGTCACTTATCCTATGTTTTATTGAATTTTAATGGGAGTTTTCATGGTTATTTTTTTATGAAGAAAGGATTGAGAAAAAGGGATCCCCTTTATACCATTTTTTTTGTCATTTTTATGGTGTTTTTTTCTCAAAAATCAGACTCTATGATTTTTTATTATCACTCTATTATGATTCATTATATATGGTGTAAAACTTAAATTTCTTTTATTTTCATTGGAGGTGATCCTCTTCTATTTTACTTTGGTGATCTTGATTTGCTTTTTTTCCAAAAATCATGCTTTGGATATCTTTTTTATTTGTTTAGGATATCTATTAAATTCTCAAAATTGATGATGTTTTCAGATGGTGTGTCCCTATAGGTTATGGAAATTATTGGTTCTACTTTTTGAATTAGTGTAAGTTCATTACAATTTTTTACCTTAGTGTTCCTCTTATTACTACTAGATTTATAGCTTCAAACTATTCTATTTTGGAAGAGAAATTTTTTACAATAAAGAAGAATTAGAAAAAATAATATTTGTTTTATGGGACTATTGCATCTTTTTCAATCGATTCCTTTTTCTATGAAATATTACTAGTGATAACATTTCATCTTTCCTAAAGAAATTTATGTTTATTGAAGCTATGATTATGAGATTACTTTGGTAGGGTCCTTCCTTGGCTATGTCTAGGCCCAAAGAGACATGGGCCTTAGTGGATCGATCTAAATAGGAGGAAAGATTAGGGATAAAGTTTGTTGGTTATTAGAATAAAGAAGTTGTGGATCAACATTTTTGTGATCATTCTTCACCCTCCCCTTCTTATGTCACGGTGGATTGGGCTCAGATTTTTCTACTTGGTCGTTCTCAATTTTGGGTTGCCAAAGTTCCCTGAAATTATTTATGGACATAAAGAAAATTATTGGGGCTACATGAGTCAATCTAGGACCATATTTCATTATCTTTTTGAAATGGATGTTTTACCCCTATCTAATTATATTCCTTGCTTCCTAGGGGGATTTTATGTTCGTTAATTGCTGATTGTATTATTTAGAACATGAGGATCCTTAAATATTCTTGGGTTTTTGAAATTATTTCTAATAAGGATTGAGATCCTCTTATGTAAGCTCCTACCAAGTTGTGGGATTTTATAAGGGTGATTATTTTACTTCCTTATAGTGGAAGTAATAATGGTGGGATCCTATAGAATACGCAGCCAGATTTTTCAATTCATAAGGTTTGGGAGGAGGTGAGGAATTTTTTTTTCATTTTTTCATGGCATTATCTGGTTTGGAATTCAGTCCCCATGTATAGGAAATCCTTTATTATTTGGTTGGTGATTCTTGTCCATTTTTATACATAGGATATGTTTTAGTACAGGGGATTGGATTTCGTCAATTTTTATCCCCATTGTCTAACTTTCCTTTAGAGTATGGATGGCTTATTTATAAATTGTTAGTTCTCTCAGAAGCTTTGGTATTACTTCTTGAGCCTCTTGAATATAAATTGGTTTGATCATGCTATTTCTACTTTCGTTAGATGGTAATCTGATAGATTTATTGGGGATTCCTTACATTTTATTTTGGGGAAACTCAATCTTTTCACCATGGTGTATTTTATCGGGAAGGAATGGAATCATCTCTATCATGGAAACATATTTCACTATGGTAGTTATATTTGGATAAAATTTTAGACAGTTTTCTATTACGGACTCCATTTTTGTAATTAGTTTCCTAACATTAAGGATAATAAATATATGGTTTACTAGTGGAACATATGTGGATATATTATTTTAGGTGGTTGATGTTCCCTTAATTTATTATTCTTTGTTATTTGATATTAGTTTCTTGTAGATGGTGGAGTTTTTTTGTGGTTGGGTGGTGTGTTTGCTGTCATGTACATGAGGTGTTGTTGTAGTGGCTATCTGGGTGTTGTATCATGTTGGATGAGGATGTTGTTGGGTGCTGGTGTTGAGGCCATCTGGTGTAGACTCATCTCTTATTATGTGGATTCTATTTTTATTGGTGTCAAAATTATGTTCGTTAGATCCTCTTTAGAATTAGAGGGGTGTGTGTTTTTTCTACGGTATTTGTTTGTTTGGGTGTGCTGGTGGATCGGGATTTTGTTGTTGGTATCTGGTTTTGGTAGTGTTTTGATATTTTTTTCTCTATTATTCCTTCTTTTAGGGAACATTTCATGTTTCTTTGGATGGTGGGGAGCAAGTTGCTGGGTGATGTCTATGTTTCAAATTGATTTTCTCTTAGCGTTGTTATAGGCTGGTTAGGATGATTCTTGGGTCTTTGGAAGGTGTGGTCTTAGGGTGTTGGTTGGATGTGGTTCTGCAGATTCCTCTATATTAGGTGGCTACTTGTGTTGTTTTTATGATTCTTGTTGTAGCTATTCAGGCCTGTTGGGATCTATGAGGGATACTTGTTTTTTGGGATATGGGTGTGTTGGTGGTTTCTGTTGGGTTAATGGTGTATCATTATTGGATTTTCTCTTATGTGAATAGATGGATGGATGTCATGTTGGAGTTGTGCTTGGGATGGTTCCAAGATGTTGGATCCTAGTGGTTGGATCTTGTTTGGATCTCGGTTGGTGGTGCTCCTCTACTAGGCTCAACTGTAGTTGGTTGTTGGTTCTGGGTGTTGTCTTTGGATTTGCAGTTTCATGTTTGGTGATGATCTAATCTTGGATTCTCTTTGTTGTTGGCTTCATTTGATTATTTTGTATTTAGTTGTTGGCTTTATAGTTTATTATGGAGCTGGTCGGCAAGGGAACTTAAGGGTTATTGGACTGTAAAGGTGGTTTTGGGTGCTGGATTGTGGGCTTCCATGTTTTTTAGGGGTATGTGTCATGGCTTGTTATAGATGTGGCTTTTGTGTCGGTTGTTGTGTTCTTGGATGTGATGATGTTTCATGTTAGTATTAGGGTTGTGGATGGGGTGTGTTTTGGTTTTTTCATTTGTGAAAGTGGTGGACTATGTGTGTATGCGACTTGTGTGTGTGCAGGGGTGTTCAGAACGGAGGTGGTGTGTGCATGTTCTTTTGGGTTGTGGTGTGTGTGTGAATATGTGTTGGTGTTTCTTGTTTCTAGAATTTTTTATCCTCTTGGTTGTTTTCTCTACTTTGGCCCTTCCTTTGTTGTTCTTCCTCTCAGAGTGCTCATTCACTTGGTTCTTGGTGTTGTTTTTTCTCCTCCTATTGGTTTGATGGGGTTATGTTCTACGCTTATCAGATTTTGACTATTGGTTGGTGCACCTACTGGTGTTGTTGGTGGTCAGATATAGGTATTGGTTGTTTTTCATGACGATATTGGCCTTGTGTGTGTGGAGGCTTCATGATTTAATTGGATCATTATATTTTTTTGGGTGCTTGGTCACTCTGGGGGGCCTTCTATGCAATGTAGGATTCATGGTTTGGATGGATGGGCTTCAGGAGGATCTAGGTCCTATTTTCTAGGATTTGTTTTGGATGGTCTTCATAAGATTTCATGGACGTTTTTGTTGTGTCCTCTAGTGAGGATTCTTAGGCTTTGGATTTTCTTCCACATTACTATTGCTTTTGGCCTCTTGGACATCAGTTAGTTATCCTTTGTGTTATTATGTTATACTCTATTCCTCTTTCTTTTTTGTGTACTTATTTCAATTTTAGTTTCAAACCCCCCCCCCATAAATCCAAAAAAAACCATAAAAACACTGAGCACCAAAAAAACTAAAACTCATCAAAATAAAAAAGAACCCTAAAAACCATAAAATCAAAAAAATGCCTTAAAAATACAAAAAAACCTAAAAATACCACAAAACCCTAAAAATCCTTAAGAAACCATTTAAAACCTACGAACATTTAAACCCACTAAAAACATAATGATTCTAAAAACCCTAAAAACCTAAAAACCCTTAAAATACTAAAAACCCCTAAGAACCCATAAAAATCCTAAAAAATAACTTCAAATTCCTAAAAACATAAAAAAAATTATTACCTTAAAACCCTGAGAATCCCTAAAAAAACCATAAAAAATGAAAATACTTAAAACCCCTAAAAACTAAAAAAATGATAGAAACTCTAAAACCCCTACAAAGACCCAAAACCCCCTAAATCCATAAAACCCCTAAAAACCTTAAAAACCCAAAAACCCCAAAAACACTAGAAACTATAAAAACACTTTATACCCTTAAAAATGTTAACAAACTATAAAACCCCTAAAAAAATAAAAAAAACCCTTAAAACCCAAAAAACCTAAACCCCCCCAAAAAAACCCATAAAATCCCAAAAACCCCTAAAAACGAAAATAGTAAAATAAAATACCTAAAATTCCATAAAACTCTTAATAAAACCTTAAAAACCAAAAACAGTATACCCCTAAAAACCTAAAAATGAGAAAACCCTATAAATGAGTGAAACCCTAAAAAACCCTTCAAATCATAAAAAACACTAAAAACCAATAAAAACCCATAAAATACCTAAAACCAACTAAAAACATTAAAAACCGTTTAAACCCCCAAAAAAATTAAAAACTCAAAAAAAACATAAAACCCTAAAAACTAAAAAAACAGTAAAAACCCAAAAAAAACAAAAAAAACACCATAAAACCCTAAAAATAGTAAAAGCCCTCAAAATCCCTAAAAACCTTAAAAACCCATAAATACCTAAAAAATACCTAAAACCCAAAAAAACTGAAAACCTTAAGAAACCCAAAAAATAAAAAAACACTTAAAACCCCTAAAAACATAAAAATGTATAAAACCCCAAAAAACCAAAAAATAACCTTAAAAATATTAAAAACCATAAGCCCCTAAAGCCCACAAAAGCCTTAAATCCCAACTAAAAACCCTCTAAACCTATAAAACATTAATAAACTCTATAAAAATTTAAATCTCCAAAAAAACCCAAAAACCGAAGAATCCATAAAATCCCTAAAAACCCTAAAAATCCTATAAACCATAAAAACACTAAAAACAATAAAATTCATAAAAAATCCCAAAAAAAATTATAAAAATGATAATAACCATAAAACCAATAAAATATTTACAAAAATATTAAAAAATAAAAAACACATAAATCCCCTAAAAAACATAAAACATGCTAAACCATAAAAATACAAAACCCCCTAAATACCCTAACAATAATAAAACTTATAATTTTCTTAGAAACCCTAAAAACCCATTAAACCCACCAAAAAATATAAAAACTGTTTTAGCCCCGAAAAATGTCAAAAATCTCTTAAAAACCATAAAACCCTAATAAACTCAAAAAACCCATAAACCCCCCAAAACAATAAAAAACCTAAATCCATAAAAATCCAATAAAACCCTAAAAATCCCAAAATTCATAAAAAAAATAAATACCCTAAAAACAACTAAGAAATCCAAAAATACATTAATGCACATAAACCCTGAAAAAAATCTAAAAATGTAAAAAAAACCCTAAAAATCCCTTAAAACATTCCAAATCCCTAAAGTCCCTAAAAACCATAAAAATTAAAAAAATTCCCTAAAATTCCCTAAAAACCTAAAAATCCATAAAACCCAAAAACACCCAAGAAAAATATAAAAACCTAAAAACACTTAAAACCCCCAAAACCCTATAAAATATTAAAAATACTAAAAATTGTAAAGAGACCCTAAAACCCATAAATCCCCTAAAATACTAAAAACCTTAAAGAGGCATAAAACCATAAAACCACTAAAAACTTCATAAATCCATTAAAACCTTAAAAGTGTTTAAAAACTCTAAAGAACATTAAAACCATAAAAAATCAAAAAAACACAAGATTCCAAAAAAACTAAAAAACCCCTAAAAACCATAAAAAGTCATAAAAACCCTCAAAATCCCTAAAAACAATCAAAACCCATAGAAATCCTTAGAAATCTTTAAAAATATCTAAACCCATAAAAATACTCAAATCCCTAAAATCCCAAATAAAACAATAAAAATATAAAATCATATAAATCCCCTAAAAAGCCTAAAAATATTATAACCCAACAAAACCCTAAAACCACAAAAACCACAAAAACACTAAAAAAACCTAAAAATCCTAAAAACTAAAAATATCCAAAAAAAAATCCTTCAAAATCACTAAAAACAAAAAAATGCAAAAAACATAAAAACCCCAAAGAAAAACCTAAAACCCTAAAACCACATAAATCCCCTAAAAAAGTATAAACCGTAAAAACTAAAAACCCTACCTCATACCATCAAAACCCATAAAACCCTAAAAACATACAAATCCAACAAAATCCCCAAAAACAAAAAAAATCATGAAAATCCTATGAAAACCTTAAAAACCTAAAAACATTTACTACCCCTAAAAACCTAAAAAATGATAAGAACCCTCAAAAATAATAAAAACCCTAGAAAGCATTAAACCCCTAAAAATAATAAAAACCATAAAAACCCTATAATAGATAAAAACATTAAAACCCTAATAAAAATCTAATAACACTTTAAACCCCTAAATAAGTTAAAAATCACTAAAAACCCAGAGAACAAAAAAACTCAAAAAAACCTAAACCCCCCAACAAAAATTTAAACACCATAAAAAACTAAAAACCCTCAAAACCCTCAAAAATCATTGAAACCCTAAAAGCATACAAAAATATTTAATAATCCCAAAAAATACATAAAACTGTAAAAATCCCTAAAACCCTAAAATCCCTAAGAAAACATTTAAAACATTAAATAAGTTAAAACCAATAAAAAAACTAAAAGCACAAAAAACAAAGAAAACCCCAAATGAGACTGTAAAAATAATTAAAAACCATAAAAACCCCAGAAAACATTAAAACACTCTAAAAACCCATAAAACCCATAAATTTTTTTATAAACTCTAAAAACCCTTAAAACCCCTAAAAATGATAAAATACTCTAAAAACACCCAATACCCATAAGAAATAACCCCCATAACCCCCTAAATAAACCCAAAAAAACCCTAAAAACCCTCAAAGTCCCTAATACTCATAAAGATCCTAAAAATTATCTAAAATAAAAAAAAATGTAAAAAACACTAAAAACAAAGAAAACTACTATGAAAACATTAAAAACCATAAAATAGTTAAAACCCCTAAAAATGTTAAAAAAACAAAAAACCAAGAAAACCCTAAAAACCCTAAAAGGCATAAATAAACCTAAAAAATAAAATACTCTAAAAACAATAAAAACCCTAAATACCCACTAAAAACACTAAAAACCATTTAAACACCAAAACAAGTTTAAAAATATAAGGACCATAAAAACTCCAAAGACCCTAAAAATCTAAACACCCCATAAAACCCTAAAAATTATAAAAACCCTCAAAATCCCTAAAAACCATAAAAAAAATTAAAACCCTAAAAATACCTAAAAATCACTAAAACATAAAAACCCCCTAAAAATACCTAAAAACCACAAAAAGATAAACACATATAAAATACCTAAAAACATAAAAAGCAAAAAACCTAAAAAACCCTAAAAACCTAAATCCCCTAAAAACCTATAAGAATCATAAAATCCACCTAAAACCATAAACCCCACTAAAAACTCTAAAAACCCTTCAATCCCACAAAAATGTGAAAAAACTCTAAAAACCATAGAAATCCTAAAAAACTCAAAAACCCCTTAAATCCTAAAAAACTGTAAAACCCTAAAAACCCTCCAGATTATTAAAAACCCAAAAAACCTATAAAGATCCTTAAAAATAACTAAATTCATCAAAAACACTAAAAATAGTTAAAAACCCCTCATAGAACCATAAAACCCTAAAAACACTTAAAACCTATAAAAACCTAAAAAATTGAAAAAACCTTTAAAAGACCCTGAATCCCCTAAAACCTAAAAAACATTAAAACCACTAAAAACTTAAAAAACATATAAAAATGATAAAAACTCTAAAAACCCTATAAAAGCCTAAAATGTTAAAAAAAAACTCTAAAGCCTCTAAAACCCTTTAAAACTACAAAACCCTAAAACCCAAAAAACCATAAAAATCCGTCCCTATAAATCCTTATAACCCTCAGAATCCCTAAAACCAAAAAACCTATAAAAATCCAAAATAGTTGTAAAACAAATAAAAATTTTAAATACCCTACAGACCATAAAAACTCTAAGAAAATCTTAAAAACATAAAACCACATAGAACCACAAAAAAACCCTACAAAATTTTAAGCTCACTATAAAACCAAAAAACCAAAATAACCTAAAAAAACAAACCTTTAAAATCCTTAAAACACCATAAAAAACCCTAAAAATAAAAAAACTCAAAACCCCAAAAACATCTAAATCCCATAAAAAAATAAAAAACGTAAAAAAATCCCTAAAAATCCGCAAAATTTTAAAATACATAAAACCCCTAAAATCCCCTTAGATAACCTTAAAAACCTAAAATCACTTAAATCCCCTAAAACCCCCCAAAATGGTAAGACCCCTAAAAATCCCAATAACCATACTAAACACTCAAAACCCCTAAACCATAAAAATATAATGAAAAATAACATATGCACTAATAATCAATAATAATAAAAAAACCTGAAAACCCAAAAAAAACACTATGAAAATTTTAAAAGCCTAAAAATACATAAAACACCTAAAAACATACAAAAATTCTAAACACCTTAAAGACACTTACAAACCCTAGAACCTATAAAAACCACCAAACCCTTAAAAACATAAAAAAACCCATAAAAATCCTCAAAAACTACTAAAAAACCTAAAAACTTTTTAAACCCAAAAATATTACAAAACTCTAAAAACATTAAAAAAACCCAAAAAACCCAAAAATCCCCAAGAATCCCAAAAAAACCAAAAAAACATAAAACCCTAAAAAACTCTCAAAACCCCTAAAAACCATAAAAACCCATAAAAATCCTAAAAAACAGAAAAAAAATTATGAAAATGTAAAAAACCATAAAAACACCCAAAAAAAAATAAGAAACAAAAAAAACATTTAAAACTCATAAAAAATGAAAAAACCCTAATAACCCTAAACCCATGAAATCCATAAAATCCTCAGAATCTAAACATACCCAAAAACCCATAAAATCATTAATAAGCACAAAACACATAAAATTTATAAAACTCTAAAAACCATGAAAAATACCTAGAAAAACTTAAAAAATCCCATAGAAAACCTAAAAATGCTAAAAACCCTAAAACCCCAAAAGGCCCAAAAACCCAAAAACCATAAAACCCCCAAAAAACATAAATACCCAAAAAACCTTAAAATTCCTTTCAAATGGCTCGAACACTAAAAAAAATTGAAAACAAAAAAAAGATACTCTAAAAAAAATTTAAACCCTAAAAACATAAAGAAACATTAAAACACAACAAAACCATAAATCCCCTAAAAACTAAAAAAATCAGTAAAACCCTCAAAATCCATAAATCCTTTTAAAAACCCCATAAAATTCTAAAAATCCCTAAAAATACATAAAAAAATTAAATATGCTAAAAATCCAGAAAAACCCCAAGAAAACAGTAAAAAAATAAAAATTATTAAAACCCCTAAAAAACCTAAAAAAACTAAAATCCCAAAAAACCCCTAAAAACTCCTAAAAACCATAAAACCTGTAAAACATAAAAATTATTAAGACCCCATAAAAACCCTAAAAAACCTATAAAAACTCTAAAAACCTGTTAAAACAATAAACATGATAAAAACATAGGAAAACTATAAAATCTCAGAAAACCCAAAAACCCCAAAAAACCATAAAACTTTAAAACCCCTAAAAATCCCTAAAAACCTTAAAACCATAAAAATACTAACCCCCATAAAAATCCATAAAAATAAAAAAACAAAAATTTCCTAAAACCCCTTAATGAAAACATAAATATATAATAAATATAAACCACTACAAAACCAAAAAATGCAAAAAGACCTAAAAACCGTAAAACCCCACTAAATTAATAAAAACACAAAAACACATACAAAAATATCTATAAATACATAAAAACCTAAAACCCCTATAAACCATTAAAACCTTGTATAAAACCTTATAAACCTAAAAAAATATTAAAACCCCAAAAAATCTAAAAAATCTAAAACCCAAAAAAACAATCAAATTTTCAAAAAACCCTGACACACCATAAAAATAAAAAAAGTGCCATTAAAAATCCTAAAAACAATAAAAAACCCTACAAAATTAAAATCATTTAAAACAACAGAAAACCCTAAAAAATTATAAAACCCCTAAAAACTTTGAAACCCTGAAAACCCCTCAAATTCCCTAAAAGTCTTAAAAATCAAAAAATTGTAAAAAGATATATAAATCCCTAAAATGTAAAAACCCCTAAAACCCCAGAAATAACCTTATAAAACCATCAAAAGATAAAAAAACTTAAAAAAACTAAGTACCTAAAAAATAATAAAAGTAGTAAAAGCACTAAAAGACCATAACAACCCTAAAAACCACAATAAAAGCCTAAAAACCCAAAAACCAATAAAAACATAAAAACCATTCAATGCTCTAAAAATACTTTAAACCCATAAAAAAGTTTAAAAACTATAAAAACTTTAAAACCCCTAAAAACGCCAAAAAAATCCAAAAAATCCCAAAAAACCATAGAAATCCTTAAAACCCCTTAAAATCCTAAAACCTTGGAGATCCAAAAAAACCCGAAAAAACATAAAAAATCCTAAAAATCTATAAAAATGTAAAAAACACTAAAATCACTTAAAACCCAAATGAAAATCATTATAACAAAAAACACTTAAAACCCCTAAAAATATAAAAACACTAAATACCAAAGAAACACCTAAAAACCATAAAATCCAAAAAACATTAAAAACCTTAAATACCCACTAAAAACATTAAAAACCCTTTCAGAAACCTAAAAATGCTAAAAAAATAAAAACTTTAAAACCACTATAAATAACAAAATCGTAAACCAAAAAAATCATAAAACCCAAAAAACCCTTAAAAACTCTTAAACCATCAAAATCCATAAAAGCCAAAAAACCCAAAAACCCCCATAAAATCCTACAAAATACCTAGAAATACCTAAAAATGTAAAAAAGAAAATAAAGCCTAAAAAACATAAAGAAAACTATTAAAAACTAAAAATTATTGAAGACCCCAAATAACCTAAAAATGATAAAACTCCTAAAAACCCTAAAGTCCCTAAATCCCACAAAATACTTCAAAATCCCAAAAAACCCAAAATATCATCAAAATCCTAAAAAATACCTAAAAAACATAAAACAGAAAAAACCTTAAAACCCTTAAAACCCTAAGAAAACCTTAAAAACCTAAAAAAACATAAACTAATTGAAACCATAAAAAACTAAAAACCATAAAAACACTAAAAACCCCCTAAAACAATAAAACCATTTTAAAACTTAAAAACCCATAAACAACCTTAAAACCCATAAAACCACTAAAAATAAAAAAACACCATTAAACACCTAAAAAAATTAAAAACTATAAAAAACCATAAAACATATAGAAAACTTAAAAAAACATAAACCCCCCAAAACCATAAAAACCCTAAATCCATAAAAACCTCAAAATCACTAAATCACTAAACTAACAAAAAAATCCTTTAAAAATAACTAAAAATCCGTAACATTGTAAAAAATCCTAAAAACCGTGAACAAACCTAGTAAAATCGTAAACAAATAAAAATACACAAAACCCCTAAAATCCTAAAATCACTAAAAACCTTAAAAACCCCAAAACCCTAAAAATCCCAAAAAACCCAAAAAAACCTTAAAATCCTAAAAATTCCCAAAAGATCACTAAAAACATAAAAGGCCCTAAAACCCAGAAAACCCATATGAAAACCTTAAATACTAAAAAAACATAAATATCCTAAAAAACCTAAAAAAATAATAAAAACCCTAAAATAACCATAAAATCCCTAAATCCCATAAAAACCACAAATCTCGTAAAAACCATAAAAACCTCTAAAGGAATTTAAAACCCATAAAAACATTTAAAAACTATAAAAACCCACAAAAACTATAAAATCCCTATAAACTAATAAAAAAATTAATAACAACAAAAAACCTTAAAAACTCTAAAAATACTCAAAAATACCCTAAAAACCCAAAAAAAACCAGAAACACCATAAAAACCCTAAAGTCCCTAAAATGCTCAAAATATATAAATCCCTAAAAACCATAAAAATCCTAAAATCCATAAAATCATTAAAGACATAATAAATCATAAAACCATGAAACACCAGAGGAAGACCTTAAAAAATTAAATGTGCTTAAAACTCCAAAAACCTGAAAAATGATGAAAATCCATAAGAAACCTAGAAACCCTAAAAACCATAAAAAAACCAAAAAACCACTAAAACCCACCAAAAAACTGAAAACTCTTAAAAAAGAATTGAACCCATAAATATGTTAAAAAATATTAAATCATTAAAACCCTAAAAACACACAAAACCCTAAAACCCCATAAATCCATAAAAATGACTTAAACCATAAAAACCCAAAAAGCCAAACCCCCTAAAAATCATTAAAAATCCTAAAAACCCATAAAAACATAAAAAATATGAAAATTGTTTCAAAATGTAAAAACCCAATAATAGCATGAAAAAACTAAGAAAACCTTAACAATCTAAAAAAAATTAAAACCTCAAAAATACTACAATGCAATAAAAATCCTAAAAGCCCTAAAATCCCATAAAATTCCAAATAAATCCCTAAAAACCCAAAAAACAAAAAAACTCCTAAAAAACCCAAAAACAATAAATTAACTTAAAACCATAAAAATACTCTAAAAACCTAAAACCCCCTTCATACCATAAAACCCCATAAAAACCATAAAAACCCTAAAACCCACTAAAAACTTTAAAAAACCTTTAAATCCTCTAAAATGATAAAAACTCAAAATAAGAATAAAAAACCTAAAAACATAGAAATGATCATAACTACCCAGAAAACAAAATATGTTATAACCCCTAAGAAATCCCTAAAACACTCAAAATCCATAAAACTTTAAAAACCTAAAAAATACTCAAAAACCCAAAAAAAATCACTAAAAACCTAAAAAAACTCTAAAAACCCAGAAACCCCCTATAAAGTCCTTAAAAAACCTAAAGAATCATAAAACCCCTAAAAATGTAAAAAAACACTAAAAATAATTTCAAACCCTAAAAACCATAAACTCATCAAAATCCCTAAAACCCCTAAAAACATAAAAATCATACTAATGTGGTAAAAATAGCATAAAAAATAAAAAACACTAAGGTTTCTGAAAACCCCTTAGAAAACCTTGAAACACTAAAAGAAATAAAAAACCCTTCAAACCAAAAAATTATAAAAACCTTGAAAACCATAAAACCCCTAACCCCCCCCCCCCAACCCTCAAAATCCCTCAAAACAATTAAAAACTATAAATATCAAAAAAATTACCCAAAAATCCATTAACCCAAAAAAACATAAAAACACTAAAAAACCTTATGAAAACCTTAAGAAAAATTTAAATACATAAAACCCCTAAAACATAAAAAAATTTAAAATCCTAAAAACCCTAAAAAACCCTAAACCCCATTAAACATATAACCCACTAAAAACTTTAAAAACCATAATACCCATAAAAACCATTAAACCCCACTAAAAACACTAAAAACCATTTAAACCCCTAAAAAATCAAAAAAATCCCATATTCCAAAAAATCCATAAAAAATCCAAAAAACCAAAAAAAAACCCTTAAACCCCTTAAAATCCCTAGAAACCCTAAAAAACATCAAAATCAAAAAATAGCCCAAAAAATCCCTAAAAATGTAAAAACCCAAAAAACCCCAAATAAAACCTTAAAGACCTAAAATACTTAAAACCCCTAAAAAACATAAACTGCTAAAAATCCTAAGAAACCCTAAAACCTTAAATACCGTAAACCCCTCAAAGTCCCTAAAAACAGTAAAAACCCATAAAATTGTTAAAAGCACTCTAAAAATATATTGAAATGTTAAAACCTACAACCCTAAAAAACACTAATAAAATGTAAAAAACGTAAAAACCCTTGAAACACCTAAAACCTATAAAACGCTAAAAACCCTAAGAACCCCTAAGATACCCTAAAACCATAAGAAGCATAAAAACAATGAAAACATTAAAAGCATTAAAACCCCTAAAAACCAATAAAACCCCTAATTCCCCATAAAAACTCTAAAAACATTTTAAACTTATAAATATCTTAAAAATATAAAGATCTAAAAACCCTAAAAACACAAAAAAACCAGAAAACCCCCAAAAAACTATAAACCCCCTAAAACACTAAAAAATAAAAAACCCTCAAAATCACAAAAAACCATAAAATACCATAGAAATCCCTATAACCATATAAATTAAAAAAACCAAAAAACCCAAAAAAAACCCCAAATAAAACCTTATAAATCTAAAAAAACTTGAAATCCCAAAAACTACAGGAAATGATAAAACTCTAAAAAATCATTAAAACTGTAAAAACCCCTAAGACATTAAAACACCCCAAGAACCCTAAAAACCAATAAAATGTCATTAAAAACATAAAAACTATTTAAACCCATAAAAATGAAAAAAACCTATTAGAAAATTAAAAACAAAAAAAAAACAAAAAAAACACTAAAATCCAAAAATAAACCATAAAAAACCTAAACACCCTCAAAATCCCTAAATAGTGAAAATACCATATCTATTGTTAAATAGGTTAAAAAATCCATAAAACCATAAAAAACACCGAAAACCCTAAAAACCCCAAGAAAACTTTGAAAAAAATAAAAAACCTAAAACCCCTAAAAACATAAAAATATAAAAAAACCCTAATCACCCTTAAACCCTCATAATCCCAAAAAACCCTAAAAACCATAAAAATCAAAAAAATACCTCGAAGCCACTAAAACCTAATAAAACATAACAACCCTGAAATCCCATAAGAAAATATTAAAATCCAAAAATAACTTAAAACCCCTATAAAAACTATTAATATGAAAAAACCCTAAAAGGCCATAAAACCCTAAAATCCTATAACCCTAAAAAACCTAAAAACCCCATAAACCCCAAAACATCCTAGAACAAGAGCTGTGTGATGCAGCCCCTTCTGCTGCCAAGTGGATTGTGGTGAAACAGATCTCAGGAATGGAGCTTGTGGTATTTGAAAATCTACCTCCCTATGTTGAACTCATTGATATAACAGTGCTGGACAGTTCTGAAATCCCCCTTAAGCAACACCGACGTGAGATTTTACAGTATCCCAAACTGAAGGTGATGTTTGACTGTGATAACATTGAAGAGGATGTTAAATATAATTTTGTCTTTGAGGACCATAAGGAATTAATTGATGCGAACACGTCCAAGAATTAGTGGAAGAGGACCTTCATGGATGGCTCAGTTTATCTTGACTCAGATCCAAGAGGAGGGTCTGAGCCCGCGACTGTTGATTCCAGGTAGGAGGGGATCCCCAATATGGTGAGTGCTGATGATGTCCTTCACAACAGGAGGATGGGGAGTGCTTCCCCTTCCAAGAGGAGGGCAAGGAGATACTACTCATCCCTTCCAAAAACAATGGCAACAAAGGCCTCCTTGAAGGCTTCCAAAGCTGTGGGGGATGCTCTTGCCAAGGATCGAGTGAATATGACGATGGAGAAGAAGTGATTCATGAGGTATTGTACTGACTTCCTCAAGTAGTATGAGTCATCTGAATGGGAAACGGTGTACTTAGATGCCTCCTATGGGTATGGGGAAGACGGGGATCCCTATGGATGAGAGGACATGTGATGCGATGCAGGGTTGTTCAGTCTGCTATGTCTTTTTCTATTCCTTTGTTTTCTTTGTTTGTTCCCTTTTTGGGGATTGTTTTTGGGCCTGGGTCAATTGACCCGGCCCTCCCTTGGTCTTGTACTCATGTTTCCCTTTTATTTTGGGGGCTACGCTTTCTTACTCCTGAACCTCTTCTTCCCTAAATACCCTAAAAACCATGAAAACCCTAAAAATATCTAAAAATGTAAAAATCTAAAATCAAAAAAAAAATTAAAACCATAAAACCTAATAACATTTTAAACCCCTAAAAGAATAAAAAACTTAAAAAAAAATCCCTAAAGACTCTAAAAACCCTTAAAACCCCTATGAAACTTAAAATTTCAAAAAATAAATAAAAACCCTAAAACCCCCTAAATACCCTAAAACACTTTAAACTCGTAAAAAATTGAAAATCTATAAAAAAACATAAAAACCCCAACACTCAAAAAACCCCCAAACCCCAAAAACCACATTAAAAACATAAAACCCTTCAAAATCACTAAAATCCCTAAAAAAATAACAATCCTAAAAAATCAGAAAAACATCCTAAAAATGTAAAAAACCAGAGAAACTCTAAAAAACCCTAACAAACCCATAAAAACCTAAAAACACTTCAAAACCCCTAAAAAAACCTAAAATTTCTAGAAACCCTAAAACCCTTAAAAACCATAAAACCACTTAAAACCTCAAAAAAACCCTAAAACCCCATAAAATCACTAAAAATACTAAAAAATCATTAAACCCAAAAAAAATGTTAAAAAACCTCTTAAAATCATAAAACCCAAAAAAAAACCATAAGACCCATGAAAAACTAAAATGATAAAACCCCTCAAAATCCCTAAAAACCTTAAAAAACTATAAAAATGATAAAAAACACTAAAATCCTTAAAAAATGCCCAAAAAACCCTGAAAAACACTAAGAAAACACTAATAACCTAAAAACACATATACCCCCTAAAACCCTAAAAAACTCTAAAAACCCTAAAAATAATAAAAATCTCTATAAACATTGAAAGCCATAAAAACCATAAAAACCATAAAAACTACTAAAATATCTAAAATCCCTTTAAACCCCTAAAATATTAAAAAACTATAAAAACCATAAAACCCATACAAAATACAAAAGAAAACATAACCCCCCCCCCACCCATAATAAAAACCTTAAAACACCCTAATACCCTTTAAATCCCTAAAATCCCAAAAAACCAAAAAATTCATAAAAAATCCCTATAAATCACTAAAAATTGTAAAAACTTTAAAACCCTAAAAAACCAAAATAAAACCTCAGAAAACTAAAAGCATTTAAAACCAATAATAACCCTAAAATTGCTAAAAATCCAAAAAAACCCTGAAAACCATAAAAAACTTACAAAATATCTAAAAACATAAAAACCACTGAAAACCCCTAAGAAAACCTTAAGAAACACAAAAAACATACAAACATTAAAAATCCAATAAATCCTAAAAACGCTAAAAATAATCAAAATCCCTAAAACCCTAGAAAATGATAAAAAATATTAAAAAATCCATAAAAATTCTTAAAATGTATAAATCCCTAAAAACCCTTAAAACCCCTTAGAAAACCTTGGAAACCTAAAAACATTTTAAAACCCTAAGAAAACAATAAAAAAAAAAATAAAATAAACCCCCCCAAAAACCTAAACACACCAAAAAACCCAAGAAACCCTAAAAACCCTAAAAGCACTCAAAATCCCTAAAACCCTAAAAAACCATAAATATTCATAAAATATCCCAAAAAAATCCTAAAAATGTATTAAAACCAAAAAATCCATAAAAAACTAATAAAAACAAGGAAACATAAAAACATTTGAAAACCCTAAAATACTTAAAAACACTAAAAACCAAAAATACCCAGAAAACCATATAAAATGTAAAGCCCATAAAAATCCTTAAAACCATAAAACAATAGAAATCATAAAAATAATTAAAATACCTAAACATGTAAAAAAAATTAAAAAATATGAAAAACTAAAATAAAACCTTGAAACACTAAAAACACATAAAACCCCTAAAGAAACTAAAAACTCGAAAAACCCTAAAGCCCATAAAAGACCATGAACCCTCTTGAAAACTCTCAAAATAATGAAATCCTATAAAAACCATACAAAATCCCTAAAAACCCTTAAAAACAATAAAATCCCACTAGAGACTCTAAAAATACTTAAAAGCCCAAAAAATGTTTAAAAACACTAAAAACCGTTAAAACCAAAAAACTGAGTAAATACTCTAAAAACCCAAAGGGCACTAAATTGTGCTCTTGGAGCTCTGGAGAGCCCTATAACCACTATGGATTCACTACCGTATGTTGGAACACGGTTTTATAGTGGATTTACGTTGATTTACTTCATAGAAGGACTCTTCAATGGTCCCTTTGATGTAGGTTTTTGGTCAAGCTGGTTTCATTTCATGGTTCGTTTTCAGTCAGTAGTGGAGATCAAGATTTTCATTCCTCATCACTAGTGGAACCGTTTGTACTCTTAGTTTCAGTTTGTTTTGGATCGTCAGAAAGTTTCATCTTGAGTTTGGTTGGATATTGGTTTGTTGGGTGTCATCATTCCTTTGGTTTTGGGAGGTAGTGGCCGGTTTTTTATATTTTATGATGGTATTCTTGGGGTTTTATTCCTCTATAAATTGGGATGACCTTGTTTGTTTAAGGTTCAAACTTTCCAATAAGTTTATAATGGGTTTATTCATAGAACTGGAAACCTCCAATGATTCTATATCCATTTGAACCTACTTTCCAAAGGTAAGTTCCCATTAGTTGTGGACAGATGAGGCTTAAAAATATGCATTGGTCAAGAGGATGGGAGGTCAGACTCATCACAACTTTTTGGGGGAATTATTGTCTACTCAGGGACTCTCTTATAGATTTGAGTTATTTTCGTGAATCCTTATTAATTTACCAAGTATGAAAATGAGTTCTTCCTTTAAATCTTGCGATCAATGACTGATATGTATAGGATTTAGAGAATCTTTTATATGTATTTGATGTTCTTCATCGATAGATAATCATCTGTATTTATTAGAGATTTTAAGTCAATGGTATCCTTCATCACATTATATATAAATCTCTTGGTCATTATGATGACCATAATAGTTTTAAAGCCACTCAGTGGGGCACTTGAAGTTTATTATCATTCAGAAGGAAAAGTATTATTTCATAGTTGGGATCGTACCCATAGATGGGCTACCTATGTATCCTTGTTAAAGAAGAATCAGAATACACGCAGTTCGGGAATTAAGATACAGTTTAACGTCAAATGGGACGGATGATAATTAATGGGTGACAGGCTTGAACCTTAGAAAGGCTTCCTACATACTCTACTTTTAAAGAAGAGATCAAATTCCACGTAGTTTGATTAAGAATTATGGGGCTTACATATGATTAATGGCCCAAATAGATGTTTCATGGTTACTTTTACACTCTATGCTCACAGGAGTCATTCTCGATGTGAGAAACAATAGGTATCAGTAAACCTGGAAATTTGTTCCATGAAATATACGGTCACAAGGAATGATATGGGACTTATGTTTGTGTGACTGCCTAAGTAGATGAAGTCTAGGATTTACTCCCAGAAAGAAGCCTAGGAACAAGGTCCATAAATATATTCGTGCTTTATGGATATTTAGATACTCTAACTTGGGGCCTACTCCTGAGGAGGATGCCCAAATTAGGGGGGACTTGGGGCTTACTCCTAAATAGGATGCCAAGATTAAAGGGGACTTTAAATTATGACCAGGGCTTACTCTGGAGAAGGATACCCAAATCAAAAATAAATTAGTATTGGGACTTACTCTTAAAAAGGAGGACCAATGTTTAAAGAGATTTGTAAATTAGGAAATACTCCTGAAAAGGAGGACCAAGTTAAGCGAAATTATTATTGGGGCTTACTTCTGAAAAGGAGTCCCAATTTACGGGGACTTCTGATTGGGTTTTATTCCTAAGAAGGAAGCCCAGATCAAAAGAAATTAAGACTTGGGATTACTCTTGAGAAAGAGACCCATATTAGGGAACTTGGGGCTTACTCCTAAGGGGGATGCCCAGATTTAAGATCTTTTCATCTTAAAGGATGAGGTTGAATGAAGTAAATCTCTATCCTTAGTGAAATAAAGTTATGTAAGTCACAAGGTTTTGAGAGATGTTCCACATAATTCCTTTCAGATAAAGAATCCAATAAAGGAACCATTTCATGAATGGATTTTAAGAGGATTATGAAGGCTAAATACTGAATAGGAGAGGTGGATTTGAACAAAAGAGTTGAATAGGTAGGAGAGGCACCCAAAAAGAGGCAGGCGTGCAAGTCCTATTTGGGCACGCAAGTCATGGTCACGCAAGTATACTTGCATGACATGGGTTTACTTGGGCGACGGGTAACCAATAGAGTAATACTTGGGAGAGAATTGGGTCAAGCCCTTAGTATTATCTCTAAAGGCTTCCAAAAGTGTGGCACACAAGTTCAGTTAAAGGGATAAGGTCACTCGCAAGTGTGGCCATTTCCCTTAAGGGTTATACACTTAGGCGCGCAAGTGTTGATGAATTTCAACACTTAGACCTTGTTCCCCCTCTTTAGATCTTCCATTCTAGGTAAGAAATTACCTTATAAGTGTTCGGAAGACTTCAAGCAAAGACTAGGGTGCTGAGAGCTTAAATTTGACTTTTGGATTTTTCCTTCCTTGAAATGGGGGGCCCATAGGGGGTATTTATAGGCCATTGAAGACCTTGGGCGAAAATAACATAGGGCGCTCAAGTCACATGCACGACCCATATGTGGCGCACAAGTGTACTTATGCGACCATAGTGAAACTTACGCGAGCCATGTGTAAAGAAATCCTTGTTCATGCCTTTGTCAATTTTTGATGTTTCTTCAAAGGATGAATCTCTTTGAGCTTAAGGTATTCTCCTTTTTCATTTGTTAGACTTTGTGATGGAAATGAGCTTAAACAAAATTCCCCCCTCAGAGTTGGATCTGAAAAAGGAAGGAGGATTTGACTCTGAGGTAAAGGAGAAAAACCAAGGAATTTTGGGTGCGTGGGTTTTGAGCATGCAAGTAGTAGTGCGCAGGTGCGAGCCGCACAGGGTACGGCTTGTAGGTAAACTGCTTAGCCTATAAATATTTGGCACCAATTCATGTAAATCACCCGGTTTTGAATGATTCTAATCTCTCAGTGTGCAAGTAGCTTGGCTTTCGCTCGTTCGCATAGGTGTTGCTATCCGCGGTTCATTGTTTCTTTGTGTCGCGCTTCTGCAGTGGTATTTGGACTTGCATGGTGATACATGCATGTCCAAAACATGCATGATGCGATTAGACTTGTGCACCAACATGGGACTTGCACACCTTAATTTCTTAGCCATTATTTTGAATTTCTCCATGAATTTTATGCAAAATCAACTTAATTAAAAGTTAATTATTCAACCTTTGTGCAGATTCAATGGATCCTAGAATAATTGGAATGGTTAATGAACTGGCTAGCAAGTGGATTGATGATATGCTGAACATCATTGGCCATGACTATTATAATATCTATGACAGCACTCTCCAATATTTTTCCAAGTACATGAAGAAGTATCATCTTAATTTCTCACAGATCATCTATTTCCTTTATATGGCCATGTTCATCTTCAAGGAGTCAACTTTCCAAATGCAAAGATTTATACACTTGAGATGCAGCTGCACTGCTACCCCTCTATTTCGGTTATGTTGTGCATTAATAGTATCAACAATGGTTTGAACATTCAAAATTTTCCTCCATGCCATTTCCTTGCAGATATGAAAATGGAAAACCCATGGGATAATATTTTTTCCACTGCCAGTTGGTGGAGAGAAGACTATCATGACATTAGAACAATATCAGAAAATAGTATTCTCCCCAAATAGCTCTTTACTTCCAATGCTGCATTCTCAAATCCATGTATCCATCTTCCAAGTCTCTTGGACAGAAACAGAGTCACTGTTTGATCATCAGAAAATTTTTTCAAACCGTACTAAAAAACGTTCTTTTACCATTATTCCAAGAAGAGATACTATCACTACATCTCTAATTGCATCCAGTCGAATGAATGAATTCCAGGTGGCTACTGGTGAAGCTCAGGATGTCGTAAATCAAATGAAGAGTTATGTTGAAAGGCTATTGTAATTATTGGAAAAGAGAAGAGAATCCAATCTGTGGATGTCCTTCTATCTTTTGTGCATCAATGAAAAACACTTTCATCTTCAATCATTTTTGCTTGAATTCTATTACTATATGATTTAAACTTTTATCTAAGACAATGGTCCTATTAAGCATAGTTTGATTATTTCTAGGATTATAAAAAATAACCCTACAAACATTGAATCTTTTAATTTCTCAATATTACCTAAATCATACGAAATGTATGTTTAGTGAGCTGGGACTTGACTTTTGTTTAGATATCCCTTGTATTTTGTGGGAAGTTTAAAGTCATACACGTTGGATATAAAAAGGCTAATGTTTAAGGTCGAATAGTTTTGACTGAATGGAAAAAATTTGACTCAATTCCTTGTTAATTTATCTGAAAAAATATTACCATATTCATGTATGGGGGAAAACATGTAAACTATGAATTAAGAAATTTTTAATTTTAAGAATTACATGAAAAAAGGTCTAAAAGTCATTAGAGGAAGTATTTCCTAAGAGTGAAGTTACGATTATTTAACAAACCCGTTACGGGGTTGAATTATGCAGGGACACTTAAGGGAATTGGATGCATAGTCAAATAATAGCATCTTTTGGCTGACAGGTCCGTCATGTAGACTACTTAAGCAAGGCCGCCTAAGGGCACGTGCTACATAGTCAAGAAAAAGGACTCTCATAAATTTTACTTTTCTATTGCTAAAAATCCAGTGAAAGGTTATGGAGATTCAAATTTTCCAAAGCATAGAGCCAACTATATGGACAGAGGTACATGAATATGGAGAGGGTAATTCTAATCAAAATTGTCAAATAATTGGATGGATGTCACTCCTACGAAGGTCTGACTCAAATGTAGGGAAGGGAAATATAAACCATAGACATAAATACTTTTAGATCATGAAAAAGAGTATGGGACAAATATGTTAAGGATGTCTATTTTTTTGGATCCATATATATTGTCGTTGAGACAAATAAGGACAAAAGAGTTTTTCTACCATGAATGAAGTTACCACTATTTGAAAAACCTGATAGGGGTTGAATTATACAGGTCCATTTAAGGGCATTTGCTGCATAGTCAAATAATAGTATCTTTTGGCTGACAGGTCTGTTATGTAGACTACTTATGCAAGGCCACCTAAGGGCACATGCTGCATAGTCAGACAAAAGAATTCTCGGGTATCAAACATTTTGTGACCAGAAGTCATGAAGAGGGTTATGGAGATATGGAAGTATTTAAGGTTAGGAGTATGCCACATGAAAATGAGTATTGTCCAATGTATGAAGTAGATACATAGACCAATACTAACCATAATCATGTTGTGGTTGGGTCCTGAATTGAGGTATTGGACTTCACTACGTATCCCATAAGGATAGGAATCAATCCATACATAGTTCTTGAAATATAGTTTTACGTCATGTGGGATGAGATTTTAGGATATATTAGTTTAGGGTCATAGATTTCATACCATAATGAGGAATACACATTGTGTGTTTTATAAACCTGAAGTGAATGAAAACCGGGATTTTCATACCACATTCATGTTTTCACAGGGGGAATTTTCAGCCAAGGGATTGAAAGTGGCATTTGGGGTTAGGCCCAGAGACTTGGGGATGGATTTTAGGGACACTCAAATGTTCCAACGTATACCATAAGGATGTGAATCAAGCCATACGTAGATCTTGAAATACCCTTTGTACAGATTTGGTTTGAACAAGTGAAGGGTGAAAGTCGATTTTAGTGCAATGATGGTTTGACCCAAGATTAAAGGTTCGGGCATTACCATGTATGCACGTAGTATTTGAAATATGACATGATTGGAGATCAATGTAAATAATGATTATATCTCAAGTGAGGGTGTAAAATAATGTTGTAGTTTATTTTCATACAGGACAAAAGCGATAATAGTTTAAGGTCATATGCCTGGACCGGCACTGCACAGTTTAGCATCATGTAGCTAGGATGCATGACTATTCAGTTTAATGTCTTTTAATGAGGACAATGGGGGGACTGTATAGTTTAACATCATATAGCAAGGTAAATGGTGCTAAAAAGTTTAGTTTCACGTAGCAGTGACAAAAGGGACATACACAGTTTAATGACATGTGGGAAAAAGGTGAACCAACGCGAAGAGATTGGTTTTGGGCTGCTTCACGGATCAACATCATATGAGACAGAGGTGAACCGACGTGAAGATATTGGTATTGGGCTTCTTCAAAGATCAACATCATATGATACATAGGTGAACTGACATGAAGAGGTTGGTATTGGACTTGAACCTTAGGAGGTTGCCTACATACCCCGCCTAGAAGGCAAGGATCAAAGTCTGCGTAGTTCGATTGAAGAATGAATTGATGATCAAGTTGCACTTGAGGACAACCCAAAGATGGTGTTGGGACTTACGCATTGTTAGTGGCCCAGAGAGGGTGTTATGGTTGAAGCTCACTCTATTCTCACGTGAGTCATTCTCGATGTGAGAAACAAGAGGTAACAACAACCCTAATGATGCACAGTTTAACGTCATGTAGGGTGTATAATGAACTATTTCACAGTTTAAATGACATGTGTTATAGACATGGGGTGTTTGGAAGTTTAACGTCTTGCAGCTCGGAAAAATAGTTTAACATCATATTGGATGACAAAAGAGGGGACACAGTTTAAAGTCATGTTGGAAAAATGAGGGGACTAGGCAGTTTAAAGTCTTGAAGTGAGGACTATTGGTGCTGCACAGTTTAGTGTCATGTAGAAGGGACAAAATACAGTTTAACGTCATGTAGGACGTATTAAGGGACATTTTTTTAGTTTTACATCATGTAGGATGAATATGTGAATATTTTAATGTCATGTAAAACAATATAGTTTTATGTCATGTTGGACGTTGGGTTGTACAGTTTAACGTCGTGTAGCCAAGATGATGGTTATGTATTTTAACATCAAACTGGATGTAAGTATTTGTGTTACACAAAATACATTTTCAATAACTTAGAATTGGTTGGAGTTGTAATGAGTTCTCCATCCATTGAGATTAAAGAATAATCTCCATTGGAGTAGACCTTATGTATTGAGTAAGGTCCTTCCCACTTTGGCTCAAGCTTGGGAGGTTTCTTTCCTAGTCTCACTTGAGTTCTGAGAACCAATACCAATTATCCTTTAATAAATGAACGAAGATGAACTTTTTTGTTGAAATCTCATGCTACTCGATTCTGATAGACTTCCAAGTGGTGTTGGGTGTACAATATTTTCTCATCTAATCATTCAAATTCATCCAATTTCTTTTGATATTGTTCATCTATAGATGACTGATCACAAATGGCTACTCTGAGTGAAGGTAATTGAACTTCAATGGGAAAGACTGCTTCTGTTCCATATACCAATGAATATGGAGTTGATCACGTAGCAGTGCGAGTGGGGGTTCGATAAGCCCATAAAGCATGAAAAAGTTTATCAGGCCAGGATTTCATATCTTTATCCCCTATATTTTGCAGTATATTTGAAAGAGTCTTATTGAAGTCTTCTATTTGGCCATTGTCCACTGCATGATACTAAGATGAATGGTTGTATTTGATATTGTATTCTTGATACAACTTCCTTACCTCGGATGAACAGAAGGTGGTGCCATTGTTTGTCAATATGGTATGAGGGACACCAAATATGGTAATGATGTTAGACTTGAGGAAGCTAACAATGATTTTAGAACTAAATTCTTTGAGAGGTATTTCCTCTACCCATTTGTAAAAGTAGTCAGTAGTAGTAAGAATTTACTTAAACTGATTGGATGTAGCTGAAGGATATGGTCGTACTACATCCATTCCCTATGTGGAAAATGACCATGAGTATTTAGCTGTATGAATCAACTCTGGGGGTTGATGAATGAAGTTGTCACATACATGGAAAGAATAAAACTTCTTAGTGAAATCAACACAATCTTGTATCATTGAAGGCCAAAAGTATCCAAGCCTTAACATTTAATCAGACAGTCTATGTCCAGACTAGTGGGAACCACAAACTCCTTCATGTACTTCTTGCATGACAGCCATTGCCTCTTCACCATCAATGCATCTGAAGAGAATTCCATCAAAACCTCTTTTGTAGAGAATTTTTTCTAGGTGATCTAGGCTATCATAAAGAATAAAATTGACCACACATCGCTGGACTTGTTCTTTCCCGGCTCTATTAGGTGGGAGTGTTCCATTTTGAAGGTATTCCTCGATAGGTGTCATCCATCCTTTAGTATGACAATATGGTTCAAAAATGGGACTAATTTCATTGATATACTCTGTTCTGATTTGAACATAAGGTGAAACTATATGAAGGTGGGAAATGCTGATGATTGTTTCGTCCCGATTTGGATCTTCCAGAGCTGTGGCTATATTAGCCAATGCATCAACTTGAGCATTTTGTGATCGCGGAACATAAGAAAATGTCGGTTCTGAAGGAAATTCCGCCATTAACTCTCTGAAGTCATCATACAAAGGGATTAACTCTTCTTTTCTGATGGAATAATCCCCATTGACTTGTTTGATTACCAGGTCTGAATCACCTTTCAACTGTAAGTGATTCACTTGTGCCTGGAGCTCCAACTCCAATCCTACGATGAGAGCTTGATATTCTACTTCATTGTTTGTACCACTTTCCAACAATAAGAATGAATAGGGTAACAATGCCTTTTCTAAAGAAATGAGCATAATTCCCAAACCAACTTTTTTGAATTTAGAATCTTCCATTTTCTTCGATGTTGGACTTCTCGAAGCACCATCAAAGTAAATTTACCATTTTTGAAGACTATCTTGAATAGAAAAAAACATCCTCATCAGGATGTTCAATATCAAAAGATGTATCTTCTACTAAAGGATTTTCAACAAGGAAATCATCCAGAGCTTGGCCCTTTATTTCCTTTTGAGACACATAATGGATATCAAATTGCTGAAAAATAACTTCCCACCTTGCCAGAAATCCTGTAAGAATTGGACAACTAAGGATAAATTTGATCGGGTTATTGAGAGATATTAAATGTACCTCATGATGTTATAAGTAGTGTCTCTATTTCTGAACCACAAAGATTAACGCTGGGCAGCACTTTTCAATACTTTAATATCAAGTATCTACTTCAAGCATAGTTCGACTGAGATAGTAAAGACTCTTCTCATTCCCGACATCACTCTTTTGGCCAAGGAAGGAACCCAATAATCTCTCTAAAGCTATCACATAAAGATTAAGTGTTCTTCCTTCAATGGGTGTCATTAATACCAGTGGACTCAAGAAATATTTCTTAAGAATATTAAATGCCTCTTGACATTCTTCAGTCCACTAGTAAGTGACTCCCTTCTTCATTAATTTGGTAAAGGGTAAACATTTGCCTTCCAGATTGGCGATGAAACACCGAATATAGGCCAAGTTTCCTTGAAGTCCTCTTAATTCATTCAAATTTTGAGGAGGTGACATACTGAGTATTGACTTTGTCTTCTCAGGATCGACTTCGATACCACAGTGGCATACAACAAAGCTGAGAAATTTTCCTGAGGTAACCCCAAAAGCACATTTCAAGGGGTTCATCTTCAAATTGTGTTGTCAAAGTTTGTGGAATATGATTTCCAAATCATCCAAGTGATTAAAACATTATCTGGATTTAACCACCAAATTTTCCACATAACATTCAACAAATTTCCCTTAAAAGGGTTTGAAGATACGGTGCATGGAACATTGATATGTTGTGCCTGCATTCTTCAGGACAAAGGGCATTACATGATAGAAAAACACACCCTGAGGGGCTATGAAGGCTGTATATTCTTCATCTTCTAGATCCATTTGGATTTTATTATACCCGGAATATCCATAAATGAAGTAAAGTGCTTCATAGCCAGCTGTTGCATAAATTATGAGTTCTGTAATCAGAACTGGAAAATCATCCATGGGACAATGCCAATTAAGATCTCTGAAATCAATGCAAACTCTAATTTTTTCCATTCTTTATTTTCACAGGGACCATATTATCCATCCATTTGGTATTTTGAACTTCTCTAATGATGTTAGCTTTGATAAGCTTATCCACTTCAGCTTCAATTTTGGAAGAAAAAGATGTGTGTGTTCTTCTTACGGCTTGCTTGAATCCTCGATGTTCTTCTGGAAAACCCAAATGATGAGTAGCAACATCAGGATCAAGAACTGGTATTTTTGTATAATTCGAAGAAAATATATCTATATTTTATTTTAAAAATGAAATATACATTTCTTTCTCTTTAAAAGTCATGGCTACATTAATTAAAGTGGGGATGGGATATTCTTTTGTACCTAGATTTATTTCTCTGAGTTCATCCATAGTAGTAGAGATAACCTCTTCAAATGATGGAGGAGCATCCCTGATATCTTCCTCTACTTTTTCAACACGTGTTATTTATTCTGTTTCTACTTGTATAGTAGATGATGAAGAAGAATTTCCATGAGAAGGAGAGATGTTAAAATTTGAACATCTTGAAGAGGAGGCTACCATTTCTAACCCTATTGATGGTGAAGGGTCTTTCTGAGGTGATAGAGAGTAGATGATGGATTTAGAATCAACATCATTGTTTACCTCTAACATTGCTATAACTTCTTCAGGCCTGGTTTGTAAAGTATAGAATTGCTGTAATTCAACAGTTGAAATGAATACCTCTCCATTTGAGCTCTCATCATTGCTTGGTGAATCAACAATTTCCCCCATGCTGTCTGGCTTGGATGTCGTAATTGACATTATGGAAGTTTCCATAAGAGTATTGGGATTTGGGTCTATCCTGTCAATTTGACTGATAGGCAACACATAATCTGTACTCATATGTATGAATGGGTTTACTAGAATCTTTTCCAAACCATATGGAGCATTAACTTTGGTAACCCCCTTTTTTGTGGATTTCTCCTTCCCCTCTATGTGATAGAATTCTGCCTCAATGTATTTATATTCACATGTTTTGAATGGGGCTTTATCACCATACAATTTCCTAATTTGACCATTGAAAAAATATTTGAGACACTGATGGTATGATGAAGGTACGACCGCATGTTGATGTAGCCAAGGTCTTCCATGAAAAATTTTGAAGGCTATGTCATATCGAACAACCATGAAATCTGAATTGGATACAAGGTCTCCAAACATAGTTCTGAGTGTAATCTCGCCCAGATGTTCTTGTTCATTTTTATCATATCCTTAAAACATCAGAGTAGAAGGAGATAAATCAGATTCGGTGAGGCTCAATCGATGATGTGTACGAATGGGGATGAGGTTGACTCCTAAACCATTATCAATGAAAGATCATCGGATGTCTACATCATTGACCTTTCCATATAAATAAAAAGGTCTAATATTTCCATGCACAACATCATCTTCATCTTCATCTATAAAAGATATCACTGCATGGCATTCTGTAATACCATTATCAATATGGTAGACTTCAGCCGCAATAATTTTAGTTCCAAATTCCAGAGGACTTGACAAAGCCTCAGTTAGTGCCTCCTAAAGATCCATTGATAGATTAAAGGAATACAGAATTGATAACTGGTCCAGTACATGGGACAAGTGTTTCAAGACATCATTTTTTTGATCCATAGGTCTTCGTTTCCCAACAAGAACATGTGGTTCAATAGGTTCCCTTGAGGTTGATGCTTTGGTGGTAGATGCATCTTGTATTGGGGTAGGAGATGGAAATAATTCGGGCTTTGAAAGATTAGACCAACTAGGTCTATTTATTTGCTGAGAGGAAGAACGTGTAACTTCTAAATGATCTTCCAAAATAACTGTGCCAGGACTGAGTCTGCCATGTGTGGAAGAACATGCTTGTTCTTGTTGAGCCCACTGAAGGCTCTACCATGAGTTTCTACTACATAAATTGTTCTAGAAAGTGTAATATTGAAATAGTGGCTTCTGGAATATCCACATCTTCCTCTGTATCCTAAACCTCTAGAACTCCCTCTAGTTCCTCTGTTTGATACAGGGAACTCAGGCTCATCAAGATCGAAACTGTAATTGGCATATGGATCCGTTAAGTGAATCATATTGACAGAACCAATGATCAACTCTTCATCTGATGAAGATTCTGCCTGATTAGCTGGTTTAGTTTGTGCTGTTTGGTGGGGCAGTGCCTATGGCTTTGAAGTAGATGTTATAAAATCTGCCAGAGTCAAAGACAACATAGGCTTTGACACGATCTCATCGTCTTCTGACTGCTCTTCTTTGTTCGAATTATACCGCTTCTTTGAGGATTTTCCCTCTGATGGAGAGGGTTTTTCTGTGGCATTCATAGTAGAAGACACAATTAGTTTCTTCAATTGCGTTCGTAAAATGGCATGATTTTGGTTGGTTGTTTTCCTGACCATCCAATCATCATATTTCTGTGCATTTTTTATTTTAACTTCTTTCCACTTTCCTTCTTCCTCTGGATCTGTTGAAGTAACACATGCTACCTGGGATGAAGAACCTTTCAGTTTTACCTGTATCGAGTCTACAATCTCTTGTAGGAGGTCTTTGAAGACAAAAACATCTAAATGGGATGCCCCAACATCTGATGAAATGGGAAATAATTGGGAAGTTCTTCGTCTCCTTCCGTGTTAGGAATTTTAGGCCATGGAAACAGGACCAAATTATTTTCCAGAGATGAAATGAAGTAACCAGGAACTTTTTCATTTCAGAAAGAATAAACAATGTTCTTCAACTCCTCAAATTGTTTCCTTCCTTGATCTATTTTATCATCTTGACAAAACGGCCTTTGTTGTTGATGCTCAAGAGGTGGAGCCATTCGATAAGATGAAGGTATTGAAGTGGAAGCAAGTAAAGGTGCTTGTTTAAGCATAATTGTAGTAGTCTATGCTTTCCCTATTTTCCTTCCTAGATCTGATGGAATTACACGAGTTTATCCTTAGTATTCATAAGAGAATCTTAAATCTACTGAGTGATTGAAGTAAGGTCTCTAAACCCTCTTGTGTATTTCACAGGGATCAACGGTGGGCGTAAATTATCACGTATATTTTACACACAGATTGGCATAAATTATTCTTGAGGGAGTGCTAAGATTAAGGAATATGTTAATCCCTTCCAGCAAGCAACGAAATCTGAAACTCTTTCATTATCCCTTTGATTACAATTTGTAAGATCAAAAACTGTGGTCTTTGGCAACGTTGAACTAAATTGAAGAAGGAACCGTTGACAAATATCTTCCCACCCAGTAATTGACCGGGATTGCAAGCTTGTATACCAAACAAAAGCAGGTCCTTGTAATGATTGTACAAAATAACTGAGCTTAAATGCATTTGTTGTTGTGGATTTACCATCATAGGGTCACAAAGAGAAAACAAATGTGTTAATTGTTGTTCTGGGTCTCCCGAACCATTAAATATTGGGAATGTGATACTTTCAAAATTTGATTGGGGAGGAATTTCATCAACCCATTCAGGGTAAACTCTCTTTTTTTGTTGAACTTGTGCACGTTTTTTGTCTATATATTCCAATCGAGCTATTAATAACTCAATGGTAGTTAATAACTTTTGATAAACATCTAGTTGAGCTTGGACCTGAGCAGGTGCAATAACTGGAGCTTGGACAGGTATGGTGGCTGGTACTGCAATTGATGGTAGCACTTCCAGTTGTTGTTGCGCATGACCCTTAGGATTAGACATGTGAGGGTGTACTGGTAAAAGAGTATATTCTTGATCCATCTTAGTAGCCGCAACAAATTCCCTTGACTGACTGAATCTAGCACACTTAGGGGGAAGACTACCTTGAAGTAGTTCTGCATTCACCCTCCTTAATTCCTTCATTTCTTCCTCTTGTTGTGCGAAACTTTTCTCTAGTGAGAGTGATTGTCCTTCTATATAGGAAGGGTGGAATGTAACTTGATTATTCCCTTTCCACTTGTCGGACACCTTTCTAAGAGGTGGAAGTTGGTTATTTGAAGGAATACCTAGATTCTGGGTAATCCTTTTAATTCCTGTATGCACACCTTCTTCATTTGTTTCAGTGCTTACAACCTCTTGAATAAGAACTTCTTTATCCAATTCTCCTGAGTGAGCCTCATGTTTTCTAGGATCAACAACAACGGAATTGATGACATTTATTGATGCATAACACATTGCATCCCTTCTATCGACATTTATACAATATTGTATTCTTCCATGTCCTTGATGAGACATTTCCTTTTGTTGAGTTGATCCCTCAGGAACTTCTCGATGAACCATAATTTAGAGGGAGTCTCCTGATAATCTGGCTCTGCATTCCTCTTGTGGCTTCCTCCCTAATCTAGAGAATACTGACTTTCGCTAAGGAAGAGATTGTGGATTTGAAAAAGTCCCCAGTCCGGTGGACTAGGGCTGTTCCTTCTGTTCTTGCTCAACTCCTCGACTTCTATTTGTTGATTCTGAGGATTGAGCTAAAAGAGTCCCCAGTCTTGAAAGATGAGGTGGCTCTTGAGCTATTATATCTGAGACTTTATTAAAATATCTCCTGATCTTGCGGACTTTAGTACGGAAATTAGCTGGATGCATCAACCTACATCCACTAAAATCACCTGGCTCAAATGACTGTTGGATGATTTATGGCACTTCTATCACCTTTTGATGTGCATGCTCTAAACGAGAAGCATGTTCGATATTCTCATTTGCCTGATGCAAGAGTAATTCGACAACTTTTTCCCTGTATGCCTAACTTTGGGAAGAACTAGTTGAGGCATGTTCTTGAGAAAGACTTTTATTACAAAAAAAAAATTGGCTGTGGTCGGCCATGATAAATAACATTACATGAGACCACTTTTGGAGGGCATTGTTGACTGGAGAGTACAGTGAAATGCAGTGCTCCATGAACACCTCATCCCCTAATATGAATACCATATGGGGAATTGGAAATTAACTGGCACAATCTTTTTAGTATGACAAGGCATGAATGCTGAAGGGCTCTCTACTACTTCTCAACCTTTGGATATCAGGAAACAGAGAGAGATGCCAAATCAATTTGGCGTTGCAACCCGTCTATTATATTGAAATTATTTTCGTATTCATCCTAAAATAATATTTTCATTTTTAATTGTCAAAGATTTTTCCACATGTTGAGACGAATATCGTGAATACAATATTCTGTCAAAATTTCTAGAATATCATACTGAGAGTCAGAAAAAGGACAAAACATGACTGGTACTTCACCTTTAGCTAGTTGTTTCCTCATATTCAGCACTTCCCCTTTATCATTTAGTGAGGATTATTCTACCTGATTAGAACAAAGCATGTTCTTCATTGTTGCTTCATCAGATTCAACAATATTGGTAGAAAATTAATTTATCAAAATAGAAGATGAATGACCCATGGGTGGTTTGGATAATGACATACACCCCTGGATATCTTCTGATTGAGAATGTATTTCACCTTCTAGAGGTAAAGCATCATACATGACTGGCTTCACATTTGAAAGTGCCTCAAGATAAGAGGGCTTTCTCATTACTGTGTTTTCCTTTGAAGAATTTTCTAGGAAAAGAGAATTACTACTATGGGGAGGACTTTCGCAGCTAAATTTATCATCATGGGGAGGACCACCATGGTGGGTTACAACAAAAGATGAAACCATTTGCTCCTTGATCTTCTGGCCACACAGAGGGTTATTGCGGCTCTCATATGAAGATGATATTTCGAGATCAACCTAATTAATATGAAACAAGCCTTCATGAGGAAGTTTCTGATGAAGACCTTCAAAATTATTGTACCCACTATTGGGAAATGAGAGAGTAGAATCTTGAGGTGCAACAGACAATTGTCTGAGTGCATCAAGAACTCCAGCATCAAGCAAGTCCTTATTACATATTGGCTCTTGATTTCATGACTGTGCTGAACGGGTATTTTTCTTATATGCCTTCTTATTCACTTGAGGAACCACTTATTGAAGAAAGTGGTTATTATGGGTAGGCGTAGGTGCCTGCTCAGGAAAAATGATCAGGTTAGGCTGATTATCTCCATTCTAATCGGGTGTGTGTGTCTGACTTGATTGTCCATATGACATGGGGGAGTATGCCCCATGGCCCTCCTGGACTGGAATAGATGTGTGCAATTTATAGGAATTCAGAATATGGGTTGGGATTTTCTTATGCTCTTTCACCATTGTCAGAATGTGCTTTGTGACTTCAGTTGCCGAAACAGGAATATACGTCCATTCCGTGTCTAGAGTAGGTGTATGTGCCAGCTCCTGTCCTCCTTTTTCTGTCAACGGATATTGATAGTACTTATCATAGGGGCAGAGAGCTGAGTCTGGTCCAAATTTGTCGTCGGAGCTTTCCGAGTGACTTCTCCGAGTGCTACCAAATGAGACTGTTGGTAGACATGATGACCATTAGAAGGTGTATGTGCTTACTAGATGTTCTTCATCAAGTATGGCTGGAAAATTTGCTTTAATACTGGAAGATGAGACTACTGATAGAATTTTTGATTGTAAATAGTTGTATGTCCCTGCTTATCAGTTTCCACCATATTAGATTGGCAAGCTTCTTTGGGTGTAGTTTGAAGAGCCTACTGACTAGCTGAGGAGTTATAAATAGGTGTATATGCCTGCCTATAATACTCCGCTATAATTTCTTGGTGGGATTGGTGTGTTACTGCCATACGAGTTTGTTGGGTAGTAACATCAGGACAGACGGTTGTATATGCCCGCTCGTTGTTAGCCATCAAGTGGCATGATGGACTTCTCTGGAGGGGGAAGAAGTACAAACCTACTCCCTGTTGACTAGATTTCGTCTTTGAAGGTTCATCTTGCATGCTCATGTCTAAGGAACCTTAGAAAAACCTCTAAAAGTGATACCCTCATCATGTTAAAGGCGCACTGCCGCACGCGTCTGGTGGCGATTGTTGATGGGAGCCCTCGGGAAGGACTCCTGTCTCCTTGAACTAAGGCCTTGGGTGACCTATTTATTCAAATACCTATAATATGGGAGGGACTAGTGATTGAATTCCGGGGATAAAAACCTTAAATGGTTGGATACAGTGGTTGGCTCCACCTGCTTCTTGATCACTGGTCGTCGCTGTCCGGACAACCAGGGTGAATTATTGACTTGGAGGGCTTGTCGAGCGGCCTTCAAAGTCAGAATGGTACCGTGTTGATGGTATTACTTAAACAGATAATTTGAGACCCAGTGTTGAACACACTTAGTAGGTGATGTTTTCCTTAGAGCGGACGAGGATCTAGTAGGAATAGTTGCAGATGCATTCATAGGTGTGATCATTAGAGAATCCATTTCTGTGATGCAGAGAGATCTTGGAAAAGAGTGCCTGTTTGATATAACATACATAATCAATATAATTTAAGCCACTACATCTTTTGGATGATCTCATATGTTAGTGATGTCTTTGTTGGCCCCCACATTGAGTTAAATAGGGGCCTAAAAAATAAGTAAAACATCATTTAACTTGGTTAAGGATTCACGTCAGGTTCACCATTTTTGGTTCTTCTGGAAATGGGGATGACCTTGTTTGTTTAAGGTTCAAACTTTCCAATCAGTTTCTAACATGTTTATTTGTAGAACTGTAAACCTCCAATGATTCTATATCCATTTGGACCTACTTTCCAAAGTTATGTGCCCATTAGTTGTGGACCAATGAGGCTTAAAAATTTTCATTGGTCGAGATGATGGGAGGTCGGACTCATCACACCTTTTTGGGGGGAATTATTGTCTACTCTGGGACTCTCTTATAGATTTGAGTTTTGTTCACGAATCCATATTAATTTACCAAGTATGAAAATGAGTTCTTTGTTTAGATCGTGCAATCAATGATTGATATGTATGGGATTTAGAGAATCTTTTATTTATATTTGAGGTTCTTCATCGATAGATAATCATCCGTATTTATTAGAGATTCTTAGTCAATGGTATTCTTCAACACATTATATAGAAATATCTTGGTCATTATGGTTACCATACTGGTTTTAAATCCACTCAGTGGGGCACTTGAAATTTATTGTCATTCAGAAGGATATGGATTATTTTATAGTTGGGATCGTACCCGCAGATGGGGTACATACGTATCCTTGTTAAAGAGGAATCAGAATCCACGTAGTTCAGGAATTAAGATATAGTTTAACATTATATGGGATGGATGAGAATTAATGGGTTACGGGCTTGAACCTTAGAAAGGATTCTTACATACTCTACTTTTAATGCAGGGATCAAAGTACACATATTTCTATTAAGAATTGTGGGGCTTACATATGATTAATGGCCCAAAGGGATGTGTCCTGGTTAGTTTTACACTGTAAGATCACGTGAGTCATGCTCGGTGTAAGAAACAAGAGGTATCAGTAAACCTGACGATTTTTTCCATGAAAGATGCGATCACAAGGAATGATATGGGACTTATGTATGTGTGACTGCCCATGTAGATGAAGACTAGGATTTACTCACAGAAAGAAGCCTAGGAACAAGGTCAATAAAGATAGTCATGCTTTATGGAGATTTAGATAGTCTAACTTGGGGCCTACTCCTGAGGAGGATGCCCAAATTAGGGGGGACTTGGGGCTTAATCCTAAGAAGGATGCCCAGATTAAAGGGTACTTAAAATAATGACTGGGGCTTACTCTTGACAAGGATGACCAAATCAAAAGGAAATTAGGATTGAGAATTACTGCTAAAAAGGAGGCCCAAATGTTTAAGGAGATTTGTAAATTGGTACTTACTCGTGAAAAGGAGGCTCAATTTAAAGGGACTTATGATTGGGTTTTATTCCTGATAAGGAAGACCAAAACAAAAGAAATTAATACTAGGGCTTACTCTTGATAAGGAGGCCCCAATTAGGGAACATGGGGCTTACTCCTAATGAGGATGTCCAGATTAAATATCTTCTCATCTTAAAGGATGAGGTTTAATGAAGGAAATCACTAACCTTAGTGACATAATGTTATGTAAATCACAAGGTTTTTGAGAGATGTTCCACAGAATTCCTTTCAGATAAGGAATCCAACAAAGGAACCATGCCATGAATGGCTTTGAAGAGGGTTTTGAATGCTAAATCTTGAAGAGGAGAGGTGGATTTGAAGAAAAGAGTTGAATAGGCAGGAGGGGGACCCAAAAAATGCAGGCATGCAAGTCCTATTTGGGCACACAAGTCTTGGTCGCGCAAGTATACTTGCGTGACCTGGGTGTACTTGGGAGGCGGTTAACCAATAGGGTAATACTTGGGTGAGACTTGTCTCAAGCACTTATTATTATCCCTAAAGGCTTCCAAAAGGTTGGCGTACAAGTTCTGTTGAAGGGATAAGGTGGAACGTAAGTGTGGCCATTTCCCTTAAGTGTTATACACTTAGGTGCGCAAGTGTTGATGAATTTCAACACTTAGGCCTTATTCCCCCTCTTTAGATTTTACATTTTAGGTAAGAAATTACCTTAAAAGTGTTCGAAAGACTTCAAGCAAAGAATAGGGAACTGGGAGCTTAAATCTGACTTTTGGATTTTTCTATCCTCAAAATGGGGGGCCCACAAGGGGTATTTATAGGCCATTGAAGACCTTGGGTGAAAATAACATAGGGCACGCAAGTCACTTGCACGACCCATGTGTGGCGTGCAAGTGAACTTGCAAGACCATAGTGAAACTTGCGTGACCCATGTGTAATGAAATCCTTGTTCATGCCTTTGTCAATTTTTGATGTTTCTTGAGAGGATGAATCTCTTTGAGCTTAAGGTATTCCCATTTTTCATTCGTTAGACATTGTGATGGAAAGGAGCATCAACAAGGTTGTGTTTTTTAGTATGAATTATCTTTCTTCATGGTTCATCATGAGAAAATTCTCACAGTGGGTTCTATGCCTATGTCAGGTTAGTTGTGTTGTTATTCAGTGCTCTTTTTTCGGTCGTTGGCTGGTCTGGGGTTCATCGGTTACAGGTAGTGGATTCATCGAATGAAGGATTTCCTAGTTTGAAAATTTCTTCATCTTGGTGTGGGTCTTTGTGGTATATGTTCCTCAGTGGAGCATGGGTTTATAGTTAGCATGTGAGGCTAGTGATAGTGATAGATTCTTCCACACATTAGCACATGTTATGGGTTATTATCTTGATGGGATTCATATATCATGGTCATTTCATCATAAGCATCTTGATTTTCTATCACAGGGGTGGAATTTACATCATGTTGTCTCTTCTTTAGTGACATGAGGTTTATAAAATTTGTTGGTGTTCTTTCATCGATGAGATTAATGAAGTTTCATTAGTGATTTAGGTTCTTTTTCACTCCTGTTCAGTAGTATTCATTTCCCATGGTTGTTTGTTTCCTAATATCTCATTATGTGGTAGTTTTGTGTTAGTTCTTAAGATTATATTTGGTGATGAGTTTTTGATTGATGTGCATTCATCATATTATCTCTTGGAGAATGGCATTCATGATTCATATATTTACTGCATGAGGATTCATTGGTCAACATTACTTCTATTTTTGGGTTGATGGTAGATGGTCCAACATTTGGTGTTTCCTGTTTAATTGGTTACTAGATTTGGTTTAGAGGACAACATCACACATTAGTCTTCTCGATTGGTTTTTCATATCTTCTTAATGGGTGGTTAATGAAATGGATTATTTTATCTTTCCACCGCTTTGGAAATAGAAGTATGGATGATGAATTCACTCATTGAGGGTTTCCTAGATAGTGTTCTCTATTTCTTCTTCATGATAGGGTACTTGGTTTTCATGGGTCATTGCAGAGATTTAGGATGCATTCTAATTGGTGATGTCTAATGGCATGATTACAGCGGCAGTGATCCTATGTGGAGGGGTTTGTGTTGTTTCTAGTTTATTATATGGGATGATGTTCTCTCATATGGAGTGGTGTGTAATTCTTGTCGGGAGTTGGTTTGTTGATTCTGGTGCTTCAAGGTTTCTATATTGGTGGATTTGAGGGCATGGTCTGATACTGGTGCTAGGGTGCTTGAGGATACCTTCTTGTGGGTGTGAGGATGATGGCTGCTAGGAGTTGGAAGCTAGGTGTTGGTGTTATGGAACTTCGGTGTTGGGATGATGCTAGTTTTGAGGGAGATGCTAATTTTTTGATGTTGTTTCTGGGCCTTTATTCTATTGTAGTGATGGTGTACTTCTTGGAGCTGGTGTAGCGGTGTGTTAGGTGATGTCACCGATTATAGGATGTGGTGCATCTTTTTTTGGTGGGGGGGGGGGTTACAGGATAATGGATGATGATTTCGGTTTCTAGATCTACTTAGATATGTTGTTGAGGGGTGATGGGAGCTTCTGGGAGGGAACAAGAAGAGGGATGGTTAGTACTAGTTTGGTTCAGGGGTTTTATGTTTGGATAGTGTAGTCATAGAGGTTCTGGAGGTCGTGTTGATGTGGATTGGGTTACTATTGGAGCCTACTTGTCATTGGGGGATATGAGCTGGTGCATGGGATGGTAGCTAGTTTTTATGGTGTTTTGTGGGATACTTGTTTGATGGGATGTGTTGTGGGAGTGTCACTTATTGGTTGTTGTGGCTTGTGTAGTTGGTTTTGGTCAATTGATTACGGTTGGACATGGTTGTTGGCTAGGAGGTCTTGTTTTTGTTTCTGTTGAGAGGGTTTTTATTGACACTGTGGTTTTTATAGGGGGTTTCACTTGTATAGGTGATGTTGGATGGTGTTGTTAGAGTAGAGAAGGCTACAACTTCATGGGGAGTGCTACTGGTGTGGAGTAAGATGTTTCTATTACTAGTGATCTAATTTTGTTAAGGTCTTGATTTTAATTTAATGTCTGTAGATCATGGTTTAGTAGAGACAACTCAGGGTTTAGTGGTAATGGGGATAGAGGGGTCTGCTAGTTTTCTAGATGGTTTCGGTCTGTTCTCTTGGATTTCAAGCAGCAATATTTTTGTTCTCTGGCTACATCGGGCTTGATGTTTGGTGGCCTCATCTATATGGTGGTGTGGGTGCTACTAGACTTTGATGTTTTCTATTGCTTTTATATGGTGAGGGGAGGCAGAGCTAGTTTGGGAGTTGGGTGATGGATTTTATTATTATTAGATTTTGGTTCTTGGGTGTTTAAATTTATCTAGGGGTTGGTTTTTACTACTGGAGATTTTTTTTTCTATTGGGTGTTGGTATAAGGATAGGGAGACGGATGTTGGGAGTTTGGTTATGAGTCATAAGATGGTGGAGGGGATACATTTTGGTGGTGACAGTGGGTGTTGTTTCGCTCATTGGTGTTGTTGTTATTGGTTGTTTGGATGGATCTGTAGAGGATGATGAGGGATATTTGGTGATGGTGGGGTTTAGGGGTTATAGGTTTGACTGGTGTTCGATAGGATGTGTCGGTGGTCGTGTTCTTGTAGAGTGAGTTTTTATTGGGGGTTGTAACCAAGTGTAGGGGATGTTGTTTGGTTATGTTGGAGTGGGGGGTGCTACATTAGTGGGGATTGTTGCGGGAGTGGAGTGGGATAGTGTTGGTGGCTATATTTACTTGTTTGGGTCAATTTCTGGTGTCTAGAGAAGAAGATGGTTCTCTTAGTGGTGCATGAGCTATTTGTCTTTGAGGTGTTGGAGCTGTTGTTGTATAGTGGGTTGTTGCTTGAATGATGGTTTTTGTTGGAAATATTCTCCTGTCCATGTGCTATTGTCTAGTGTTGTTGGAGTGGAGCAGTCTTATTCATGGTGGGGATTGATGTTGGAGCGGATCAAGATGCTTATGATGCTTAGGTTTCTAGTGAGTAGGGTCTTTTGGTGGGGGTTGTCTATTTTCTATAATTTGAGAGCTAGTGTTGCTTTGGGTGTTGAGGATCTAGCTAGCTTGTGGGGTGTAGTGGTTGATTGGGGTTGGATTTTGCGGGATCGTGAAGAAGAATTGATAACCAATGATAGTGTGCTATATTTTGGGATTTTGAGTTTGTTTTTCTTCGTATGATTTTCATGCCTTTTTCAGGCAATGGTATGGATAGCCTTCAAGAGTTTTCTCAGCATGTTTTTGGGATATGGTTTAGATTGGCTTTGTGAGGGTTCTCAGGCCCACTTTATAGGTAATGTCTTGGAAGGGCTTTATGAGGTTTCTAATCTGATTTTTTCAGGATATAGTTTGGTTGAGATTTGTAAGGCTTCTCGGGCCCATTTTCCTTGTATTAGTTTTTATAGTCTCCATGAGGTTTCACGAGTCTTTATGCAGGTTTCTTACCTCTATTTACTTGGGATTCGGATTTATGTCAACCTTATGATATTTTTTATACTTAACTCCCTTTTCTTTTATATTCTAATTTCTATTTTCCATGAAAAAACTGTAAAAAATGTTAAAAAATCTAAAAAACTCAAAACAAAACTCGAAAAAACCAAAAAAACCCCCCAAATACCTTGAAACCCTAAAACCCCCTAAAACCCATAGAATCTAGAAAATGCCATAAAACTAAAAAGAATATATAAAAAACCTAAAATTATAAGAAACCATAAAAACCCTGAAAATACCTAAGGAAAAAATAGAATCCAAAAAACACTAAACCCCTAAAAAACAAAAAAAACACAATAAAACCCTAAAAACCCTAAAAACACTAAAACACATAAAAACCGCTAAAATAATTTAAAACCCCAAAACCCATACAAACCCTAAAAATTAATAAAAACTATAAAAACACATTAAATCCATAAAAAAATTAGAACTCTAAAAAAACCATAAAAACCCTAAAAAACTAAAAGAAACCCTTCAAAACCATAAAACCCCCAAAAACACTCAAAATCCGTAAAAAACCTAAAAGCGTATAAAAATAAAAAAAATCCATAAAAAACCCTAAAAACATAAAAAACCATAAAAACCATGAAAAATTATACTAAACCCTTAAATCCCTAAAAATACTTAAACCTATACAAAACCTAAAAAATATTAAAAACCCATACAAACCCTAAACAAACTATAAAAAAATTTAAAACCCATACAAACCCTAAAAAATAATAAAAAATATAAAAACACAATAATGCCATAAAAAATTTAAAACTCTAAAAAAACCATAAAAACCCTAAAAAAAACTAAAAAACCCCTAAAAACCATAAAACCCCCAACAACACTCAAAATCCGTAAAAACCAAAAAAAAGTATAAAAATTAAAAAAAAAACCATAAAAACCCTAAAAACATAAAAAACCCTAAAAACCATTAAAACCTATAAGAAAGCCTTAAATCCCTAAAAATAATTAAACTGATACAAAACCTAAAAAATATTAAAAACTCTAAACCCCCCTAAAAACCATAAAAAAACCATAAAAACCCAAAAAATCCTTGAAATACCAAAAATAATAAAAATAATAAAAATAAAAAAATGTAAAAATCACAAAAAATCCTGAAAACCCCTCTGAAAACATTAGGAAGACTCTAAGATGGAGTCGCACTCTCCCGGGTCTGTCTCGCGCTCTGCGATTTCTCCAGGTCATCCCCTGAATTCCTCTTGGAGCTTCGGTTATGGATTCGTGCAACTTCCAATTTCTCGGCGAAGGCTGGCTATGAAGGATTTCAACCTCAAGGCGGTGGTGGTTTCCATTCCTCGGTGGCATCGAATTACCAAAGCGTTGTTGTCGCATGGGTTTCTGGCCATGGATCCAGTCGGAATTCTATGTGTTTGGGCATCACATACTATGGAGGATCCGCGGATGGATGTGCTAATTGTCTGGATCAAGTCGGAAAGTGATGATGCAGATGGACCCTTGGCGTATGAAAACCCTTATTGTCCTCTTCTTCAGATTTGGGTTGAGCTTGCAGATCTTGGGTTTCCACGGATGGTTCAACAACGTTGCAGGCTTCAAAGACAGAGGGGGTTGCAGCTGCGACACATGATTTGGCTTCATCAACACTTGGTCAACTTTTCTGGTTGCGGTGGAGACGGCATGGTTTGGTTTTTGCTTCTATTTGGATCAACTTTGCTAGATCAGGATTCTGCGCTCCTTGGCGGCAACTGTGGTGCCTTTCTAGTGATCTTTAGGAAGTCGAAGAGGTTGTTGGTGAAGTCAACTCAAGCGTGATGGATTCTTTGTCGAATGGTTAGAGGTGTGTTCGGCCCGATGGAACTCTGGTGCGGAATGACGCTCTGGTGGTTTTGTTGGGGGTAGTTCTTGCTTCGCCTTGGTGATAAGCGGGTTCGACGGGCTTTGCGTCTTCCTCGCGCTGGTGTCTATGGCTCTATGCTCGGTTTTGCGCTGCTTGTTTGGACCTGAGGAGGGTATTTCTGGCTTCTATGGATTCTCGAAGGGTCATGGTGGATGAATAGGGTGAGGATGTTGGTTTTCTCTTCTGGTTCTTCTTTCTTGTTCTTGGATCTTCCTGTTGACAAAGTTATGGACACAATGTGGTGTGTTAACTTTAATTTACTGGTCTGCGTGTTCTTGACTGGTTGTTGGCTTGATATTGAGTTGTTTTTTCTGCTGAACTTTTGTTGGTTTTTGAGTTGCTGGATTCCCCCCAAGCTGTTGTTAGAGGGTAGGTTAGGTGCTGCATTTTGGCTGCAGTTTTGGTTTTGATGTGGATGTTGGCTATCAGTTCTGTTGGGTGGAGCTAAATCTTGTTCTGTTGATGCTATTGGTTCTATGCTGCTGGAGAGGGACATTCTTGGTGAGAAGGTACTGGGTGCTGGACCTTGTGAGATTGGATGTGGGCCATTGGTTGGTTGTGAGTTGCTGGCTGCTGGTGAATGATGGATGATGTGTGTTTGTTTAGTTTTTTCTGCTCCTATGGATGTGTTTGATGTTGTGCTTCTAGTTTCTGGTTGCTTTTTGTTGGAAGGTGATGATGGTTGCGCTTGGTTGTGGTGCTTGTGTTGCGGTTTGATGCTGCTGGTTGTGTTTTGCTGTGATGTCGTATTTGGTGATGTTGGTTGCTGGGGATGGTTGGTGTGGATGTGTTGCTTCTATCTTGCTGGGATGATTGGATGTGGTGATGTTGGATGCTGGTTCTAGATGGATGTGACGTGGTGATGCCGCTTTGTGTATGTTTTTGAGTCTTTTTCATTCTTTGTTTTTTTGGTGTGGGTTGAAGGGGTTTTTGGGTGGGGGTTGTTTGACCCCTCCCCTCCCTTGTCTGTTGTGTCTCCTTTTTTCTTGCTAATAAATTTGGGGGGGGGGGGGGGAATAGCCCGACCCTCGCATCTTCCTTGCCCTCTAAAAACATTAGAAACCTCAAAACACATAAAACCCCTTAAAAAAATAAAAGCACTAAAAAATCTAAAAACATATTTAAACCCCTAAAAACATTAAAAAACTCTAAAAACATCCTAGAAACTAAAAACAAAAACCCTGAAAACAAAAGAAAAAAATAAAATCCCTAAAAACCATAAAACCCTAACAAACCTCAAAATCCTTAATACCCTTAAAAACCATAAAAATCATAAAAAAATCTCTAAGAATCCCTAAAAAGGTAAAAACACCCAAAACCTTGAAAACCCATAATAATACCTTAAAACCTAAAAACATATAAAACACCAGAAATACTAAAAATTGCTAAAAACCCAAAAAACCCTAATAAACCTAAAAAAGATAAAACCCCCTAAAAACCATAAAAAACCTAAAACCCCATAAAACCCTAAAAAACCCCTAAAAATCCTAAAAACACTTAAAAACCATAAAAATTTATAAATACTCTAAAAAACCATAAAACTCTAAAAAAATAAAAAAACCATAAAACCCCCAAAAAATCATAAAAACCCTAAGACCCACAAAATCCCAAAAATCCCTAAAACCCCATGAAAATCCTAAAAATCTCTAGTAATCTATATAAATTAATAAAACCCTAAAACCCCTAAGAAAACAATAGAAACAGAAAAACACATAAAACCCCTAAAAAACTAGTTAACACTAAAAACCTTAAAAAATATTAGATGCCCTATAAACCCCAAAAATCCCCAAAAATCCCAAATACCCTAAAAACCATAAAAATGCTAAAAAATCCCTAAAATCCATAAAAACGTAAACACCCCTTAAATTCCAAAAAAAACCACAGAAAATTATAAAAACCAAAAAATACATAAAACACATAAAAAACCTAAAAAACTCTAAAACCCAAAACCCTTAAAAACCATAAAATGCGTAAAAAACTAAAAAAACCAAAAAACCATTAAAACCCCTAAAACCCCATGAAAAACTACAAATACACTTTCATCCCCTAAAAATGTTAAAAACTATGAAAAACCTGAAAAAACTTTAAAAACTCCACCCCCCCCCCAAACCCAGAAATACCACAAAAGCCCTAAAAACCATAAAAACCCTAAAACCCATCAAAATCTCTAAAAATATATATAAAAATATTAAATTCTAAAAAATCCATAAAATTTCCAAAAATATAAAATCCCTAAAATCTTGAAAACCCTATAAATAATTAAAACCCTAAAAAAATAAAACCATACAAATCCCAATAATAATAAGAACCCCAAAAACTGTAAAAACACTAAAAACCATAAAAAACCCTAAAATCCATATGAATCCTAAAAAATCCCTAAGAACACTAAATCCTAAAAAACTATAAAAACCCTGAAATATCCGAATAAAACCATAAAATCCAAAAAAACCTAGAACCCCTAATACCCTAAAAATGAAAAATCTCTAAAATACATAAAATCCCTTAAAGTACCCTAAAAATCATAAAAACACCAAAATCCTTAAAAACCCTAAAAACCATAAAAACCCTAAAAAATACTAAAAATTATAAAAACGCTTTTAACCTATAAAATTTTAAAAAATTTAAAGAATCTTAAAATCTCTAAAAAATAAAAAAACCCTAAAAACCCCAAAATATCATTAAATCCCCTAAATACACTAAAAATTCCTAAAAACAATAAAAACCCTAAAATCCTAATAATCCCCAAAAAATCCATAAAGACATAAAATATCTAAAACCCCTTAAAACACCTAAAACCCTTAAAAACAAAAAAAATCCAAAAAAGTATAAAAACCCACTAAAAACTCTAGAAACCCATTAAACCCCTAATATATTAAAAATTAAAAAAAACCATAAAACTCAACAAAACTTAAAAAAAAACCCGAAACCCAAAAAAACTATAAAACCATAAAAACACTAAAATTCCCTAAAACCCCTAAAAACCATAAAAAACCATAAAAATCCCTAAAATTTAAAAAACAATTAAAACCCTAAAAACCCATAATAAAACCTTAAAAACATAAAAACACTTCAAATCCTTAAAACCCTAAAATTTCTAAAAACCCAAAAAAAACCCAAAAACCCAAAAAACCCCTAAAAACCTCTAAAAAGATTAAAATCATAAATTCCATTAAAACCCTAAAACCCAATAAAAAAAATATAAAAACACATTAAGCCCCAAAAAAATGCTTAAAAACATTAATAAACCTTGAAAACCATAAAAAACTCAATAAATTATAAAAACCATAAAACCCATAAAACCCCTAAAGTACTCTAAAAACCCTCAAAATCCCTAATGACCCCAAAAATCTGAAAAATAAAAAAAATCTCTAAAAACCCATAAAACATAGAAACACTAAACACCAATAAGAAAACATTAAAAAACTAAAACAATTAAAACCCCTAAACCCTAATTTCCATTCAAATTACCAAAAACCCATAAAACCATATAAAACTAAAAAATATAATGTGAGATGCTTGGGGTGGCCTAATATTCTTGGTGTAGGGTTGAGGTTGAAATATACGATTCAAGGCTAAGCGGAGGATGATGGGTTTCGATAGTGAAATAATGTATTCAACCAATGTTATATAGAGCTTTACCTACTACTTAGGAAACACACTCAATTGAGGGATGTGATGGCCAATACACACAATAACGCACTTGGGTAGAGCCACGAGATTATGATCTTTGCGATCTTGGATCACCAATCTATCTTGTATGTTAATAAGGAAATAATATACCAGATCAAGGGAATAATGAAGCAATAGTCACTATAGAGAGAATAAACTCATAGAGTTTCACTAATCAAATCATCAATGAGAATAAAATTCCATGGGGTGGCTATTTATAGACAATGGTTGATGAAAAAGTTCATGGTTCTAATAACATAATGTTATAAATCCTATTCCTACTGTTTCCACTTAAAATCAAAATTGTAAAGTATAATAATGACTTTTTGGAAAAGTATCACAAGTATCTCTACCCATATCCCACTAAATTTGACATTCAATTCTTAGCCCACTAGATTTGACCTTAGTGTCTAAGGATACAATTATAGAATCACCATGTGGGAAAGGCTTCCAAAATTTGTGTAACCATGTGTCTTGGGCTTCATGCATCTCATTTGGTATTAAATATGAGTGATAATAATCAAATTTTCCACTACCATGTTTGCACCTTGGATTTGGGCCTTTTAATGCAATGATATAGTCTCTCATTTCCAATTATAGTCTCTTTGATATTACTTGAATCATTGGTCCTTTAGACATAAATTATATTCATCCCATAAATTAATTTTCATCCACCAGTTTCATATAAACCTCCCCCTATTAAGAAGGAGTTTTCCTAAGTTTTTCGTCATATATATCCAAATAAGAGGAATGATTAGAAAAATTGACTTTAGAAATATCATCATACTCACCTTGAAATGTTATATTATACTCAATCATTTAAAGCACTAAGTATATTCCACATCCATGCATTATGAGGTTTAACTTTAGTTTAGTTTTAAACCTATCTATTTTCTTTTATTTCTCATGATGTTGATTAACATCATGTTTTCCTTTTATATTTCTAATTCTCTACAAAAACCATGAAACTTGATCAATATGGGAAATTAATCTAAATCCAAAATGAGTTCTATATAAATATAATTGAGTTGTAGAGTGATGTTCCCTTTTTTAACAAAACCCCACACGTGTTAGAAACTCCTTTCAATCCTTTACACTCATGATTTTTTAAAACACGTTGGGGAACCCTTTTTTTACAGTCAGGAAACACCTTTTGTATGGGTACATGAGGATCTCATTTTATAGCCTATATATCATAGAAGCACAACGGCCAAAATAGCTAACACGAATGCCCTGACCCATGGATCGAGTCACCTATGAAAAGAGAGGCCACCATCCGAGTTTTTGTGTGTTACTATGACACTGGTATCATATAGGCCATAACAATTAGCATCGTTCATCTGATAAAATATGAATGCTTCCACCATAACATTCATACCACATCATCAGGACTTCCATCCCTTCCATAAATGTCCTCCAATGTCATTGATATTAGAATACAGTCAACCCACCATCACTTTTCACCCATATTTCACTGGGGACAGTCATCATTCTAGTTTCTATACTACCATCCCCTATGAATCAGTACTTGGGGACCACACCTTCATCCCTATAACAACAAGCAGAATGAACTACTTAATTAAGGGTCATTGGGGGATCAAACCCCTCTATGTATGTAGTACATAAAGTGTGTACCACTCATCAACAACTTTTACTACACCTTCATAATAAAGATGTTGTTAATAGATATTTTAAGTCATTTTCTATCTTTAATAGGTAGAAAACTTTGTGTACCCTCCTAAAAAATTACACCATTGTACACCTATAAAAAATATTCCACAATATTTGAGAAATAAGATTATAAGTGGTTGGTTTTTATCATTTCATATTTATACATTGTTACATGGATGTTTTTACATGAAATAAAATATTACTTAACTTCTCTTTTCACAATAATCATCACATTTTTCATTCAATGTATTCTATTTTCTATCTTGATTTTCTTTTAAACTTTATATCATTTATTCTATAATTATCACCTCACCCCTCATTCTCATATTTTTTTTCTCACTCATTTTTTCCTTCTCTCTCAAAATGAAAACTTATAAAACATTTTTTGTGGGAAATCAGGATAAAGGTCATAAGTTCCCCTCATAGTACAAAATAATTTCATTTTAGAAAACCATCATGTGTCACACACTTATTATATTTCCATGGTCGACATAAAATCAAGTGGCATAGATTAATTCGTACCACATCACAAATTACCTAATTATTATAATTCCTAATGTTGAATAAGTCCTTTAACTTTTTGGTTACCTTAATCTCTCCTCAATCATTCATTCACTAAAGACTATATGGATGTTGGTTCTTCAAAGTTGTAAGTCCCATCTTCTCCTCCAAATCAGTTCTCATCACATTGTTAGAACATCCCCCATTAATGATGGAACTCCATACCTTCCCATTGATTTTTCAACGATTATGGAAAGGTTCTACTTTTACTCATTCTCATTAGACATCATTTGAGAACTCAAAACTCATCTTGTGAATAAAATTTCATCTTATTTTGACAATAATACATTTCCAACTTTTAGGGAATCATAAAACACGTAATTCAATATCTCTCTATTTTTATCTCATTCTCCATACTTGTATATGGTAATATGGCTTGGATTTGGTCATTTACTAGAAATTTGACCCCTACATGACATTTGAAACATTGAATAGCATGATTCCTCGGTTGTTTATCCTCAAAATTAGGTTTCTTATGTGTAAGAATTACCTTGTCACTTTTTTAATAAACAACCTCTTGCGACATTAATGATCTTCCAATATTCTTCCTCAAATTTATCCAGGGAGTGAATTGTATAGTTGGTTTCCCCAAGTTTCTCCACTTTTGTATTTATTTCTTTACTTTATTGGCTTGGTGAATCATATCTTGTATCTCCACTTGATCAGACAATTCCTAATTGAGTCCATATAAAAACAATGCCATGGTTACCTTCATATCCACCTCAATGTTTTATAGAATCATGGAAATTTAAATATCCCTGTATTAATATCAAAATCTATTACTACATTTGGTGATTTTTTGATGTTGGTTTTGGAGTTCTCTATGGTAATGTGCTGTAACAAACTGCTTCCACATGGAAATTTTCATTTCGTCCCAAGTGTTGATGGAACTTCCACCATATCTTGCCCTCTTATTTTTCATTTGATCCCACCAAATTAAATCATAACCAGAAAATACAATGTATGAATGTTTTAAATTTTTCTAACTGTAATATTAATGTCATGAAAACACTTGCTCAATCTCAGTCTCCCACTCTATATAGGCTTTGGGATGACTTTTTCCTAGAATGAACAGAACGTTTACCTTAACTCCTCCATATATTTTGTCATCATGTATCCCCATTTGGCCTCCTCTAGGTTGTTGGAACCTCCTTGTAGTTTTTGGGAAGGCTTAAAAATTACCATCAAAGTTCCCCATATCTACCTCAATGATGTGGGGACAGCATGGTGGTAGAGTGCATTGTGTGATATCATGGATCTTCCAAAGGCTTGTTTGATTATCTAGGTTATAAATCCTCTCATGTAGCACATCCAACTTCATATGAAGAAGCCTATCAAAATGGATCTACAATTCATTAATGTTTAGTTTCATAGATTCTATTATAATATATATAATTGGGCTGCATTCATAACTATTATGAACGATTATCTTCCCACAATAGTTTTCCATGATAAGTAACACAATAACAAACAAAAATGGTGAGAAACACACATAATGATACAATTAAACTCACACACCCAAAAGGTACAAACACACTCAAATAGACACAAACACACAAAAACACACAAAAAATATGGAAATAATCAGACACACAAGGATACACACTCACAGACACATGGACACACACTCAAGAATGTTTTTTAGTTTACTTATTCCTCTCCACTTATGAGAAATCAATTCAAATACCAAGCTCTTATGAAATATAATACCTCATTTTTTGAGATCATGAGAATATAATCATTACTAAACCAAGATGTTATGGGGAAATTTATTTACATAACCCATTTGAATAGTAATGGGTTAAAAATTTGTAATGGGTAGAAAAGTGGGTAAAATGGGTAAAAGGTGGAAAATGGGTAGAAAGTAGTGATATATGGGGTTTTTCTGATTGTGGTGGATAAGAAAAATTAATAAAAATATGAGACAAAAAATATATAGTGATGATGTAAAATGTCAAAGAATATGCTGTATAGAAATGGAACGTGATAATAATGTAGATCATGAGGATGTAATTTTATCCATTTTTTTTTCTTATTTGTCCCTTATTTTTAAAATATACATAAATGATTTGTTTTAGTTTTTTAAATAACAAGATTATGAAGGGATATTATTATGTTTTTTTGAAATATCTAAAATAAATTATGTTCTTAGCATTGAAAATAACAAAATTATAAGGTGAGAGAATTTGATTTTTTTTCCCAGAAACAAATCACATATAGGACATTAAATGAAAAAATTACTTCAATGTAAAATATTTCAATCTTAAAAAACATAGTCTAATTATAAAGGTTTTCAATGGAAAAGGGGTTTTTCATTTTATTATTTTTTAAAGGGTGGATAATAAGGAAGTATAAGAATGGAAATGGATATGTTGAATATAAAAAGGGTGATTATTGCCTTCTATGATAACTATTGCTCTAATAAATACTAATGTGATATGACAAGGGCGTCCTGATCTTCATAGAATAGGTCAAAATATGATGAATGTGGTTTGAGGATAAGAGTAAGACAATGGGTTTGTATAGTGAAAGCAATTATTCAACCAACACTATATTTAGTGTGACATACTATGTCAACCACACACTCAAGCGAGGGATGTGATGGCCAATCCACACAACAAAAAACATCAGTTGAGGCATAAAATTGGGGGATTTATGATCTTGGATCACTAATATAAATTTTATATTAACAAGGAAATAGTAAAAAATATAAAGGAAAGAATATAAACCTCCTCTAATGAATATAATAAACTCACAAAGTTTTACTAATGAAAAATTGAATAAAATTAAAATTACATGGAGTGACTATTTATATCCAAGCGGTGACACAAAATGTCAAGGGTCTAATACACTAAATCCATAAATCCTATTCACACCTTTTCCCCTTAAATTCGAAAATTAAAATTTGAATAATGAATTTTTGGAAAATTATCAAATGTCTTTCCACCCATATCTCTTTGTATTTGACTTTGACTACCTAGCCCGTAAAATTTTACATTGGTATCTGACGATTCCATTCTAGAATATGGATGTGTGAAATGCTTCCAAATTTCATTCAATAATGTTTCATTGGCCTCAAACATCTCATTTTGGATTAAATAAGACAGCTAATAAGCCCATTTTCCACTTTAATTCATGCACCTTGGGTTTATGCCTTTTAATGCAATGATATGGGATCTCCTTAGTACTTGTAGTCTCATTAATTTTTCTTTCTTCATTAGTCCCTGGACCACAAAATTTTTACATTCCATTGATTCATTATAATCCACCAGTTTCATATGAAACTCTGAAAATCCCTATCATCCATGAAAATGTTAATAAACTCAATAAATCCTTAATATAGAAAAACAATAAAAAATCCCTAAAACACAAAAAATCATAAAACACCTAAAATCCCTAAAACCCCTAAAATTCCCTAAAAAATACCATAAACACATAAAAATCCAAAAACAACCATAAAATATGTAAAAAATATAAAACTCCCCAATAAACCTGAAATCCCAAAGAAAACATTCAAACCTAAAAACACTTGAACTTCCTAAAAAACCTAAAAACGCTAAAACCCAAAACACCCAATAAATACCTAAAACCCCTAAAAACATTAAAAATTTCCTAAATTCCTAAAAAATAACTAAAAACAATAGAAACATAAAAAACCCGTAAAAACCCTAAAAACCATAATAAAACATGTAAAACCTTAAAATAATTAAAACTAATAAAAAAACTAAACAATGCGAAAACCCTCTAAAAATTCCTTAAAAGACCCTAAAAACCCTAAAACCCCAAAAAATCATAAAACCCCTAAAACCATATGAACCCCAAAAAACTTATAAAAACCCTAAGAAACCACCAAACTATATAGATCCTTTTAAACACTAATAATGTTAAAAAATTATAAAAAAACCTAAAAACCCTAAAAAAATTAAAACCCCAAACCCCTAAAAACCCAAAAACCATAAACACCCTAAAAGGTAAAATACCCTAACAACCCTAAATAACCCCCCAAACCATAAAATAACTATAAAAATCCCAAAAATACCTAAAAAATAGCTAAATATGTAAAAAATTATAAAAACCCCTAAAAACCCTAAAAATAACTAAAATCTCTCAAAACCCAAAAAAACAATAAAGACCCTAAAACAGAAAAAAATCCCTAAAAACATTGAATACATATAAAAACCCTAAAAAACCTAAAACCACTAATAAAACATTAAAAAACTAAAAATTATTAATACCCCTAAAATATAAAAATGTTAAAACCCTAAATATCCTAAAAACCCTAAAAACCATCAAAATCCCTACACCCCATAAAACCAATAAAAATCATATGAAATGACTAAAAATCTCTAAAAATTTAAAAACATGAAAACCATAAAGAAAACAACAAAAACCAAAAGCACTTAAAACCCCTTACAAACCTTAAAAACAATAAAACACTAAGAAAACCTAAAAATATCCTAAAACCCTAAAAAATTCTAAAAACCATTAAAACCACAAAAAAATAAAAACCATAAAAACCCAAAGGTCCAATGCTATTCAAGATTGTTCCCTCAAATCCCAAGAGAGATATATGATCCTAGTGGATACAATGTTATGATTTTGAACTAGGTTCTCCTAGCATTTTAGCTGTTTATCTTTATTGGAGGATTATAGGCTGATGGGGGTATTTTATGGATGGTTTTTGGGTTCAATTTTGGTGATTGTGGTTGATTTTTACTAGTGGGGGATTTAAATATGGGTTTTTGTTTCTTTTACCTTATTTTGGGTGTTTTTCTTTGATATAGAGTGTAATAGTCCCAGATTATTGGTTGAAGGAGTGGTCACTCGTCAAATTTTCAAAATGGAGGCTCATTTTGATGATGTTTCTTCTAGGTCATTATATTGTTGGATTAGGTACTTTGATCACCAAAGCTCACGGTTTTTTGGATTCCTGAAAATTTAGTTTTAGTCACTATATTGGTTGTGGATGGGTAGTTTTGTTGGTTAGTTGTTAGTTTTCTTACCATCATTACTGATTTTCTGGTCACAATTCTTGAGGTAGTGTATGTGGTATGGTGTGTGTTGTGTGTCAGGGAAGGTGACATTGATTTTTTTTAATTTTTATTGCTCCTAGACCATTACTTCATTTTTTGGATACTGCTTATTCAGGTCAAGGGTGGGATTATATTTTATTGGCGAGTTTTCAACGTGGGAGTTTTGAAAGCTTTAAATATTTGGTTTCAGTTTTCCTTAATCGATGAATTTGTTGTAGGGTTTTTTAGTTCTTTTTGGGTATTTGGTTTTCCATCCAGCATCATTTGTTCTAGTGTGTTGGGTAGAGGGATGGCTCTATTTTCTATAGGTTTTCTATCTATCAACGTCAGTTTCAGGGTCTTATTAGGGTTTTTAATGATTTTAGGTTTTGGAAACATTTCTTAGGATTGGTGTACATGGAGAAACATGGGATTCATGTTAGTATAAGGTGGGTTTGATTTATTTTCTTTTTTTGATGTTTGGCTCGATGTTGAGGATTTAGTAACTCACTTTTAGGACTGTGGGTTTCTATTCCTTTTTCTTGGTTGGAGTAATGTTGTGTCTGATCATCTACTCTTAGTTGGGTGTGTTGGACTTATCCTTTATCTAATGTATTGTCGGCACATCTAGTTTTATTTTTCCACCATATGTTTTCTCTGTTGTCTCATAAGCATTCTGGAAGAAGGTTCATTGAATGATGGAACCTTTCAGGTTTAGAGTGGAGATATTCTCATGGATTTTAATTGCGTCTTATTATATTTCCTTCACTAATGATGGTGGTTTTATTGGTATTTTATTTCGTTGAGATGGTGTATCACTCAACATCCCTTTTTTCAATGGTTTTGTGTTTTCTTTAGTACATTTGATGGAGTTTCATTTTAGTCTGTTGGATAATGGCTTGTTGTATGGAAACTATGTACACATTTTTCTTGAATGGAGTAAGCTTGGTGGTGTCTATAAATTCCATGGTAGAATCGCAAGTATCACGTTGTGATATTTGGATGCTTTAGTTTATAGTGGACAAGTGCTTTATTTGGACTAGTTGTCATTTATCTCATTGTCGGCTCTAGTTTGTGATGGGTTGCTAAGATTATTGATGGACGAGGCTCTTTTTGTGTTTTTAGTAGAAGAGGTGGATTATTGTTGCCTTGATATGGATTTGTCAACGAGATATGGTTGTAAATGGAAGGGAGGTGCCAGGGTGGGGCTTTGCCTTGGTTCTATCTTCTTAAGAGAATCTATTGTTGGGAATTATGAATTTTGGAACTTTTTGGCTGGCTTTATGTTGGGATTGATGGAGAAGTGGAATTCTTGGTGTGAGTTATATGGTTGTGGATGGGATTTAGGTCATATGAAGGGGATATATTGATGCAGGGGCTATAGGGATGCTGGTGAGGTTGGAGGTCGTGGCTGTTTTGGTTTTGACTATTGGTGCTAAAAGTGGTGTAGGGGCTTTTGGTTTTTGGATAGTGTTAATTCTAGTTCTTATAATGTTTGTAGATTGATGTTATGTGTGATGGGATATTTTTCTACTAAAGCTAGTTTCTGGTGTTGGATGCTGGGTTCTAGGGTGGGGGTGGATGTGGTGTTTATTTCATTGCCTTTTGATGCTGGAGTTGGGCTTGAGACTACTAGGAGCTTTGATGGGAGATGTTGTAGGGGGATGTACTTGTTACGACTGTTGGATGTTGGGATGGGAAATGAACAGGGGTGTTGGAAGCTGTTGAGGCAATTGGGAGATGCTGATATTGGGAAATCTATATAGGGTGTTGGGAGATCTTGTGGGGTGATGGGTTTTGTTGGGAGATGTTTACTATTTGGTAAGGTGATGGAGTTGGGATTTGGGAGTTGTATGATGGGTTTTGGGTTCGTTGGGATTTTTGAGGTTTCTCTGGAATTTTTTAGGCTTTGGTTTGGAAGTGATTCATGAGGTTTCATGGGCCCATTTTCCAGAAAATGACCAGGATTTTCTTCACAAGGTTTCTAGGGAATTTTTTATATAGTTTTGTTGATTGGCCTTAATGAGGGTTCTCAGGCCCATTTTCCTTTTTTAGAGTTGGTGGGGGGGGGGGACTTCAGGCCATTTAGTACACCCTTTATGATATTGTGTTGTACCTCAATTCCTTATTTATATAATATGTTCTATTTTCCTGGAAACCCACCTAAAACACCATAAAAACCCTACCACCACTAAAAACTCTAAAAATCATTTAAACCCATAAAAATATTAAAAACTCTAAAAAACCTTAAAAACCATAAAACAAAAAAACCTAAAACCCCAGAAAATTATAAAATCACTAAAACCCCCAAAATTCTTAAAACCCTAAAAACCCATAAAAATCCTAAAAAATACTTAAAATCCCTAAAAACATTGAAAACTCGAAAAACATTGAAAACTCCTAAGATAACCATAAAAACCTAAAAGCACAAAATATACCCAAAATCCTAAAAAATTCTAAAAACACTAAAATCCTGAAAAATCCATAAAACCCCTAAAAATCCTAAAATCCATAAAAACCATGAACAACCCTAAATACCCATAAATCCCTGAATAATCACTAAAATTTATAAAAATTCCTTTAAACCCAAAAAATGTTAAAAACCTCAAAAAACCCTTAAAAACCCTAAAAACTCCAAAAACCCCTAAAAACCAAAGAAATCCATACAAACCATAAAAACCATAAAACAATAAAAATCCTATAAATTCCTTAAAAATCCCTAAAATTAGAAAAAACCAAAAAAACCCTAATAAAACATTAAAAACCTAAAAACACTTAAACCCTTTAAACACCAGAAAACCCTTTAAACTCTAAAAAACCCTAAAAACCTAAACCCCAAAAAAACATAGAACCCACCACAAAACCCCTAAAAATATTTAAAAAAAAGAAAAATAATTAAAAATATCTCAAAATAACTAAAAATTTAGAAAACCCCAAAGACCATAAGTAATCCTTGAAAACCTAAAAACATTGAAAACCCCTAAAAAACCTAAACATGATAAAACCCCCAAAACCCCTAAAAACTATAAACACCTAAAAATTAAGAAACCATAAAACTAATAAAGACTAGAAAACCAAAAAAAACACTAAAAACCATTTAAAACCCTAAAAACCCTAAACATCCTAAAAACCCTAAAACAGTAATATTCCAAAAAATACCTAAACACCCAAAACCCCTATAAAAATTCTAAAAAGGCCTCAACGTCCAATAAAATGTAAAAAAACCTAAAAACCCCTATTAAAAACTTAAGAACATAACAATAATTAAAACCTTATAGAAAAAAAATCCAAAAACCATTAAACCCCAAAAAACCACTAAAAAACACAAAACACCTAAAAATCATAAAAACCCAAAAAACATATAAATAATATAAATTTATTTTAGAAACCGAAAAATGTTTAAAAACAAAAAAAATATAAACCCTAAAATCCTAAAATAAACCCTAAATACCTAGAAATCTCATTAAAATCCTACAAAATCCCATAAAATCCATAAAAATGTAATAAATTATATGAAACACTAAGAAAACCTTAAAAATATAAAAAAACTTTGAACCCATAGAAAACCTAAAAATACTAAATACCCTAAAACCATAAAAAAACTAAAAACAATAAAACACCTGAAACCCTTACGAACCCCTTAAAACCCATAATCCCCCTTAAAAACCATACAAACCATAAAAAACCAAAAAAAAAGTCATAAAAACCCAAAATTTGAAAAAAAGCAGAAAACCATTAATAAAACCCAAATAAAACCCTAAACACCCCCAAATACCTATAATCCCTAAAAACCATAAAATAATAAAAATCCATTAAAAACCTCTAAAACATAAAAAACCCTAAAAAATTCTAAAAACCCTAAAGCTCTAAAAATTTTGTAAACACCTAAAAAACATAAGAATCTTAAAAATTCCCTAAAAATCCATAAAAACATAGAAAACCCTAAAATCCTTAACAAACATAAGAATATCTTAAAAACCTAAATACACTTAAAACCCATAAAAACCCAAAAAATTATAAAAACCCTAAAAACCTAGAATCTCATGAAACACTAAAAATCACACAACCCCTAAAAATCATGAAAACCCTAAAAACCCATAAAAACATTAAAACCACTAAAAACAAAAAAAACCCCTTTAAACCCTTAAAAACTTTAAAAATCTCTGAAAATAAAAAAACCCCTAAAATCCAGTAATAACCCCTAAAACTCTAAAAACCCTAAACCCCATCAAAATCCCTAAAAACCCTAAATACCCATTAAATCATAAAAATCCCAAAAAATACCTTAAAATTTAAAAATCCATAAAAACCCTGAACACCACTAAGAAATCCATAAAACCTAAAAACCTAAAAACCCCTGAAAAAACTAAAAAACATTAAAAACCAGAATAGAACCTCAAAAAACATAAACCCTAAGAAACCATAAAAAACCTTAAATATATCTAAAAATCATAAAAACCCTTAAACCCACTATAAACTCTAAAAATCCATTAAACCCATAAAAATGTTAAAAAACTCTAAAAACACAATAAAACCCTACAAAACTCAAAAAGATCTATAAAAACACCAAAAACCCATAAAAAACCAAAAACCCTAAAATCCCGGAAAATCACCAAAAGCCTAAAAACCCATAAAAATACTAAAACATAAATAAAAATACCTAAATATGTAAAAACCCATAAAAACCTTAAAAATGAAAAGAAAATCTCCAAACCAAACAACACACAAAAACCTATAAAACCTATAAAAACTCTAAAAACCCTAAAAACTCGATAACCCAAAACCATTTAAAAACCATAAAAACTTAAAAATAATTTAAACCCATAAAAACCTAAAGCCTGATAAAACCTAAAAGAGACCAAAAACCCCTAATAACCCTAGATAATTTTAAAAACACGTATACCCTTAAAACCCTACAAAATCATAAATTCCCTAAAAACCAAATAAAAACACTAAAATACCTTTAAACCCCTAAAAATGTTAAAAAAAACTATAAAAAATATTAAAATCCCTAAAATCTCTAAAAAATCATAAAAAACCATAAAACCCCATAAAAATCCAATTGCATTTTTAAAATTCCACAAAAACAGTAAAAACTCTAACACCCCTAAAACCCCTAAGAAAACCATAAAACCCTAAAACACCTAAAACCCCTAAGAACAAAAAGAATGAAAAAAACCATAAAAACACAAAATACCCTCAACATAACGAAAATACCTAAAAACCCACAAAAATACTAAAAAACCATTAAATCCATAAAAATGTAAAAAACCCTAAAACCCTTGAAACCCCTATGAAAACAATAAAAACCTAAAAACACATAAAACCCCTAAAAACCTAAATTTTTTTAAAAACCATAAGAAATATAACCCAAAAACCCCTAAAATACCTCAATATATATAAAACCCGTAAAACCATAATAATCCAAAAAGATACATAAAAATATAAAGAAATGTTAAAAACCCTAAAAACCTTGAAAAACATAAGAAAACATTAAAAAATAAAAAACTAAAAAACCTTAAAATAAATAAAAACAAAAAAATGCTAAAAACTGAAAAACCCTAAATAAATTAAACACTAACACCATAAAAACCCCTAAAACCATGAAATACCATAACCAATAAAACACTAAAACCCCCAAAACTCCTAAAACACTTTAAACCCCTAAAAATGTTAAACATGTTTAAAAAACCATTAAAATCATAAAAATTAAAAAAAAAACACTAAAACCCTAAAAGAAATAAAAACCATAAAACCCAAAAAATCTCTAAAAACACTAAAACCCCTAAAAATCCTAAAACTGCCTAAAAATAACTAAAAATTCAAAAAAGAAATGATAAACCTAAGAAAACCATAAAAATATTAAAACCCATAAACCCCTAAAAACCCTAGAAACAAAAAAAACCATAAAAAACCCAAAAACCTATAAAAGATTATTAAAACCCCTAAAATCCATAGAATCCCAAAAAAAAATATAAAACCCCAAAACCCCACTAAAAACTATAAAAAATCTTTAAACCTATAAAAACAATAAAAAATTCTAAAAATCTGTAAAAACATAAAAATTACAAAAAAACAATAAAAGCCCCAAAAAACCCTTAAAAACCTTAAAACACATCTAATGCCTCAAAATCTCTAAAACCCCAATAAAATAATAAAAATACTTGAAAATCAATAAAAATACCGATAAATGTTAATCACCCTAAAAAACCTAATAAAACCTTAAAATCATAGAAACACTTTAAAGACTTAAAAAACCAAAAAAAATTGCTAATAACATAAAAAAACCATAAAACATTAAAACCCCCAAAACCTTCAAAATTTCTAAAACCACTAAATAATCAAAAAAACCTAAAAGATACTTAAAATCCATAAAATCATAAAAACCCTAAAACCCCTAAAAAATACTAATAAAACCTTAGAAACAATAAAAAAATTAAAACTACAAAAAAAAGAAGATAAAAACCCAAACCCTAAAAACAATAAAAACCCATAAAAACTTAAAAGATCTAAAAAACACATAAAAACAAAAAAACCATAAAAACTCTAAAAAAACATTAAATTGAAAAAAGTTTAAAAATATTTAAAAAATAAAAAACAAAAAAAAAAACTCAAAAAACCCTAAATCCTAAATAAAACCATTAAAACATAAAAACACTAAAAAAATATAAAGACACACAAAATCTTTAATAACCTTAAAAATCCCTAAAAAAATCCCTAAATATCCCTCGAAACATAAAAATCCTAAAAACTATAAAAACTCCTAACAAAACCATAAAATAATAAAAACACATTAAACCACTAAAAACCTAAAAATAAAAAAAACCCTAAAACCCCTAAAAACACTAAAAACCTAAAATCCATAAAATGTCCTCAAACCCAAAAAACCCTCAAAATACTTGAAACCCTAAAAAAACCATAGAACTCTTAGAAAGAAAAAAAAATCCCTAAAACATAATAAACATTAAAAAAATTATAAAGACTTAAAAAACATAAAACAACTAAAACAAAAAATTACTAAAAACCAAAAAAAATTATTAAAAGACCATAAAACCCAAAAACCACTAAAACCCGTAAAAACCCCGTAAAAACCTTTAAAAATCAAAAAACCCATATAAATAGTAAAACTCCTCTAAAAACTATAGAAACCCATCACACCCCTACAAATGTTAAGAAATACTAAAAATCCTTTAAAACACTAAAATAATAAAACAAAACATTAAAACCCCAAATAAAACAAACCCCCTAAAACATTAAAAACCTTTAGACCCCCCCAAAACCCTCAAAATTATTAAAAGCCCTAAAAACCCATAAAAATTATAAAAAATACATTAAAATCCATAAAAATTTAAAAACCCTAAAAAAATAAAAAAGACTAGGAAAATATTAAAAACCAAAAAAATACATAGCACCCCTAAACCCAAAAAAGTGATAAAACACCAAAAAATAATAAAAACCCTAAAAACACCTAAAAGTCCTCAAAATCCCCAAAAAACCCAAAATCCCATAAAATACTAAAAGACCCAAAAATATTCCCAATAAAACATTTAATCCCTTAAAACACATAAAATCCTAAGAAAACCTAAAAAACATAAAAACTCTAAAACCCGTAAAAAACATAAGAAACCCTAAAACCAGTAAAAATGATCTAATAACCCTAAAAACCATAAAAATGATTAAAAACCTAAACACCCAAAAAGCCCACAAAAATATTTAAACCCCCCTTATAACACTAAAAACCCTTTAAACCCTTTAAACCATAAAAACTCTGAAAACCCCCAAAAAATAAAAATTGCCAAAACCCCCAAAAAACTAGAAACCCTAAAAACTCTAAAAAACCCTAAAAACCCTCCAAAATTTATAAAGTCCTTAAAAATATAAAAATCCAAAAAAAATAAATAACCAAAAAAATTTAAAAACTCTAAAAACCCTAAAAATTCTTAAAAAAATTAAAAACCCATAAAAGGCCACAAAAATCCCATAAAATAACTACAAACATAAATATCAATAAAAACCCTGAAAACCCCTAAGAAATAATTTAAAACCTAAAAAAACATAAATACCCGAAAAAAGGAAAAAAACCCATAAACAACCAAAATGAAATTAAAAACCCAAATACCCCCTAAAACCATAAAAACAACTAAATAACATTAAAAACCCAAAATCCCACAAAATCCCTAAAAACCACTAAAGTATCATAAAAAATTAAAACCTTAAAATCATTAATAATTTATTAAGAATTTTTGAAAACCTAAATAATTCAGAAAAAACCATAAAAATGAAAAAAAATCCTAAAAAATATAAAACTATTAAGAACCCCTAAAATCCCTAAAAACCCTTAAGAACCCAAAAAACCATAAAAATCCTAAAAACTCTAAAACTCCTAAAGAAAAAAACCCTAAATGAGATGGCGGCGCACTCTCCCGGGTGTCTCTCTCGCTCGAAGATTTCTCCACGTCTTCCCCTAGATTCCTCTTGGAGCTTCGATTATGGATTCGTGATACTTCCAATTTCTCAGCGAAGGCGAGCTATGAAGGCTTTAAACATGAAGGCAGTGGTGGTTTCCATTTCTCGGTGGCATCGACTTCCCAAAGCGTTGTTGTCGCATGGGTTCCTGGCCACAGATCCAGTCAGGATTCTATGTTTTTGGGCATCGCTGACTATAGAGGACGCACAGACAGATGTGCTAATTGTATGGATCAAGTCAGAAAGTGATGATGCAGACGGACCCTTGGCGGATGGAAACCCTTCTTGTCCTCTTCTACAGATTGGGGTTGAGCTTACAGATCTTGGGTTTCCACGGATAGGTCAACAACTCCGAAGGATTCAACGACAGAGGGGTTGCATCTGGGGCACATGATTTGGATTCATCAACGCTTGGTCAACTTTTTTGGTTGTGGTGGTGATGGATTGGTTTGGTTTTTGCTTCGATTTGGATCGGCTTTGCTAGATCTGAATTCTGCGCTCCTTGGTGGCAGCGGTGATGCCTTTCTAGTGATCTGGACGAAGTCGAAGAGGTTTTTTGGGAAGTCAACGCATGCATAATGGATACTTCGTCGAATGGTCATAGGTGGGTTTGGACCGATGGAACTCTGGTGCGGAAAGACACTCTGGTGGTTTTGTCGGGGGAGTTCTAGCTTCGCCTTGGTGATAAGAGGGTTCTACGGGCATTGCGTCTTCTTCGCGCTGGCATCTATGGCTCCGTGCTCGGTTCTGCGCTGCTTGTTTGGTCCCGAGGAGGGTATTGTTGGCTTCTCAGTCTTCTCGAAGGGTCAGGGTGGATGAATAGGGTGAGGATGCAGGTTTTCTCTTCTGGATCTACATTATTGTTCTTGGATCTTTCTTTTGACAAAGGTATGGTCACAATGTGTTGTGTTCGCTTTAATTTGCTAGTCTGTGTGTTCTTTACTGGTGACTGGTTTGGTATTGAGTTGTGTTTCTGCTGAACTTTGGTTGGTTTTTGAGTTGTTGGCTTCCCCCCAAGATGCTGTTGGAGGGTAGGTTAGGTTCTGCGTTTTGGCTACTATTTTGGCTTCGATGTGGATGCTGGCTATCGTTTTTGTTGGGTGGATATGAATCTTGTTCTGTTGATGTTGTTGGTTCTATGCTGTTGGAGAGGGACTTTCTTGGTGAGAAGGTACTGGGTGCTGGACCTTGGGAGATTGGATGCGGGCCATTGGTTGGCTGTGAGTTGGTGGATGCTGGTGAATGCTGGATGATGTGTGGTTGTTAGGTTTTTTCTGCAGTTGTGGATGAGTTTGCTGTTATGCTGCTAGTTGCTGGTTGCTGTTTGTTGGAAGTTGATGATGGTTGGGCTTGGTTGCGGTGCTTGTGCTGTGGTTTGATGCTACTAGTTGTGTTTGGCTGTGATGTCAGATTTGGTGTTGTTGGTTGCTGGGGCTAGTTGGTTTGGATGTGTTGCTGCTGTGTTGCTGGGATGATTGGATGTGGTGTTGTTGGATGCTTGTTCTGGCTGGATGTGATGTGATGATGCCACTTTGTGTCTATTTTTGAGTCTTCTTTTTTATTTGTATTTCTTTTTTGGCGTGGGTTGTAAGTGGGTTTTTGGTGTGGGCTGTTTGACGCCTCCCCTCCCTTGTCTACTGTGTCTCCTTTTTTCTTGCTAATAAATTTGGGGGGGGGGGGGGAATAGCCCGACCCTCGCATCATCCTTGCCCTAAAACTCCTAAAAAATGTAAAAAACCTAAAACCCAATAAAACCTTAAAAACATAAAACAATTAAAACCCCTCAAAAAATAATAAAAATCCTAAAACCCTAAAAACCATAAAACCCATAAAAAATCATAATCTCTAAAAAGACATACAACCCATAAAAACTATAAAAACCATCTAAAATTGTAAAACCCCTTTAAATAACTAAAATCATTAAAAAACACGAAAAAACCTTACAAACACAAAAACTAAAGAAAAAATCACAAACCAAAAAACCGTAAAAACCATAAACACCCTTAAAATAATAAAATCCCAAAAAACACTATGAGACCATAAAAATCCCAAAAAAACCACTAAAAATACCAAAAAAACATAAAAACATTAAAAAACTTAAAAAACCTAAAAAATTATAAAAAACCAAAAAACACTTAAAATCCTTAAAAACATAAACAATGTTAGAAACTGTAAACAACCCAAAGACCCCTAAAAACCCTCAAGATCATCAAAATCCCGTAAAACCATAAAAACCATAAATCATAAAAGACCTAAAAATATTTAAATGCATAACAGGCCATAAAAACTGTAAAAACCATAAGAAAACCATAAAAACATAAAAACATTTAAACCCTATAAAATGATAAATTCCGTAAAAACCCCTAAAGACCCTACAAATCCTAAAATCCTTAAAAACCATAAAAACCATAAAAACCATAAAACCATAAAAAATATTAAAACACAAAAAGCACTAAAACCCACTAAAGAGTTTAAAAACTATTTAAATCTATAAAAACGTTATAAAACACTAAAAACATAAAAACACTATAAACTCAAAACAATACCCCTAAAAACCTAAAATAACACTTAAACCCTAAAACCCCTCAAAATCACCAGAAACCCTAAAAACCCTAATAACCATAATAATCCCAAAATATACATAAAGACATTAAATTCTATAAAAAACACATTAACTATAATGAAATCATTGAATTCTAAAAATACTTAAAACCACTCAAAAAACTAAAAAATGATAAAAACACTAGAAACCCTAAAAACCCAAAGAATATTAAAAACCTAAAAAATATCTAAAACATTAAAAACATAAAAATCCAAAAAATCTATAAAAATATCTAAAGACATATAAACCCCTAAAAACCCCTGAAAACCACTAATAATAGGTTAAAACCTAAAACAATTGAATCCATAAAAACCCTAAAATTAACTAAAAACACTAAAACCCCTAAAAGACCCTGAAACCCCCAAAATCCATAAAAACCCATAAAAAAATAAAAAACCATAATAACCCATTAAAACCCTAAAACTCTAAAAACTCTAAAAGACACTAAAAAACTCCCCAAAAACTCCAAGAAAACCACAAAACACAAAAAATCCTCAATATCCCTAAAAATCCTAAAAACCCATTAAAATCCTAAAAAATCCCTAAATTCACTAAAAACATAAAAAAACTCAAAAAACCCTAAAAAACCAAAAAAACATATAAAAACAAAAATTATAAGAACAATTAAAATCCCTAATAACATTAAAAGAACTATAAATAATAAAAAACATAAAAACCATAAAACCCCATAAAAACCATCAAAATCCCTAAAAACACAAAAAAATTATAAAAACCCCAAAATCCTAAAAATACCACAAAATGTAAAAACCCTAAAAACCAAGAATAACCCTAAAAACATTAAAAACCTAAAAACACAGAAAATCCCGAAAAATATAAATATGAGAAAACCCCCTAAAAGACCCTAAAAGACCCTAAAAACCCTAAAACCCCCAAAAAACAATAATAACTAAAAACTATAAAAACCCTAAAACCCCTAAAACCCTAAAAAACCATTTAAACACATAAAAACGTTAAAAATTGCAATAAACCTTAGAAACCCTAAAAGACTATAAAAACCCTAAAACCTCAAATTACCTAAAAACCCAAAAATTGTAAAAAATATCAAAGCCACAAAAACTCTCAAAATACCTATAAACCATAATAACCTATAAAAATCCATAAAATGTAAAATACATTGAATAACCAAATTAAAACCTTCAAATCCTAAAACACTAAAAACCACTAAAAACCCAACAAACCCTAAAGACCCTATAAAACCCTAAAAGACCCAAAAACCCAAAAAACCCCAAAAAACCCAAAGTACCCTGAAAGCCCCTAAGAATATTTTATTAACATAGAAATACATGAAGCCCCTAAAAATATAAAATTGCAAAAAACCATTAAAAACCATAAAAGACACTAAAAATCCCTAAAACCCTTACAAAAACCTAAAAACATATAAAAAACCTAGAACCACTAAAAACTCTAAAAACCCTTTAAACCCCTAATATTATTAAAGAACTCTAAAAACCATAAAAACCTAAAAACTAAATAAAACCTTAAAACCTATAAATAACCTTAAAAACACTAAAAACCCTAAAAACATTAAAGCCCTCAAAATCCCTAAAACCCTTACAAAAATCCCTAAAAACCCAAAAACAAAAAAAAAACTAAAAACCATGAAAATCCATAAGAAATCATGAAAATAATAAAAACACCTAAACCCCCCGCCCCAAAACCCTAAAATATGATAAAGACCCATACAACCCCTAAAACCCCTCAAAATCTCAACGAAACCTAAATAAAATAAAAATAATAAAAATTCCCTAAGAACCGTAAAATGTAAAAAAAACGTACACACCCTAAAAACCCCTAAGAAAACCATAAAAACCTAAAAATATATTAAACCCATAAAATCCAAATAATACACGAAAAGCCCTAAAGACACTAAAATCCCAAAAAATGACAAAAAAAATGAAAACAACCACTAAAAAAAACAGAATCCCATAAAATCCTAAAAATTCACTAAAACACTAAAACCCCTTTAAATTTATTAAAATTTTTTTAAAAAATTAAAATCTCATAAAATTGATAGAAACTCTAAATACCGACAAAAACCACCAAAATGTAAAAACATTAAAATCCATAATAACCCTCTAAATCCTTAAAAACCTTAAACCCCCTAAATATCTTCAAAAGCCCTAACAATCCCTAAAAATTTAAAAATTGTGAAAAACACTTAAAAACCCTTAAAAAGAAATAACCATTTAATACATTAAATATATATAAAATTATAAAAACCATAAAACCCCTAAAAGACTCTAAAAACCGTCAAAATACTAAAAAAACAAACAAACCATAAAAAATCTAAAAGTCCCTAAAAATCCCTAAAAACATAAAAGACGTTAAAACCCCTAAAAATCCAAAATAAAAAAAATTAAAAACCTAAAACACATAAAACCCATAAAATAACTAAAAACTCTAAAAACCATAAAAGTCCCTAAAAACCTTAAAAATCGAAAAATTCACAATAACCCCAAAACCATTAAACCCTTTAAACCCTAAAAACAACAAATCAAAAACCATTTAAACCTCTAAAAATTAAAAATGAAACTCTAAGAAACATTTAAAACCCCAAAACACTCAATAAAAACTCTAAAAATCAAAAAACCCAATAAAAATCCTAAAACACCTAAAAACCCCTAAAATCCCTCAAAATCACTAAAAACCCAAAATTCCATAAAAATTATAAAAATCCTTAAAAATACCTAAAAAAATAAAAACCTAGAAAATACCTAAGAAAAACATACAAACCTAAAAACAAATTAAACTTTTAGAAAACCTAAAAACTGACAAAACCCCAATAAAATCATAAAAAGAATATAAAACCCCCATAATCCTTAAAAATCCATAAAAATCATAAAAATCCATAAAAATCCTAAAAAATCCTTCAAAATCCCCGAAAATATAAAAAACCATAAAAACCATGAGAATCCTTTGTTTCGTAGTTCCTTGAAACGTGTGTTCTAGTTTTAAGAATCATTTATTTTAGGCAGTTTCCATTGGATTTATTAATGGAACTGGAAACACCCAACAGTTATTTATCCAAATGGGACCTTCTTTATAAAGGCTTAAATTCATTAAGTTTGAACATTATGATACTTAAGAACTTACATTGGTCGAGAGGATGGGAGGTCGGACTCATCACACCCTTTTTGGGGGAATTATTTTCTACTCACGGACTCTCTTTATAAATTTAAAATATTTTCATGAATCCTTATCAATTTAACGATTATAACAAAATTTTCCCTTTTAATTTTCAATAACTTATTATTATGTATTAAAATTAGAATAATCCATATGTATTCAAGGTTCTCCATTAATGGTATCATGTCATATACTACTTAGATATTCTTTTAATCATCATTGTGATGATACTAGTTTTTAATCCACCCATTGGGGAACTCTAGAATTTATTTTCATCCAGGGAGATGATGTTTTGTTTTGATATTGGGATCTTACCCATAAAATGGGCTACCTATGTATCCTAGTGAAAGGAATCAAAACCCTCATAGTTCTGTGACACTTAATGGGACACATCATACCTTTTTAGGTCATGTGATAAGGACCTAGTAATACAGTTTAATATCATGTGGTAAGGAAATATAATAGAAAGGTGCTTATTCAATATTTGATGTGGGACTTATGCTGAAACATCCCAATGAACTTGGAAATAATATGGGTTTCCAAGTAATAATAGACACTATTGGGAATATGGCCCAAGAACAACAGGGTTGATTTGAAGTGTTGGGTTTGAACTTCAAGGAGGATTCCTATGTGTCCCATGTGAATGGGAATAAAATCCCACGTGGTTCGATAAGTCACATAGGAGTGTATAGTCCTCTGAGAGAAATGATTTTGGACTTACTTTCTGAAAATTATTCCTTGATGATTTTGGGGATTAATTTGAGGATTATTCCTTAGGAGGATGCCCGGATTAAGGGAATTATGGTTGGATTCCTGAAGAAGATATCATGTGAGCTCGAGCCCTGAGAAGGCTTCCTACGTATCCTGATTATGGTGGGAATCAGTGTTCTTGTAGTTCATTCACCGTGGGTGTTTGTGAAAATGTTTTAATCCTCACAAATCTCTGATCCCACGTGAGTCAGGCTCAGTGTGAGAAACAAGAGGATGTGAATGATTCAACAATAACAAACACAATTTTCCTCCTCCGTTGGTGTAAGAGGGAGAGCCTGCAGTAGCCAAGGTGGGTGTGGGCGAGGGTATGAGCCATCCTTCTGTTCTCTTTACATTGGACAAGGTTCCAATGAAAGGAAGAAGGGGTGAAGGTTAGCGAATTACACTAGGATGGATTCTCTATAATTGATACTCGTAGGGGAGGGAGTTTTTTCTTTTGCTTTCATGGAAAAGAAAGAGTGAACATTACCTTCCATACCAGAGACCTGAGGTTCTGGGTCTTTGAGAATGGAGAGGTTGGGACCCAAACCCTAATCTTCTAAACTGGGAACCTTCCAACACTATTCCTGGGAGAAAGGTCCATGTGACTGTGGATATACAAACCCATAGATGCTTCATTAATCCTAACCTCATTGTGACAAAAATGTGGGAATCCACTAACTGTGGATATAAAAACCCAAATAGAAGACACGCTGATGTGAAATTACCAAAGGTTTGATAAGTCAAGAGGTTTTGGTGGAGGTGTTAACAGAATCCTTTTCAGACAAGGAATCCAATGAGGAAAAATCCTTTCCATAAATGGATTTAATGAAGTATTGACTGATTCTATACTAAATATAGTAAGGGAATCAAAGAGAGGTTCCCAAGTAGATAAGGGAATGAAAGTATGGGCGAGTAAGCAGGTTTGGAAAACCAGATGTTCACTTAAGCGATGAACAACCTGGATGTTAATACTTGGGTGATATCTGACTCAAGCCTTCAAGAGTATTCACATGTATTTCTAGAAGTGTGGCGCTCAATATCATGTGAGAGGAATAGGTTTTTCACAAGGGTTTATGATTCCGAGAGGTTGGGATCTTTAGGCACACAGGTGTTATGGATTTTAAACACTAAAAAGACTTATGTCCAATGATCCTATCTCAAATCCTCTGCTCTAGGTGTAATAGAACAACCTTGAATGTTTCAAAAGACATGGGAAAAGCACTAGGGATTCCAAAGTTTCAATATGGCTTCAGGGAAATTCATTCGTACAAATAAAGGCCCCAAGGGCCTATTTATAGGAAAAAATAGGGCCATGGGTGAAAGGAGTTTGGTCGTGCAAGTGGGTTGCGCACCAACTTTGTGGCGTGCAAGTGGTTGTGTGCCGGATGGGTGGTGCACAAGTTGACTTGCACACAGCTGGTGATTGGGACTTACTAGGGTGCGTTTTTGAGGAAATATCCAAAATAATAGCATCATTCAGCTCCATCAAGGTGGAGGACAAGTGTTTGTATGCAGGTACCTTGGGCGCCTCTTTGGGGACTTATCCAAACAAATAATTGATCTATACCGTGGGGTCTACTCCCCTGCACCCCTGCTTAGGATTAGTACTGGGATGCAGTCCCGACCCTTCGAGCTGATGCCTTCCCTACCATCACTAACCCCGATGAAAAATGTAGAGTCACACCATTAACTTTTTGAGCTCGGTTGAGGTCATTTTGAGGCGTGGAACATGGAAATACATTTTCAATTATGGGAGAGGGTGTGTGAAACCCATTTTATGGTGTCAACCAAATCCCCCCCCCTAGAATTTGATTCATTTGGAACGAAAATAATCTTATTCTAATGTAAAATTAGGGATCTTCGATGCATTCCAACATCATTTTGTTAGATTTGGAGCTATTTCATGTTTGGAATGATGCTCTATTTTTTCCAAATCCATGGGGCCTAGCGAGAATAGTTTGATTTTTTACTAGTTTTATATGGAAAACACTACAAACATGTTATCTTTTGAATTTTTATTGCTCAATATTTCCTAAATCATACAAAATGTATGTTTAGTGAGTTGGGACTCGACTTTTGTTTAGATTTCCCTTTACGGGTTCTCAGTCTGGTGAGTACTGTGTCTCTTGTTGTTAGAAGTTTAGAGTCGTTCATGTTGGACTATAAAAGGATAATGTTTAAGGTTGAATAGGTTTGACCATACATATTTAAAATAGATCCCAAACAAGACTCAATGGATAAGAAATGCTTTAATATTATTTAAATATTTCCAAGGAGAAGCTTATGCCATGATTTTTTATGGTCAACAAATTTAAAACTTGTATCAACATAAGGGGAGTCTCCTCCAAGAATGAGGTTACCATTATTTGAAAAACCCATTATGGGGGATGTATTATACAGGGCCAACTGGGGAATATGTTTTATAGATAAATAGTGGAAACTTTTGACTAACAGGCCTGTTATGTAGGAAACTTATGCAAGGCCACCTAAGGGAACTTACTGCATAGTCAAGAAAAAGAGTTCTCATAATTTTGACATTATACTATTGATAGACAAGGGAAAATAATATTTGGGTGACTCAAGACCACAGTGGGAGGGTTTTAAAAGGAAATGGATTTTGAGAATAATGGGTTATTTTATATCGACATATGTCGTGAATAGGAAAACCATTTCTATAAAAATTTAGTTTATGAGGAATGGTTAAAATTTATTAGAAAGGGTAATTTCTGATATCATATAGTATAGTTTTACGTCATACTGTGAGGACATTGTAATGGGAAGTTTTAAGTCATGCAGTGTGGAAATTGTACTACGTAGTTTTAAGTAATGCAATGAGGACATTGTACTGTGCAGTTTTAATTCATGCTGTGAGGACATAGTACAGTGCAGTTTTAATTCATGCAGTGAGGTCATTGTACTGTACAGTTTTAAGTCATGAAGTGAGGACATTATACTGTGTAGTTTTAAGTCATGCTGTGGGGACATTATGTGGATTTAATTTAAGGTCTTTATCTTGGACCAAAGGAATAATACTCTCCCAATTTCTTGATATTTTTTTGGAAACAAACTACCATATTTAGGTATGGAAGGGAAAATTTTAAACTGTGATTTGGTAAATTTGGATCTAAAGAATGATAAGGGGAAAGAGATAAAGGTATTAGAGGAAGTATTTTCCAAGAACAAAGTTACCGTTACTAGAAAAACCCATTATAGGGGTTGTATTGTGCAGGACCAACTAGGGCATATACTGCATAGTCAAATAGTAGCATCTTTTTTCTGACAGGCCTGTTATGTAAGAAACTTATACAAGGACACCTAAGGAAACACACAACATACTTAGAAAAAAGAGATCTTAGAATTTTGACTTTCTATGGCTAAAAGCCGAAGAAAGTTTTATGAAGATTCATATTTTCCAAAGCATATAGTTTGGTTTATGAAGAAAGGTACCTGAATATGGAAGGATTATTTACAATCATGATTTCCAAAGAATCATAGGAATAGTATTTCTACGATGGTCTGACCCAAATGTATAAATTACGGTGTTAGTAGTTTTAGGTTATACAAATAGGACTAGAAATGGGAATAATTTATGATATGTGGTCATGTGATCCATGGTAATTTCATATTTCTTTGAACACATGGAGAGAGAGATGTGCAAACCAGGGTCTTGAATACTTTTAGATCAAGAGAAAGATAATGGGAAAAATATACATGAATAGTAGTTTTAAAATACATATTCTTGTATATTGTCATCAAAATTTGAAGGGGACAAAGACACTATAACCCGGAATGAAATTAAAAAATTTAACAAACCTATTATGGGTGTTGTATTATGCAAGGAAAACTGGGGAATATGATGTATATAAAAATAGTGGAATCTTTTGACAAATTGGCCTGTTATATAGGAAACTTATGCAAGGCCACCTAGGGGAACGTAATTCATATTTAGGAAAAATATTTTTCAGATATTAGAAATTCTGTCACCAGAAACCTTATGAAATTTTATGATGACCTGAAAATATTTAAAATTATGAGTGTGAAGTATGGGAGGGGTTTATGCACATGAAAAATATTTGGATCAATATTGGACAAGAGTTTGAATTACTTTACATAAATTTGACTCATATTTAAAAACATAGAGTTGTTTTTTTCTTTGAATTAATATTATGTTGTGAAGTTTAGAGTCATGCAATGAGGATATTGTATTTTGCAGTTTAAAGTAATGTGGTGAAGACTATTGTTAACCCCATAAGAAATTGAGACACCTTATTTATACAAAAAAGCCTTTTACCCAATTCTTAATCCCACATGAGCTATGATAGTTGTGACAAACAAGGAGTAGTAAATGATTCTTCTATAACACAAAGGTGACACAACTGAAGAATAATTGTATTATGATTAAGTGATGGCTGAGGTATGGAATAAGATTCAGTCTCACTATGTATCTTGTTGGACCAAGAATCAAGAAAAATGTAGTTCTTGGATTTCCGTGCAGTTTAACGTCATGCGCTAAGAACAAAGATGAAATGATGTGAAAAGAAAGACATATTGTATATAGAGTAAGGGGGAAACCAAAGTGTCACTATGTGTTTGATGGGGGAATGAATCAAGCCATATGTAGTTCTTTAAACATTCCCTATACAGGTTTTAATTCTTACATAAGGAATAATGGGTTTTTTTATCATGGATGAGCCCATGATTGGAGATCTGGGAATCTCTATATATCTCATATATATGAGAATCTAGTCATACACAATTCTTGAAACAATCATTTCCCACACCAATCGAGTTTGATACAGGGAACATGGGCTTTTGACATGTTCTGAGAGAATGGTTAATCTTAAGACACAAAGTGGTATAAGGATCAAACCTTGTATCTTAAAGGAACGATATGTATATATCTGATTCATATACATAAGGAAAAAGGAAATAAAAATTTTGTGGTTATGACTGGGCCCAAGATTGGAGATCCAGGCATCTCTACATATCTTATTGAAAATGAGAATCAAGCTATATGTAGTTATTGAAAAAATGTCCCTACGTAGATCTGACTCAGACATAGGGAAGAGAGGGACTCATGTGATACTAAGAAGTAGCAATGATTTCAATGATGTTTGCTTATGGAATCTTCTAACGTCAAGTATATAAGATGTGTTAGTATAGTTTAATTTCATGTTATGGGTACAAATGCTGTCATGAAGATTAACATTATGTGACAAGGAAAATGATGCTATGAATTTTATCATCCTGAATCATGGAAATTTATGATTGTTATTCATTTTAATGTCTTGAAACCAGCAATTTTTGTTGTGTAGTTTAATGTCTTTCGGTAAGGAAACATCTTTTTAATTACACAATGTATTTTTTCAAGAATCTCACATTGTTTGGAGTTTTAATAATCTCTCCATCCATTTAGATTAAGGCATAAGCTCCATTTGAGTGGACCTTTTGTATGGAATAAGGTCCTTCCCACTTTGGCTCATTATTTGGAGGTTTCTTTCGTGGTATTATTAGAGTCATGAGGACCAATGCCAATTCCTCTTGAAGAAATGAATAGAGGAAAACTTTCTTGTTAAAGGATCTCGCTATTCTGTTCTAATAAACTTATAAATGATGCAAATTATGTAATATTTTTTTGTCTAATCACTCTAGACCATCAAAATATTTCTGAGACTTCTCATCTGTAGACAACTCATCATAGATTGCAACTCTGAGAAAAGAAAATTTAATTTCAATTGAAAAAATTGTTTCTGTTCCATACACCAGTGAATAAAGAGTTTCATGGGTAGCAGTATAGATAGTAGTCAGATAAGCCCATAAATCATGATAAAAAATTAGTAGAAGATTTTGTATCTTTATCCACCATCTTCTAGAGTATATTTGATAGGTTGTTATTGAAATATTATATGTTTCCATTGGCCACTGAATGATAGTGATATGAATAGTTGGATTTTATATTGTGCTCTTGATATAACTTATTTACTTCAACATAATAGAAATTAGTGCCATTGTCCAACAATATAGTATGAGGAACACCAAATCTGGGGATGATGTTAGTTTTAACAAAAATAACAATTTTTTTGGATCTGATTTCATTGAGAGGTATTTCGTCAACACATTTGGAGATGAAGTTAGTGGTAGTAAAAATATACTTGAAATTATTAGTCGTGACTGAAGGATAAGACCTTACTACATCCATTCCCCATGTCCCAAATGGCCAGGAATATTTACTTGTATGCAATAACTCCGAGGGTTGATGAATGAAGTTGAAATTCACTTGTATGGGATGAAATTTCTTAGTGAAATCTGTGAAATCCTGCATCACTGAATGCCAAAAGTATTTGAGCCTTCAGATTTGATCAGAAAGCCTATGCCCAGACTGATGAGAACCACAATCTCCTGAATGTACTTCTTTCATGATAGTTGTAGTTTCTTCTCCATTAATACATATGAATAGGATTCCATAAATGTCTCATTTGTAGAGGATTTTGTAGCGATCTGGACTATCATAAATAGTAAAATTGGCTGCTCGTTATCAGATCTGTTCTTTTTTCATCCCTATCTAGTGGAAGTACTCCATTTTAATGGTATTTCATGATGGGTGTTCTCCATCCCATGGTATGAACAAATGGATCATAAATAGGGATAATTTCATTAATTTTATCCATTCTGGTTTGAATGAAAGGTGAGACCACCAAATGATGGGCTATGATGACGATTGTCTAATCCCTATTTTGAACTACTAGGGTTGTAGCTGCATTATCCAGTGCATCATATTGGACATTTTCTGATCATGGGACATAAGAAAATGTCGGATCTAAGGGAAATTCAGCCATTAACCCTATGAAATAATCACTCAAATGGATTAATTATTATTAAATGATAGAATAATCCCCATTGATTTTTTTATTACCAACTCTGAATCACCTTTTACTTTCATGTGATTCACTTGCACCGGAAGTTCCAATTCCAAGCCTACAATGAGAGCTTGATATTCTGCTTCATTGTTGGTACCATCTTCTGACAACAAGAAGGAATAAGGAAACACCACCTTTTCTAGGGAGATAAGTACAATTTCTAAACCAAATTTATTGAGTTTAGGGTTTTCCATTCTCCTCCCTGTTGTACTTCTAGAGGAGCCATCAAAGTAAATTTCCCATGTTGTGGAATTATCTTGAATAGATAAGACCTCTTTATCAGGATGTTTAGTATTCAAAGATGTATCTTCTATAGATAGGTGTTCATCAAGGAATTCATCTAGATCTTGTCCTTTTATTGCATTCTGAGGTACAAAATGTATACCAAATTGTTTCAAAATAACTTCCCACCGTGCCAAACGTCCAGTAAGCATAGGATGAAAGAGGATAAATTTGAGCAGGTTATTAAGATACAACAATTTGACTTCATGATGTTATAGGCAGTGCCTCAATTTTTGAACTACAAAAATTAATTCCAGACAACACTTTCAATACTTGAATACCGGGTTTCTACATCAGGTATAGTTCAACTGAGATAGTAAAGGTTGTTTACTTTCCCAGCATCATTCTTTTGGGAAAGGAAGGAACCCATTGATTGCTCTAAAACTATCACACAGAGAATAAGTGGTTTTCCTTCAACATGTGGTATTAATACCAGTAGAATCAAGAGATATTTCTTGAGGGTATCAAAAGCCTCTTGGCAGTCTTCAATCCATTGATAGGTGACTCCCTTTTTCATTAATCTCATGTAGGGTAAACACATGCCAGCTAAATTGGGTATAATTCTCTGTATATAGACCAAGTGTCCTTAGAGTCCTATTAATTCATTGAAATTTCTAACATTTTACATGACAAGGATTGATTTGGTTTTCTCATGATCAACTTCGATACCTCGATGGTGTACAATGAAGTTGAGGAATTTCCCTAAGGTTACCCTAAAAGCACATTTCAAGGGGTTTATCTTTAAATTGTGTTTCAAAAGTTTATTGAATATGGTCTCTAGATCATCCAAGTGATTGGAATATTGTATGTATTTGACCAACAAATCATGCACATAACATTCAATAAATTTCCCAAAGAAGGGTTTAATGATATGGTTCATGGAACGTTGATAAGTTACACATTCATTCTTTAAACCAAAAGGAATTACCCGATATAAAAACACACCTTGAGGGGATCTGATGTCTGTAGATTCTTCATCCTCTAGGGACATATAGATTTTTTTATACCTAGTGTATCCATACATGAAGGAATGAGCTTTATATCCATCTGTTCCATCAATTAAAAGATATGTGATTGTAACTAGAAAGTCAACTTTAGGACAATGCCGATTAAGATCTCTGAAATCAATGAAAACTATGATTTCCCCATTATTATTTTTCAATGAGACAATTTTGTCCCAACATTTGAGATATTTAACCACCCTAAAAAAGTTATCCTTTATAAGATTATCAACATCTACTTCAATTTTAGATGCACGAGTTGGGTGTGTTCTTCTTCTTCCGACTTGAATCCTCGATGTTATTCTCAAAAACCTAGATGATGAATGATACATCAGTATTAAGTCCTAGAATTTTTGTATAATTACAAGAAACTATATCTTGATGTTGCTTTATAAATGAATTATATGTTTCTTTCTCTTCAGAAGTCATGGCTGCACTAATTAGATTTAGGCGTGTATCTTCTTCTGTACCCAGATTTATTTCTCTGAGCTCATCCACAGTGGTAGAGTCACCTTCCTCAAATTATGGAAGAGAATAAATGATATCTTACCTTTATTCTTAATTATGTGTTACTTATTCTGTTAATACTCACACAATAAATGATGAAGAAAAAACTTCAGGGAAGGAATCCGTGTTTCAATATCTTGAAGAAGAGGCCTCCATTTTAGACCCGATTGACGATGAAGGGTCTTCCTGTTGTAATAAAGAGGAGATGAGGGATTGGGAATCAAAATCATTTTCTTCCTCCAGCATTGCTACAACTTCTTATATTATGATTTACGAATTTTAGGCTTTATATAGTTTAGAAAATGATATGAGGACATCTCCATTTAAGCTTCCATCATTGCTTGGTGAATCCACAATTTCTCCCATGCTATCAGGCTCAATTCCCTCAATTGACATTATGGATGTCACTGGATGAGTGTTTAGATTTGTGTTTACCATTTCAATTTGATTGTCAGGAAACACATAATATTAATCAAATGTATGAATGGGTTTGTTGGGGTATTTTCCAAGCCATTCAGAGCATTGATTTTGGTTACATCCTTTACCATGGACCTCGTTTCCTTCATGTGATAAAATTCTACCTCAATGTATTGAAATTCACACATTTTGAATGGATCCTTGTCACCATAAAGTGTCCCGATTTGATCATTGAAATAGTATTTGAGACCTTGATGGTATGATGAAGGTATGGATGCATGATGATGTATCCAAGGCCTCCCAAGAATAATATTAAAGGATGTGTCCTGATGAACAACCATGAAATATTAATTAGACACAGGATCCCCAAACCGAGTTCTGAGTGTAAACTCACCTCGTTTCTCATCCTTTTCATATCCATGAAACATTAAAGTGAAAGGAGATAAGTCATATTCATTGAGTCCCAATCGAAGAATTGTATGAATAGAAATGAGGGTGACTCTCGAGCCATTATCAATGAAGGCTCATCAAATGTCGATGTTAATGACCCTGTCAGATAGATACAAAGGCCTAATATGTCCATGTACAACATTATATTCATCTTCATCCGTAAAATATATAACTGCATGAAATTATGTAGGATCATTCCCTATATGGTAAACCTCAGCAGCAGTAACTTCGGTTTCAAACTCTTTAGGACTTGAAAAAGCCTAAACAAGTGCTTCTTGAAGCTCTTTTGACATATTCCAGGAACCCGAAATTGATAACTTGGCCAGTACATGGGGAAACTATTTCAAAAAAAATCATAATTTTGGTCTAGAGGTCTGTGATTCCTAGTATGGAGACATGGTTTTGTAGGTGCCTTGGAATTTTATGCTCTTAATATAGATTTAATCTATGTTAGTGTAGAGACTATAAATTCTCCTGGATTTGGCAGATTAGACTGAATTGGTCTATTTACTTGCTGAGAGGAATATGGTGTGACCTCTAATAGATCATCCAAAATAATCATGTTAGGACTGAACCTACCATGAATGGATGAATCTCCTTGTTTCTATTGAACCCGCTGAAGGTCTCTTCCATGAGTTTCCTCCACATATATAGTTCAAGAAAGAGTATAGTTAAAATCGTGGCTTCTAGAATACCCATTTCTTTCCCAGTATCCTCGAACATGGCCTCTTCCTCTGGTTCCCTTGCTAGGTACAGGGAACTCAAGATCATTATAATCAGAATCACCATAGTCATAGGGATCAATTAAGTAGATAACGTTTATAGAAAAAAAGATAAATTATTCATCTAATGAGGATTCTGCTTGATAGTTCTGTTTTGATTATGCCGTTTGGTGGGGTTGTGTCTGTTCTTTTGAAACAGATGGTATGAAATCTTCCAGAGTCAAAGAAAACTTTGGCCTTGACACGATCTCATCTTCTTCTGACTAATCTTTTTCTTTATGATCACATCTCTTCATTGAGGATTGACCTTTAGGGTACTGATCATTTGATGAAGGTGGGTTTTCAATGATGAAAGTAGTATAAGACAAAATCGGTTAATTCAAATGTGTCCACAAAATGGAATGTGTTTGGTTGATCATTTTTATGATCATCCAGTCATCATATTTCTACGCATTTTTACTTTTGAATTCCTACCATTCTCTTTCTTCCTCTGGACTAGTAGTAGTAATACATGATACTTGGGAAGAAAATAGTTTGAGTTTTACTTTTCCATAGTCTACCACATTTTTCATGAGGTCATTGAAAACAAAACACTCTTGAATGGGATGCCCCAACATCTAGTGAAAGGGAAAATAATTTGGAATATCTTCATCTCCTTATTTGTTTTGTTTCATTGGGCTTGGCCACTGAACTAAATTATTTTCCAGAGCTGAGATGATGTAACTAAGACCATGTTCATTCTGGAAAGAAAAAAAAATTTCTTTAACTCCTCAAACTATTTCCGTCTTTGATCTCTATTATCATATTCACGAGTCATTCGTTACTGCTGACACTTGGGAGGTGGAACCCTTTGATTTGTAAAATTTTTTGAAGTTGAAGCAGGTACATGTTATTTCTTGAGTGTGACTATAGAAGCCTTTGATTTCCCTGTTATCCTTCCCATATCTGATATAATTACATGAGTTTTAGCATTAGCTTCCATAATGGAATCTTCTATCTATTGAGAAATTGATGCAAGGTCTCAAAACCCTCTCATGTATTTCACAAGGATCAATGGTGTGCATAGATCATCACATAGATTTACCACACAAATTGGAAGAAACTCTTTTTGAGAGAGTTCCAGATTTAATTAATACATTAATCCATTCCATCAAGTAATGAAATCTCAAACTCTTTCATTTTCCCTTTGTTTTCAATTTGTAAGATTAAAAACTGTTTTCTTAAGTAGAATTGAGCTAAATTGAAGAAAGAATTTCTGACAGAGATCATTTCATCCAGTAATTGATCGAGATTTCAAACTTGTATAACATATAAAAGTTGGTCCTTGTAATGAAAGCACAAAACAACTAAGCTTTACTTCTTCATGATGTTGAGGAGTTCCCATCATGGGATCACAATGAGAAACGAAATGTGTTATGTGTAGTTATGGATCTCCTGAGCAATTAACGATTGGGAATGTGGTATTCAAAAACATTGGTGGGGGAGGAATCAGATCCACCCACTCAGGGTAAGCTTTCTTTTCTGTCTGAACTGGTGCACACTGTTCTTCTATAGATTCCAAAAGAGTTGTTAATGCCTCAATTGTGTTCATAAGAACTTGGGGAATATCCATATATATTGGGACCTGTACAGGTACAAAAGATAGAACTTTAACTGGTGTAATGATCAGCAAAACCATTGGTGGTGATGCTAGTATTTGCCTTGGATAACCCACAGAAACAGGCCTATAAGAATGTGTTTGATTTTTTCCTGGTTGTGTACCTAACGGAGGGAATTAAATATCTACATATGTAGTTTCCAAAAGTCCAATTTTTTTAGGAACACCTATAGGATATACAAGTTGAGTATCTACCTGGGGAGTATGTATATCATAAATTTTTCTTCGAATTAACTCTGTATTTATTCTATTCAACTCTTTCATCTCCTCTTCTTATTGTTAAAATCTCTCTTCAAGTGAAAGATATTGAACTCATCTAGTGGAAAAGTGAGATGCAATCTAATTTTTACCATTACCCTTGTTAAATTCCTTTTAGAGGGATGTGAGTGGGTTATTTTAGGGAATACCTAAATTATGGGTAAGCCTCTGATTTCGAGTATGTACACATTTTTTATTTGATTCAGTGTGTACCGTATTATAAATAAGAACCTCATCTTCTGATTCCCATGAACTGGAGTAATTTTCTGGATGATCTTCTATAATTTTTTTAATTTCATTTACTGATTTATAATTCATTGATGGAATTATATCATTATCTTTTTAAGATATTCTCCCTTTGTATATTTTATAAGACTCTATTATACTAAATGATAAACTCCAGAGAATTGTTTAGTAGGTAGTTACCTGAAGGTAATCCTTGAATAGTTCAGTTGTATGCCCTCTTTGTTGCTTCTTCTATAATCGATAGAAACCAGACATCCTTTGAGGAGGGGATTTTAAATGTGAACCCCCCCCCCCCAGCCCTTTAAGCTAGGGTTATTCCTGTTCTTCTTCTTCAAACCTTTGAACATTGTTTAGTGAATTTGAAGGTTGAATTAAACAAGCCCTCAGCCCTACAGGTTGGGGTTGATCTTGAACTACTATAGTTGATATTCACATAGTTTCTCTTCTGATTTTTTTAATTTTGGTTTGGACATTAGCGTGGTTCATTAATTGATAACCACTCAAATCACCTATTTTAGAATATTTCTGTAGTATTTCAGAAATTAATGTTATCTGATGGGTGGCATCATTTATGTGGGAGGATTGCTAAATATTATCATATTCTTGATTCAAATGTAACTCAACAACTTGTTTTATTTGGGCTTGACTCTGATGAGAGCTAGTTGAGGCATATTCTTGTGCATACATTTGATTGCATAAAAATCTATTGATTGTTGCCGGTCGTGGAAAATAATGTTGCATTGGACCACTTTTGGCAGGATTTTATGATCCTGCAGTGTAGTGAAATGCAATGATCCATGTGTACCCCATCCTCTAATATGAACACCATATGTGGTGCCAAATATTAACTGGTGTAGTCTCTTTAGAGCATTGAGGCATGCATTCTGAAGGGTTCTCTACTGCTTTTCAACCTTTGGATGAAGGGAAACTGAGAGAGATGACATGTCAATTTGGAATTTCAACCCTTATATTAACTTTAAATTATTTTAATATTTATCATATGGTAATACTTTGGTCTTCAAATGATGAAGAGTCTTCCATAAGTTGAGGCAGACATGATGAATGAAATCTTCTGCCATCAATTTTGGAATGTTATAATGAGAATTTTCCAAAGGCCAGAACATGACTAGTATTTCTCATTTAGCCAATTTTTTTCTCATGTTTAACATATCTTAATCATCTTTCACTAGAGGTTTCTCCACATGGTCTAGCCAAAGTAGATGCTTCTAATTTTTTTTATTAAAAACAATTGAATTAGTCATTTTTTTATATACTGTATTGGAAGAAAAATTACCCATGGGAGGTTCAGAGAATGACCGTTCCCTTAAGATATATTTTGGTTGAGAAAGTATTTCACCCATTAAGGACAAGGCACCAGACATGACTGGCCTTGTATTGGAAAGTGCCTCAAGATAAGAGGGCTTTCTCATTACTACGTTGTCAATTATAGAATTATTTTGACAATGCGAAAAAACTAATGTGAAGATAAATTTCACCAAGAATTCCATCAGGGAGAGGACCACTATGGTGGATTACAGAAAGAGAAAATCCTCTTTATCCTTGGTCTTCAGGCCACATGAATGATTTTTGTGGCTCTCATCTAGAGATAGGCTATCTGGATTGAGAAAATTTTCATGAAAAAGGCCTTCATGATGAAGTTTCCGATGGAGAAATTCAGAATTACAACTACCACTCCCATAATTTGGTAATGAGAGGGTAGGATATTTAGCTTCAATAGAGAAATAGATGAGGGATTCAAGAACTAGTGCATTAAGAGGATTATGATTGCATCTTTACTCTTGATTTTCCAACAGTTTTTGGCAAGATTTATTCTTTGATTCTCTCTTACAGTTAGTTGGGGCCACTTTCTGGGAGAAGTGGTTGTCATGGGAAGGTTTATGAGCCTGCCTTATAGTGGTTATTAGAATGGTCAAGGTACCTCCAATTGGAAAGGGTGTATGTTCCCAATCCAGTTGTTCATATGATATGGGGGAGTATTCTCCATGACCCTCTTGTACTAGAATAGAGGCATGTATCTTCCCTGGGATGACATGATGATGTGTCATCCTAGGTGTGGGGAAAAATTTATGTATATATTCCCCTACTCTTTTTGAAGTTTTTGTTATAATATCCTAACATGCTTCCGGAATATGGGTAGGAATTTGTGTCTATCCTTTCACCATTAATAAAAATATTTTTAGTGACTTCAGTAGCCGAAACATGATTATACGTCCATTATGTATCAAGAGTAGGTGTATGTGCCTAGTCTTTTCCTCCTTTTCCTGGCAGTGGGTATTGAAAGTACTCATTTATGGGGTCAGAGAGTTGGGTCTTCCGAGATTTGTCATCGGAGATTTCCAACTGACTTCTCTAGGTGCTACCAACTGATACTATTGGCAGGATTGATGAACACTAGTAGGTGTACAGGCCTTATGGTTATTTTACATCAATAATGGTTGACAGACTTCTTTCAATTCTGGAAGACATGACTACTAGCAGATTTGGTGGTTGTAAGCAGGTGTATGTTTCTATTTACCAGTTTCCACCACATTGGATTGGAAGGCTTATTTAAATTTAGTTAGACGAGCCTGATGATTGACTGATAATTTGTAAATAGGTGTATGAGCCTGTTCATGATACTCCATCAGATTTTCCTGGAGAGATTGGTGGGTTGCTTTCAGATTAGTCTATTGGGCAGCAGAATTAGGATGGATGTGTGTATGTGCCTACTAGTTTTTTCCATCAAGATAGGATGATGGACTTCTCCAAAGGGGGAAGAGGTAAGAACTTGCTACCTGTTGATTGGATGTTGTCCCCGATGGTTCATCTTGCATGCCCGATTTTGAGGGAACTAGGCCAACCATCAAGAGGGAACACCCCCATCATGTTTGGGGTTCACTACCACTCGATTCTATTGGCGAAGATTTTTGGTGGGATTCCTCAGGACGGACCCCTTCATCTTTGGATTGAGGCCCTGAGTGACCTCTTGATGTACCTCCTTGTAGTAAAGGAGGGACTGCTTTTTGCATTCCACAGATAAGGACCCAAAACAGTTGAAAACAGTTATTGGCATCGTCTGCTTCTTGATCATCAGTCATTGTTGGCCAAAAAATCAATGATTATTGTTAACCTATAGATCATGTCGGGAAGACTACAATGATGGGATTATATCATGTTGATGGTACTTCTTTACCAGCACATTGGAGACCCAGCATTGAAGACCTTGGGTGAGAGATAATGTTCTTCCCATGGATGAGGATCTATCCTAATCAGTGGTTGGGAAGTTCACAGATGCGGTCTTAAAGGAATCAATTTTAGACTTATGGGAGCTCTTGGAGAAAAACATAAAAATCCAACAATAAACTCCATTAGAGAGACATCATTTAGATGGATACATGCATTATTTATTCCTTTGTTTTTCCTTCCTTTATCAATTGATAGGGGCCTGACATGTGGGTAACATTATAAACTTGGTTTTGTATTCATGTCGGGTTTACAATTTCTATTTCATAGTTCCTTGAAACGTGTGTTCTAGTTTTAAGAATCACTACTTCTAAGAGGTTTCCATTGGATTTGTTAATGGAAATGGAAACACCCAAAAGTTATTTATCTTAAATGTAACTGTTTTCCAAAGGTAGGAATTTGTTATGTTTCAATATTATGATACTTAAGAACGTGCATTGGTCATGAGGATGAGAGGTCAAACTCATCACACCCTTTTGGGGGAAATTGTTGTCTACTTTGAGACTCTTTTTATAAATTTAAGATACTTTCATGAATCCATATTAATTTACCAAGTATAACAAAAGTTTCCCTTGTAATTTTAAATCACTTATTATCATGTGTAAAAATTATAATCATCCATATGTATTTGAGGTTCTGCATCAATGGTATCAACTCTTATAATACTTAGAGATTATTTTAATCATCATTATGATGATACGGATTTTTAATCCACTCAGTGGGGCATTATGGAATTTATTTTCATCTAGGGAGATGAAGGTTTGTTTTGATAATGGGATCGTACCCATAAAATAGGATACCTACGTATGCTTGTGAAAGGAATCATAACCCTCCTAGTTCAGTTTCGCTTAACGGGACACATCATACCTTTTTTGGTCATGTGATAAGGACCTAGCCATACATTTTAATGTTATGTGGTAAGAAAATATAAGATAAAGTTTCTTAGTCAATGTTTGATGTGGGGCTTATGCTGAAGCAAACAAAGGAACATGGAAATAATATGGGTTTCCAAGTATGATTAGACCCTGTTGGGAATATGGCCCAAGGAGAACAAGGTTGATTTGATGTGTTGGTTTTGAACCTCAAGGTGGCTTCCTACATATCCCATGTGGATGGGAATCAAATCCCAAGTAGTTTGATAAGTCTCATAGGAGATTATAGTCCTATGAGAGAAATGAGTTTGGACTTAATTATTGAAAATGATGCCTTGATGATTTGGGGGTTTAGTATCGGTATTATTTCAATGGAGGAAGCCCAGATTAAAGGAATTAGGGTTGGATTTCTAAAGAGGATATCCAGTGATCTCAGTCCCTGAGAAGGCTTTCAACATATCTCAATTATGATGGGAATCAGATTTCTCGTAGTACATTTACTGTGGGTGTTTGTGGAAGTGTTATAATTATCAAAAATCTCTAAGCCCACGTGATTCATGCTCGGTGTGAGAAACAAGAGGATGTGAAATATTCTATAATGACACACACACTTCTCCTCCTCCGCTGGTGGAAAAGGGAGATTCTATGGTGGCTAGGGTGGACGAGGGAGAGGCGATGTTCCTTCCTTCTATTCTCTTTACATTGGATAAGGGTCAAATGAAATGAAGAAGGGAGGAAGGTTAGGGGCTTACTCCATGATGGCTGCCCTAAAATTGATCCTAGTAGGTTAGGGAGATTTTTCTTTTGCTTGGATGAAAAATCAAGTGTGAACCTTTCCTTACCTACTAGAGACCTGAGGTTATGAGTCTTTGAGAAGGGAGAGACCGGGACCCAAACCCTAAAATTCCAAACCAGGATCTTCCCAACACTATTTCTAGGAAAAAGGTCTATGTGACTGCAGATATTCAAACCCACATATGCTTCATGAAACCTAAACCCATTGTAAAACAAAGGTGGGAAACCTATGACTATAGATATACAAACCGAAATAGAAGACACACTGATATCACTTTACCAAGGGTTTAATAAGTCAGAAGATTTTGGTGGAGGTCTCAATAGAATCCCTTTCCAAAAAGGGAGACAAAAGAGAAGAATACTTCCCATGAATGGCTATGAGGAAGGCATGATGGATCGTAGACTGAAGAGAGTAAGTGAATGGAAGGTAGGTTCCTTTGTAGATAAGGGCGCAATAAGTATGGGTGTGCATGCAGACTTGGGCGACCTGATGTTCACTTAAGCGATGAACAACCAGGATGTTATTACTTAGAAGAGATATGACTCAAGAGTTTAAAAGTATTCACAGGTATTTCTAAACGTGGGGGGCTCAAGTTCTGGTGAGAAGAATATGTGGCACACAAGTGTTTCTGATTAAGAGAAATTGGGAGCTTTAGGCGTCAGGTGTTTGGGATTTCAAACACTAAAAAGACTTAAGTCCAATGATCCTCCCCCAAATCCTCCACTCTAGGTGTTAAATAAATACCTTGAATTTTTCAAATGATTTTGTCAAATTACTAGGGCGACCAGGGCAATAATTGGGCTTTAGGGAAATTTGTCCGTACAAATGAAGGCCCCAAGGGTGTGTTTATTGAAAAAAATAGGGCCTTGAGTGAAAAGAGTTTGGTCGCGCAAGTGGGTTGCCCACCAACTTTGTGGCGCGCAAGTGGCTGCACGCCGGATGGGTGGCACCCATGTAGACTTGCCTGCTGCTGGTGATTTGACCTTACTAAGGTGTTGCTTTGAGGACTTAGCCAAAATAATATCATCATTCAGCTCCAGCAAGGTCACACATAGGTGTTTACACGTAGGTACCTTGGGGGCCTCTTTGAGTACTTATCCAATAAAATAATTGATCCATACCGAGGGGTTTACGCCCTAGCACCCTTGCTTGGGATCAGTGTGGGGCTGAGGTCCCAACCCTTTAGGTCGATGCCTTAACTACCATCACTGACCTCCCAGAAAAATTCATAGTTCCAACGTGAAATTTTTGACCCTAGTTGATGTCATTTTGAGTCGTGACACATGGAAATATATCTTCAATTGTAGATAAGGTGCATGCAACACATTTCATGGTGTCTACACCCTAATATAACTATAAAACCACAAAAACACTTAAAACCACAAAAACCTAAAAAAAACTAAATCCCAAAAAGACTAAGAACCCCTAAAAACAATAAATAACCCTATGAACATTAAAAATATTTAAACCCATAAAAAACTATAAACCTATACAAACTCTAAAAACCCCTTAAACCCCTAAAAAGTAAGAAAACACTAAAATACCTTAAAACCCTTAAAAAACCTAAAACCCTAAAAAACCCAAAATCCATCAAAATACCAAAAAAAATACAAAATACCATAAAAATCCAAAAAAATCTATAAAATAGCTAAAACTGTAAAAACCCTAAAATCCTTGAAAATCCCTAATAGAACATTAAAATAAAAAATCATAAAACCCCTAAAAACAAAAAACTCTAAAAACCCTAAAAACCCTAAAAATATCCTAAAACCCTCAAAATCACTTAAAACCATAAATATCCTAAAATATCGTGAAAAATCCAAAAAATGTAAAAAAATTCTAAAAACCTTGAATACCCCTAAGAAAACCATAAAACATAAAACACTTAACACACCTGAACCTAAAAAATTCTAAAAACCCTAAAAGACCCTAAAAATCTAAAAAAACATGAAAACCATAAAAGACTGTAATAACCCATAAAAATTCTAATGAAATACTAAAAACTCAAAAAACCCTTTAAACAAAAAAACCCTAAAGACTAAAAAACCATTAAAAACCTAGAAGCCCAAAAAACCCTAAAACCCATCAAAATATTTAAAAACACTAAAATCCATAAAACTCTAAAAAATTCATAAAAATATCTCATAACATAAAAAAACCAAAGAATCCATGAAATACCCTAAGAAATCCGTAAAATGATAAAACACTTAAAATCCCAAAAAATCCAAAAAATCACTAAAAACTATTAAACCCCCTAAAATGGCCCTGTAAACCCTAAATCCCCTCAAAATCCCTAAAAACCCTAAAAAATAAAAATCATAAAAAAGTTCCAAAAATACATAAAAACGTAAAAATCCTTAAAAACCCCTAAATAACCCTAAAAACCTCAAAAACATAAAAACATAAAAACACCTAAAACCTCTAAAAACCAATAAATTCTAAAATACCCTAAAATACCCTTAATGACCCTAAGAACCCCTAAAACTCTGGAAAACCATAAAAACCCTTAAAAACCATAAAAACCCCAAAAAACAAAAAAAAACACAAAAAATCACAAGAACGATCTAAACCCCTAAGAAACTATAAAAACTCTTAAAAACATAAAATAATAAAAAAATAATAAAAACATAATACACTAAAAAAAACCACATAAACCAAAAAACCCCAAAAAACCCCTAAAACCCCAAAAAATCTCAAAATCCTTAAAACCCATAAAAAAAATATCCTTAAAAACCCTAAAAATCCCTAAAAACATAAAAAACACTAAAACCATAAAAACCCTTAAGAAAAACATAAAAATTTAAAAACTAATAAAATCCATAACAACCCTAAATATTATAAAAACATTAAAAACCAAAAAATCCCTAAAAACATAAAAAACCTTCAAAATCACTAAAAACCCAAAACCATAAAAATATTAAAAAATCCTAAAAATAACTGAAAACACAAAAAACAAAAAAACCATGAAAATCCCTAAATAACCATAAATACCTAAAAAACATTAAACCCCTAAAAGATAAAAAACACTAAATTTCCTAAAAGACACTAAAAACCCTAAAAACCCCTAAAAACCATAAAAACATCTATGAAGCTTAAAAAATCCTTAAAAACCAATAAAACTCAAAAATAACCTAAAAACTACTAAAGACTCTAAAAACCCTATAAATCCCAAAAAAAATTAAAGTAATATAAAAAACCTGAAAAATCTTATAAAACTCAACAAATACCTTAAAACCCCAAAAAACAATAAAACCCTCAAACCTTTAAAAACTCTAAAAACCCTCAAAATCCCAAAAAACCGAAAAACAAATTACAAATCCTAAAAATTACCAAAAAATTACCATAAAATATAAAAACACAAAAATTATTGAAAATCCATAAGAAAACCATAAAAACCTATCAAATGATAAAAACCAAAAATACCCTAAAAATAACCTAAAACCATTAAAATCCATAAAAAACCCTAAAAACTATAAATATTTTATAAAATCCCCAAAATCCCAAAAAACATTGAAAAAAACACTAAAAAATTCTTAAGAAATTAGAAAATTATAAAACTACTTAAAACACCCAAAAACCTAAAAAAGGTTAAAAACCCAAAAAGACCCTAAAAACCCTTAAAAACCATAAAAACCACTAAAATCATTAAAATACATAAAAACCCAAAAAATATAAAAAATAAAATAAAAAACCTAATAACAATAAAACCACTAAAAATGTTAATAAACTCGGAAAACACTTAAAACCCAAAAAACTCAAAAAATCCTAAAAACCCAAAAAAACTAATAAAAACCTAAAAACAATCAAAATACATAAAAAATCTAAAAACCCATAAAATATTCTCAAAATCCCTAAAAATACATAAAAATGTAAAGAAATAAAAAACTATGAACAACCATAAGATTATCATAAAAACATAAAGACGCATAAAACCCTAAAAGACCTAAAAAAAGGCTAAAACCCTAAAAATACCCTAAAAATCTCAAAATCATTTAATAACCTAAAAATTATAAAAATCCTAAAACACCTTTAAAATCCCTAAAAACATAAAAACCCATAAAAAACCTAAACAACCCTTAGAAGTCCTTCAAAACCTAAAAACACATAAAATCCCTAAATACCTATAAAACGCTAAAACCTTGAAAGTTCAAAAAAACCTTAAAACCCATAAAAACCATAAAACCCCTAAAAATGATAAAAATCCCCCCCAAACCCATAAAAACACTTAAAACCATTAAAACTCTAAAATCCCTTAAAAACTCTGAAAATGTTAAAAATCGTAAAAAACCATAAAACCCCTAAAAAACATAAAACACCCTAAAACCCTGAAAAACATCTTTAAAACCCTAAAAACCCTAGAACCCCCCCCCCCAAATCCCTCAGAAATCCATAAAAACCCTTAAACACCATAAAAATCCTAAAAAATACCTATGAATCTCTAAAATTTATAAAACCATAATGTCCCTTAAAAATCCTAAGAAAATATTTGAAAACTAAAAAACTTAAACACCTAAAAACCTAACAACCTAAAAAACCCTAAAAGAACCCAAAAATCCTAAAAACCAATGAAACCCATAAAACCCCAAAAAACATTAAAAAACCTAAAACCCATAAAAATGAAAAAAATCAATAAGTATTCCAATAACCTTTTAAAACACTAAAAATGATAAAAACCCCAAAAAACCTAAAATCTCTCAAAGACACAAAACAACCTAAACACCAATAACCCAAAAAAACAATAAAAACACACAAAATCCCTAAAACCCTAAAAACCATAAAAATATGATAAGACCTAAAATTCCCTAAAATTGAAAAAACCCTATAACTATAGAAAACCCCTAAGAAACCCGAAAAACTAAAATCACTTATAACCGCTACAAAACCTAAAAAATTGCTAAAAACACTACAAAAAAATAATGGACCAAAAACCATGAAACCCACAAATTTCTGAGAAGCCCTAAAAACCATAAAAATTGTAAAAAGGCCATAAAAATCACTAAACACGTAAAAACTCTTAAAAAACACCCTAAGAAAACCATTAAAAACTAAAAACACTTAAACCCCCTAAAGAACCTAAAAAATGCTAAAAAACATTATTTCCCTAAAAATTATAAAACACTTAAAAACCATAAAAACCCAAAAAAAAACTTAAAAAACCTAAATACCCATAAATTCCCTAAAAACCCACTAAAACACTAAAACACTTTTAACACCTACAAACATTAAAAACATTAAAAAACTAAAATACCTAAAAAATTCAAAAAATGTTATAACCCTAAAAAACCATAAAATCTCTATAAAACCGAATGAAACATAAAAATCCAAAAAATCCCTAACACCCCTAAAACCCCATGAAAATACTAAAAATAAACAAAAATGAGTAAAAATATAAAAACCCAAAAAGACCAAAAAACCATAAGAAATATTTAAAAACCTTAGAACACTTAAACACCTTAAAAACGTAAAAATGCTTAGTCCCCTAAAAACCCTAATAAGACCTTAAAAACCAAAAAATCCTCAGAGTCCCTAAAAATTGTAAAAAACCATAAATATCATTAAAGATCCATAAAAATGTAAAAATACTCTAAAAAACCTTAAAACTTCTAAGAAAACCATAAAAACCTAAAACACTTAAAACCCTTATGAAACCTAAAAAAGGAAAACAACCCTAAAAGACCCTAAACCCCCTAATACCCCTTAATGTTATAGAAACCCCTAAGAATCCTAAAAACCCATAAAACCCTAAAAATAACTAAAAACTCTAAAAACCATTTACACCCCAAAATGAATAAAAAAAACTCAAAAAAACCATTAAGGGTCTAAAAACTAAAAAACCCCTTAAATCCCATAAAACCATAAAAATACTAAACAGCCTAAAAACCCTCAAAATCCATAGAACCCAAAAAACCACAGAAATCCAACAAAACCCTAAAACCCCTTAGAAAACAATAAAAACCAAAAAACACTTAAACCCCCTAAAACTCATAAAAAATGGGAAAACCCTAAAAACCCAAAAAACCAAAGAAACCCAAAAAAACCATAAATCCAATAAGAACATTAAAAAAACAAAAAATCCCAAATAATAACAAAACAACTAAATACTCTAAAACCCATTTGAACAACTAAAAATGAAAAAAACTCTAAATAACATTTAAAGACATAATATTTTTTAAAATACCCTTAAATCCCAAACAAACCATAAAACCCACAAAAACTATAAAACCACTAAAAACCATAAAACCCCATAAAACACTAAAAACATAAAAAACTCATAAAACCCTAAACCCCACCAAAACACTAAAAAAACCTTCAAAAACTAAATATTTTAATAAATAGTAGAAACATTAAAAACCATATAAAATTTATAGAACCCAAAAAACCAAAAAACCAATAAAAATCCTTAAAACCATAAAAAACCCTCAAATCCCTAAAAATCCTAAAATCCATAATAATCCTAAAAAATAACTAAAAATCCCTAAAAACATAAAAAACCATAAAAAAACTAGAAGATCGAAAGAAAACCTAAACACATAAAATAGTTTAAACCGAAAAAAACTAAAAAACATTAAAAACCCTAAAAATTATAAAACCCCTAAAAACCATAAAAACCCTAAAACCCATAAAAACCCTAAATCCAATAAAAAATCTAAATACCCTTTATACCCCAAATAAGTTAACAAAACTCTAAAGAAACATAAAAATACATAAAACTGAAAATCCCCAAAAAACCTATATAACCGAAAAAAACCCAAAAACCCAAAAAAAATCATATATTTCCCAAAAAATAATAAAAAAATAAAAAATATGATAAATCCATAAAATTTCTTGAAATGGTAAAATACCTTAAAAAGTTTAAAAAATACAAATCAAACCTTCAAAACCAAATAACTCAAAAAAATAATCCCTAAAAAACCAATAACACACTAAAAACCCTAAACCCAAAAAAACCCTGAAAGCCTTCCATATCACTTAAAAATATAAAAAACCATAAAAATACTCAAAACCCTAAAAATATATAATAATTTATAGAACTCTAAAAATCCCAAATAAACCCGAAAAAACCCTTAAAAACCTAAACAAACTTGAAACCTTTAAAAATCCAAAAAATTTAAAACCCCTCAAACTCCCTAAAAACAAAAAAAAACAAAAAAAAACAAAAAAAACCATGAAGGCATTAAAAAACATAAAAACCCATAAACACACTAAAAAACTAAAAACCGTAAAAACTCTTTAAACCACTAAAAAGTTAAAATAATATAAAAACCGTCAAAACCCTAAAAACTAAAAAAATCCTAAAAACCCAATAAACCAAAAAAAACTCTAAAAACCATAATGACCCTCAAAATCCCTAAAAACATAAAAAACCATAAAAATACATAAAATACACTAAAAATACATAAAATTATAAAAATCCTAAAAATCCCAAAAACCATAAGAAGAACAATAAACCAAAAAACACACTTTAAACCCCCGAAAACCTATAAAATCCTAAAAACCATAAAGGACCAAAAAACCCAAAAAACCCCTAAAACCATTAAAATTCCTAAATAATGTTGAAAATACTAGAACCCATAGAAACACTAAAAACCCAAAAAAAAACTGTATATAACCCTTTACAAACCTAAAAAATGTTATAAAACACTAGAAAACCTTAAAAAACCAAAAAAAACTATAAAAACACACTAAAAATCCAAAACACCCTAAAAGCCCTAAAAGCCATAAAAATAATCTAAAATACCTAAAAAATACCTAAAAACCATTAAAAACAAACAAATCACTGAAAATTCATAAAATGTAATAAATTAAAAACCAAGAAAAAACCGAACAGAACCATAAAATCCTTCCAACACCTACAACCATAAAATACCGAAAAAAATAACCACTAAAAACCCTAAAAACATCCTAAAAACCAAAAACCCTTAAAACCCATAAAACAAAAAAAAAACATTAAAAAACACTAAAAAACCATAAAATCCATAATGTACTAAAAACTTCAAACCCCATTAAAGCACTAGAAATGAAAAAAAAATCTAAAAAAACTTAAAAACCCAAAACAACTAAAAGAACCATAAAAAAATACAAACCAAACAACTCTAAAAACTCTAAAAAACTCTTGAAAGCCTCAAAATCCACAATACCCCTAAAAACCATAAATATCATAAAATTGCTAAAAATCCCTTAAAATATTAAAAACCGTAAAAACCTAAAAACCCATAGTAAATCCATAAAAACCTATAAAAACAGAAATCTTCTTAAAACCCAAATAAACAAAAAACCCCTTATAAAAACCAAAAAACCAGAAAAGCTCTTCAAACTATTCAAAATACCTAAACCCACTAAAAACCATAACAATTCCAAAAGCAAAAAAATCCCTAAATATGTAAAAAAACAATGAAAAATCCTAAGAAAACATTAAAACAGTAAAAATAATTAAACCCTCTAAAAATCACTAAAAGAAACTAAAAACCCTAAAAGTCCCTAAAAAACCTAAAAACCCTAAAAAATAAAAACACTTAAAAAACCTTAGAAACCAATAGAAACCATAAAAACTATATAAAACTCAAAAGACCATTTAAATCCCTAAAAATATTTAAAAAATCTATAAAACCTTAAAACCATAAAAAATGAAAAATCCCTAAAACCCAAAAAATAAATAAAACCCCTTAAAACACTAAATGCCGTAACATTTTTCAGAATCTCTAAAACCCCTAAAAATAATAAAATCCTAAAAAATATCTATAAATCCTTAAAAAAATAAAAAACCTAAAAAATAGAAAACCCCTAAGAAAATATGAAAAGCCTAAATACACATAAAATCCCTAAAAACCTAAAAAACTCTAAAAAAACTAAAAACCCCTAAAAACCCTAAAAACCCTAAAACCCCCTAAAATAACTATAAACATCTCAATACCCCTCAATATCCATAAGATCCATAAAACTCCAAAAATCATAAACAATCCCTATAATTCGAAAAAAACATAAAAAATGTTAGAAACCCTAAAAATCCCTATAAAAACCTTAAAAACCTAAAAAAACATAAACCCCCTAAAAACCTAAAAAATATAAAACTTTTAAAAGACCCTAAAAACCTAAAAACACCTAAAAACCTTGAAACCCCTAAAACCCTTAAAAAATCCTAAAAAACAAAAAAACTCTAAAACCACTAAAAACATTAAAAACCCTTTAAACCCTAAAAAAGATTAAAAAAATGTAAAAAACCTGAAAATCAAAAAAACTCAAAAAAAACCCTTAATTATCCAAAGAACTAAAAAAATAAAAAAAATTCCTAAAAATATAAAACCCACTAATGTCTCTGAAAACCCTAAAAATCTAAAAACAATTAAACCCCCTAGAAACCTAAAAAACTCTAATAACTCAAAAATTTCATAAAAATCCTGAAACCCCACAAAATTATAAATCCATTAAATCCATTAAAACCGAAAAAACCAATAAAAACCCAAAAAACCAATATAAAATCTAAAATCCATTTAATAACCAAAAACATTAAAAAAACTAAAAAACATTTAAAATCATAAAAAACTAGAAGAAAATCATAAAACCCCAAAAAACAATAAAAATACTAAAAAATCAGAAAAACAAAAACCCCTTAAAATCCATAGAAACCATAAAATCACAAAAACTGAAAATACCTCTAAAAAAGAAAAATTTATAAAAAACTGTGAAAAAACTTAAAAATGATAATAAGACCATATAAACCTAAAAAAATTAAGTCCCCTAAAAACACTAAAAACATTTAAAATCTTAAAACCACTAAAATTCCTAAAAAATATAAAAACCATATAAATCATAATAATCCATAAACATCACAAAAATTGTAAAAGGCCCTAAAAACCCAGAAAAATTCAAATAAAACCTTAGAAAACTAAAACACTTAAAATCCCTAAAACACATAAAAACCCTAAAACCCTAAAAACTTAAAACCATAAAAATAGACTATAAAATAAAAAACCCATAAAACTATAAAATGCATAAAAAAATTAAATACCCTAAAAATGAATTAAAACACAAAAAAACCATTAAAGCTCTAAAAACCCTTAAAACACATAAAATTGTTAAAAAAACTCTTAAAAACCCATAAATACCAAAATGAACTCAATAAATTTTAAAAGAAAACAAAAATCATAAAATTTCCCGAAAATCATAAACCCCTAAAACCCAAAAACCCTCAAAATATCACAAAAAAATATTAACATACGATAAAAATCATAAAATATCCCACAAAAATCCTTAAGAGTAGAAAAAACCTAAAACCCTAAAAACCCCTAAGAAAACATTAAAACTCTAAAAACACTTAAAACCCATAAAAAACCTAAAAAATAAAAAATACCATGAATACCCTTAAAAGACCATAAAACCCCTAAAACCCGTAAAATTAAGAGAAACCCCTACAACCCTTTTAAAAACCCAAAGAAACAATAAATACTCTACAAACCCACATAAAATTTTGAAACTCTTTTAAACCCCTAAAAATGTTAAACCTATAAAAAACCTAAAAACCCCTAAGAAACACATAAAGGACACTAAAACCCCACAAAACCATAAAAACCCTAAACCCCCTAAAGCCCTTATAATTCTTAAAAACACTAAAAACTCATACGAATTCTAAAAAAACCCTAAAAATAAAAAACACTAAAATACCAAAAAAAACCCTAATAAAACCATACAAAAATAAAAACATTTAAAACCCATAAAAACCTAAAAAGTGATAAAACCCTAAAATGTCTTTAAAAACTCTAAACTCTTAAAAACTATAAAAACAAAAAAAACACATTAAAAACTCAGAAACCCTTTAAAAACACAAAACGTTAAAAACATTTAAAACCCATTAAATCCTTAAAAACTAAAAAATCCCTAAAATATAAAAAAACACCAAAAACACTAAAATTCCTAAAATTCTCTAGAAACATTAAAAATCACAAAATCCATAAAAATAATAAAAATAAAAGAAAAACACCTAAAAATCCCTTAAAAAGTAAAAAACCCTAAAATTCATGAGAAAACCTAAGAAAACGTTAGGTATATGAAAATATATTAAACCCCTAAAAACCTAACAAATGATTAAAACCATAAAAAGAACTAAAACCCCCAAATATCATAAAACCCCATCAAAATCCCTAAAAACATTAAAACCCATAATGATCCTAAAAATCCCAAAAAAATCTTTCAAAATGTAAAAAATAACCAAATCCTAAAAACCACTAAGAAAACCTTAAAGACATAAAAACTCCTAAAACTCTTTAAAACATAAAAAACGCTAAAAACCATTAATGATCCTAAAACCCTAAGACCACTAAAAACCATAAAACTCCTAGAAGCATTAAAAAACCCTCAAATCTCTGAAAACCCTAAAACAAAAAAAAAATAATAAAAACCATTAAACCCCAAATGCATTAATAAACTCTAAAAATCCAAAATAAAAAAAACAATAAAAACCCTGAATCTATCAAAATTCCTAAAACCTCTAAAAACCATAAAATTTATATAAATTCCCTAAAAATCGTTAAAATGTAAAGGACAACAAAAACGAAAAAACAAACACATAGAAGACCTCAAAAACCTAAAAGCACTTAAATCCTATAAAAAACCTAAAAAAACCCCTAAAACCCTATGGAGACCCTAAAAACCCCTAAAAACCCTAAACACTATAAAAACAATAAAAATCCCCCTAAAATCTGTAAAAATTTAAGAAACCATAAAAACCTTGAAAATGTCTAAGAAAACCATAAAACCCTAAAACACTTAAAACTCCTAAAAACCTAAAATTAAAAAAAACCTTAAAGGGTTTAAAAATTCTAAAAATACCAAAAAACCAAGAAACCCAAAAAACTGTAAAATCCCTAAAACTTCATAAAAACCCCTAAGAACCACTAAAAACTCCAAAACCAATAAAAACATTAAAAAAATTGAAAGCCTTTAAAACCCAAAACACCCAAATAAACCCCTAAAAACCTAAAAAAAACCAAAAAAACCTTAGGACCCCTAAACCTCATAAAATTCTAAAAAACAGAATAATTCATAAGAATCTTAAACAATCATTAAAAACCCTAAAACCTGGAAATGCCTAAAAACCCTTAAGAAAACATAGGACACTTAAATCCCCTAAAAACATAAAATAAGCTAAAAAACCTAAAACCACTAAACAGAGAAAAAATCCCCTAAAAACCTAAAAAAACCATAAAAATACCTAAAAATATTAGAAACCCTAAAAACACATAAAAACCCTAAAACCACTAAATACTCTAAAAACCCTTTAAAACCCTATAACATCAAAAAACTCTATAAAATTTAAAAACACTAGAAAACTAAAAAAACCATAAAAACTCGGAAAACTATAAGAACCCTAAAAACCCTTAAAACACTAATACCCTAACAAACCATAAAATTAAAAAATTAATAAAATCCCAAAAAATGTAAAAACCATAAAAACTACAAAAAATCATAAAAACCAAAAAAACATAAAACCCCCAAAATTCCTAAAAAGAATAAAACCCATAAGAACATAAGAAAACTCTAAAACCCAAAAATCAATAAAAACTCTAGAAAATCGTAAAAATCATATAAGGCTAAAAAATCCCTTCAAAACATAAAAATCGGTAAGGAAACCTCAAAAATCAAAAAAATACTTAAAACCCCTAAAAACCTAAAAAAGATCCCTAAAACCCTTAAAAGGGCCTCAAAACCCAAAAAAATCTCTAACAACGATAGAAAACCCTAGAAACATAAAAAATTAAAAACCAAAAAAAAGAAAAATAACTTCTAAAAACTCCTTGAATACCTAAAAACATTAAGAAACTCTTAAAAACCACAACAACCCTAACAAACTGAAAAATTCATAAAAACCCAAAAAACAATAAAAACACTAAAAAACCTAAAACCCCTCAATATCCCTAAAAACCATTAAATTAATAAAAAATTCCTAAAAATATATATAAACAATGAAAACCCTAAAAACATAGTAAAAATCCAAAAAATCGTAAAAAAACATTTAAAACCCCTTTAAAACCTAAAGTTTATAAAAACCCTAAAAACAATCAGAATCCCTAAAAACCCTAAAAACCATCAAAATCCTTAAAAACCTAAAAGCATTAAAATCCTAAAAAAGAATAAAAATAATAAAAACATAAAAACCCCTAAAAACCTTGAAACCCACTAAGAAAACCTTTAAAATCCAAAAACTATTAAACCCCTAAAAACATAAAAATGCTAAATACCTTAAACCCTTGAAATGATAAGATGCATAAAATCTTTAAAAACCCCTAAAAACATAAAAAAACATAAAAAACACTACAAAAACAATAATATATATAAACCCATAAAAAAGTTAAAAACTATAAGAACGTAAAACTATAAAAAACTCAAAAAACCATTATATAATAGAAAAACCTAAAAACATATAAACCATAAAAACAAAAAAAAACCCTAAAATCCAAAAAAATACCTGAAATACCTAAAAACCCTAAAAATCTATAAAAAGTATAAAAAGATCCCTAAAAAATCAAAAGTACAAAAAAATCTATAAAATCCTAGAAATCCCGTATGAAAAACTTAAAAATCGAGATAAAACATAAGACCTCAAAAAACCTAAAAAATGAAAAAAAAACACTAAAAATACCATAAAATGTTTAAAAGACTTGAAACCCATAAAAACCCTAAAATTAAAAGAAAAACAGAAAACCCAATAAAAATCCTAAAAAACCTCTAAAAACACTTAAAAACCATTTTAAGCCCTAAAACGTTAAAAAACATAAAAAACCAAAAAAATCCTAAAAAACATAAAAACCCCTAAAAACCCAAACAAGAAAAAAACCCATAAAAACCATAAACCCCTCAAAATTTGTAAACCCTAAAAAACATAAAAATCCTAAAAGGCCCAAAAATCCAAAATATGAAAAAAAAATTAAATTCACAGAAAACCAGTAAGAAAAATTGAAAACCAAGAAACATACTAAAAACACTAAAAATCCGAGAAAGGCTAAAACAATAAAAACACTAAAAATACCATAAAACATTAAAAAACCTAAAAACCATAAATCCCCAAAAACCTTAAAAACCATAAAACCCATAAAAAACCTAAAAACTAATAAAAACTCTAAAGAACTTGTAAACCACTAAAACATTAAAAACTCTAAATAACATTAATACCCATAAAAAAAATATAAAAACCATAAACCCCAAAAATCATGAAAACCCTAGAAACCCTAAAAACAGTAAAACCTATAAAATCCCAAAAAAAAATAAAAATCCTTAAAAATCCTTAAAAATCTATCCAAATCCCTAAAAATGTAAATATCATTAAAACCCTTGAAAACCCCTAAGAAAATCGTAAAAAAATAAAACAACTAAAACCCATCCAAAAACTAAAAACTCTAAAACCCTAAAACTCTCAAAATCCCTAAAAACCCTAAAAACATAAAAATAAAATAATATCCCTAAAACACTAAAAAAACATAAAAACCCAAAAATTACCTAAGAAAACCTTAATGATGAAAAGGACATATAACCCCTAAAAATGTAGAAAAATCTAAAAACACCGAAAAACCCCTAAAAACATTAAAAACAACTACAAAATCCAAAAAACTCTTTAAAAAAATAAAAAATATTTAAAAATATAAAAACATTAAAACCTTAAAAAACTCAAAAATGCCTAAAAAACATAAATCCATAAGAAAAATAAAAACCCTAAAAAATTCCTAAAAACCCCCAATATCTCTAAAGACCCAAAAGAGCCATAAAAATCATAAAAAATTTCTAAAAATGTTTAAAACCCAAAAACCATGAAAACACCTAAGAAAACCATAAAAACAGAAAAACACTAAAAACCACCTAAAAACATAAAAAAATGATAAAATACTAAAAAAACCACAAATCCCTTAAAAACCAAAAAATCCAAAAAAATTATTAAAAATTCATAAAAATCTAATAAAAGAAAAAAAATTCCTAAAAATGTAAAAATACATAAAAACCTAAAAATGCAAATGAAAATCATAAAAAACTAAAAACACTTTAAACCCCTAAAATCCTAGAGATTATAAAAACCCTAAAAGACACAAAACCCCTAAAAACACTAAAAATAAAACCCCCCAATTCCCATACAATACCTAAAAACTATAAAATCTCTAAAAACACTAAAAACCCACTAAAAACTCTAAAAACCCTTTAAACACCTAAAAATGTTAAAAACACTTAAATTCCTTAAAAATACCCTAAAAATACTAAAAACACCTAAAACCAAAAAATTATAAAAATACATTAACACCTTAAATGCCCAATAAAAATTCACAATACACCTTAAAATTTTAAAAATGTTAACAAACTCAAATCTTCCTTAAATCCCTAAAGAAATCAAAAAAAATCCAGAAAAAACATAAAAAACCTAAACAACCCTCAAAATCCCTAAAAACCCAAAAAACCCTTAAAATTCCTAAAAAATCCATAAAATCCCTAAAAATGAAAAAAATCTAAGAACCTTGAAAATCCCTAAGACACCCTTAAAAACCGAAAAACATGTAATACCCCTAAAAACCTAAAAAATGATAAAAACCATAAAAAACTATAGAAACCCTAAAAAAGAAAAAAACAACTGAAACCCCATAAACCCCAAGAAAACATTAAAAATATTAAAACCCATTAAACCCCTAAAACATTAAAAAACACTAAAAACCCTTACAAGCCTTACAAACCCAAAAAACCCAAAAAAAACCCAAGAAAACCCAAAACCCTTTAAAAACCTAAAAAAATTAAAACCCTAAAAATACACAAAAACCTACAGAACCATAAAAATCCTAAAAACATTAAAAATCCATAAATTGAAAAAAACCCTAAGAACCATGAAAATACATAAGAAAACCTAAAAAACAAAAAAAAAACATAAAACTCCCTAAAAACGTAAAAATATTCTAGAAAACATAAAAACCCTAAACAACATAGAAACCCTAAAGACCCCAAAAATACACAAAACCAATAAAAACATAAAAAACACTAAAAACACTAAAAACACAAAAAATCTAAAACCCCTTTAAACCCAAAAAAATGTTAAAAAACTTAAAAAAAAATTCGAGCCCCTAAAAACTAAAAAAATACTATAATCGTTGAAAATATAAATCCATAAAAACACTAAAAACTCTAAAATACCTAAAATCTATAGAAACCATAAAACACCATAAAAAACCAAAAATTTACTAAAAATTTATAAAATCTTAAAAAACCGAAAAACACAAGAAACCCCTATCAAAATAGTAAAAACCTAAAAAAACTGAAACTCTAAAAAACATTAAAACACTAAAACCCTAAAAAACGTAAATACTCTAAAAACCATCAAAACCATAAAACCACTAAAAACTATAAAAAACAAAAAAACCATAACAACCCTAAAAACCACTAAAAAATATAAAACCCTTTATACCCCGAAATATGGTTGAAAACTCTAATAAACCTTAAAATCATTAAAAACTCAAAAAATATCTAAAACCCAAAAACTATTTAAAAACCACAAAAACCATATAAATCCCTAAAACCTCACAAAATCTATAAAACCGTAAAAACCATAAAAATCCTAAATAGACCTAAAATTTCATAAAAACGTAAAAACACATCAAAACATGAAAACTCTAAGACAATTATAAAAACCTTAAAATACTTAAAACCCCTAAAATATAAAATATCCTAAACATCCTAAAAACCCCTAAAACCCTATATCCATAAAACCCATAAAGGCATAAAAACCCTTAAAATCCCTAATACAATAAAAACTACTAAAAAATATAAAAACACTTTAAACCCATAAAAATGTTAAAAAATAGTAAAAACCTTAAAACCCCTAAGGAACTCAAAAACCCCCCAACATAAAAAATTATATAAAAACCCTAAAAACCCTCAAAATTCCGAGAACCCTAAAAACCCATAAAAATAAAAATAAAGTAAAATTACTAAAAAGTAAAAAAACCCTAAAACTATAAAACCATAAGAAAATATTAAAAAAATAATATCAAAAGACCCCTAAAAGAACTAGAAATCATAAAAAAACTGAAAAATGTTTGAAAATATTAAAAACCTAAAAACCCATCAAAATCCCTGAAAACCCAAAAAAAGATAAATATAAAAAAACCACAAAAAATACCTAGAACATAAGAAACCCTAAAACCATAGAAAAAACCTAAGAAACCCGTAAGAAAATAAAAACACTTTAATCCCCTAAAAGACTAAAATTTGATAAAAAAAATAAAGACCTAAAAAACACTTAAAAACCATTAAAACCACTTAAAACAATAAAATACCTTAAAACCCAATAAAAAACCTAAAAACCCACTAAAAACATTAAAACCCATATAAACACCTAAAATAATTAAAAAAATCAAAAAAAAAAATTAAAACTATAAAAACTCAAAAAAAACCGTTAAAACCAAAAAAACCATAAAAACAATAAAAACCCTAAAAAATTCTAAAAACCCTTAAAAATTCTAAAAACCCTAAAATTTCATAATAATAATAAAAATCCCTAAAAATCCTAAAAAAATCCATAATGATCCACAAAAACATAAAAAAACTCTAAAAACCCTTAACAAAAATAAGAAAATCCTTATAGATCTAAAAACGATTAAAATACCCAAAACATAGAAAACATAAAAAATGATAAAAACCCTAAAACCCTACAAAACTCGCAAAATCTCAAAAAAACTATAGAACAAAATAAAAATACTAAGAAAGCATTAAATATCCCTAAAAAAATAAAAAAAAACCCTAAGTACCAAAAAAAACACTATGAAAACTATAAAAACCGAAAAACACTTAAAATCCTAAATACCAGAAAATTATAAACATACAGAAAAACCCCTAAAACCCCCTAAGAACAATAAAAACCCATTAAAACGTTAAAATTTCTAAATAAAAATAAAAATCCTAAAACCTACTAAAAATGATAAAAACCCTTTATACCCCAATAAACATTAAAAACTGTAGAAAACCATAAAAACCCTAAAAATACAAGAAAACCCCTAAAAACCCAAAAAGCTGTAAAATCCCTAAAACCCTAAAAACCTAAAAAACCCTTATAATCTGTAAAAAACCATAAAATCCTAAAAAACCCTAAAAACATGTAAAAACATAAAAAACACAACAAAACTAAAAAAACCCCTAGAAAAACCTTGATATATGACGATTAGAAGAGATGACGACACACTCTCCTAGTGCTCTCTCCCCCTCGATGTGGCTTTTAGTGTTTCCTTAGAATTCTCATGAAGATGGCATTTCTAGTTCTTTTCCCCTTCCCTCTCGGCCTTGCGGGGGGGTTCTAGTGGTAGTGGCAGGCTGAAGAAAGTTCTTTCAATGTGGTTGATGCTCTTCGGTGGACTTGCGTTTTCCAAGGGGTGGCGTGGATCGGGGTTTCAGATTTCTTCCTAAGCCTTCCCTCTTGTGCTGTTGGCGGGAGATCTTGTCGACGGAGGACCTCAGCTGCATTCTCTAGATCAAACGTGATAAGTACCCCTCGGCTTCGTCAAGCGACGACGTTGAGTGGTGTGTCGGCACCAAATCCCTTCTTTGTCCTGGCTTTTAGGGGTAGATCTTGGTAGCAGCAGTCTTCAGCAGCGTTCTTCAGTTAAAAGGTGAAAGGCAATGACGATCTTTACCAATTTTAGTTCTCCGCTTCTCGATCCAGCATTGCAGAAGGTTTGTTTTATGATCTGGTTCGATCCTTTCCTCGGTTTGTGAAGCATATGCAGGTGTGTTCTCATCCTAGTCGCTCGACTTCGCCACTGCTCCAAGCTGTTGAAGCTAGATCTGGTTGGGCCTTTTGGAATTCCATTTCCTCCTCTCTCTTGGCTGTGGTTTTGGTTTTGGATCATCCGGTTTTTATGAAATGGTTTATGGGATTTTTGTTGCGCAATTGCTGGTGGTATGCAGTTAGCTATGCTATAAGGAGTGGAATGCTAAATGTTGTTCGGTCTGATGGCCTCGATTGTTGGATTTTAAGCTACGATTCCTTGGGAGACGATGGATTTGAATGTGTTGGTTGCTGCTTCTTTAGCTATAAATTGTTTGGTTGTGGGGATTCTTTTTTTGTTGATGCTGGTATTTCAGTGTCGTCGTCTATCGGAGGTTGTTGCTGGTTGCGTGGGAAGATGGGTTTGCCTTGGTTTTCTGAGAAGGAGATGCATATGTGCTGCATTTTGGATGTTTTCTATATTTTTTCATGTTGTGTTTGTTTTGGTCATGATTCGTTGTGGGAACTAGTTTTTTGTCATGGATGTGGGTGCTTGGTGATAACTGTTGTTTTTCTGTGAGGTGGTGAAGCTGGTTTGGTTGTGTTTCGACGTGGATGCTGGCTTTTGTTTTTGTTGAGTGGTGATGGACTTAGCTCTAACTTTGGGTAATGTGGAGCTGTTGTTTTGTTTTGATGTGATGAAGGGGGGACTTATGAATTTGGTGATGATGGTTCTATGCTAATGGAGGTGGAACTTCTTGGTGAGAAGGTGTTGGATGCTGGTTTTTGTGAGTGTGGATGCTGGTCATTGGTTGGTTGTGAGCTGCTGGTTGCTAGTGAATGCTGGATGATGGGGCTTCTTATGATGGACCTTCTTGGTGAGAAGGTGTTGGATGCTGGAACATGTGGGATTGGACACTAGTTGCTGCTTGGCTGTGAGCTTTGGATGTTGGTTTCTGCTTGGACGAGAAGTGGTAAAGGGGCTATGAAGCTGCCGACTACTGGAATTGGCTGAGACGGTGCTGAAACTGTTGTGAGTTTGGTTCTGTGTCTTTTTGTTTTTTTTCTTTTGACTTTCCTTTTTTGTGGTCCTTGGGTGTGTGTTTGTTAAGGGATTTTGGTTGTGGGTTGATTGACCCCACCTATCCCATGTCTGTAGTGTCTTTGTGTCTTTTTTTCTAATAAATTTTGGGGGGTTCTAGGAATAGCCTGACCCCGAGCCTTCCTTTCCCTAACAAAACCTTTTAAATAAAAAAACACCTAAACCCCCTAAAAAACCTAAAAAATTCAAAAAACCCTAAAGACCCAACAAACCCTAAAAACCTATAAAACAATAAAAACCCCTAAAACCCTTAAAAATCCTAAAACCCCATAAAAACACTTAAAACCTATTAAAAACTCCTAAAAAATTTTGAACCCCTAAAAATGTTCGCAAACTAAAAAAATCCTTAAAACGCATTAAAATAAAAAAAACACTAAGGCTCCAAAAACAATAAAAAACCTAAAACCATTAAAATCCATGAAAAACAATAACAACCAATAAAACCCCAAAACCCATTAAAATATCTAAAACCCCATTAAACCCTTAAAACTTTTATAAACCTCGAAAAAAACTTTAAAACCCTAAAATCTAAAGAAATATTAATATCCAAAAATGCAATAACCCCCTTAAAACCATAAAAACCACAAAACCCCTCAAAATCCATAAAACTATAAAAACCATAAATAACTAAAATGGCCATAGAAATCCTTAAAAATGTAAAAATAAATCTAAAAACCCTATAAAACATTAAAAATATAAAAATATTTAAAACCATTAAAAAACTTAAATAAATATAAAAAAACTAAAAGACCCTAAAACCCCCCATAAAACCATAAAACCCCAAAAATCCATAAAAATAGAAAAACTAAAAAACACTAAAAACAAACTACATACACTAAAAACTCATTAAACTCATAAAAAAATTAAAAACTATAACCAAATTTAAAATCCATAAAACCCAAAAAATCCTAAAAACCAGATAAAAGAATAAAAAACCGGAAAACCAAATAAATGCTTAAAACCCCACAAAATCACTAAAAACTCTAGAAAACCATAAAATGCATAAAAAAATCTGAAATCCATAAAAACATAAAGAAAACTAGAAACCCTGAAAAACCTGAAAAGAATATAAAAAACATAACCCCACTTAAAACCCCTAAAACCACATTAAATGCTAAAAACACGTAAAACCCTAGAGAAACCCTAAAACCCTAAAAACCATAAAACCCTTAAAAACCAAAAAAACCTAACACCCCCATAAAACCATAAATGAACAAAAAAATATGCAACCCTTTAAAACCCTTAAAACAATAAAAAACTCTAAAACCATAAAAACACAAAAAAACACAAAAAAACCCTAAAACCCCTAAAACCCCCCAAAACCCTCAAAATTCCTAGAAACCATAAAAATCCTAAAAAATAACTAAAATAACTAAGAACATAAAAAACCATAAAAACCATAAAAAACCTTAGAAAACATTAAAAACCTAAAAACACATAAAACCCATAAAAACTATAAAAACATTAAAAACCTTAAAACACATAAAAACCCAAACCCCCCCCCCCCCCTCAAAATCCTTAAAAACTAAAATTACAATAAAATAATAAAAAATACATAAAAATAACTAAAAACATAATAACCATAAACACACTGAAAAACCTTAAGAAAACCATAAAAACCTAAAAACACATAAAACCCCTAAACAACCTAAGAAATATAAAAACCTCAAAAGACCCTAATAAACACCAAAAAATAATAAATAACGTAAAATAAACGAAAAATTGTAGAAACTCTAAAAAATGTTTAAAACGCTAAATTACTCAAAAAAAATAAAAAAAAAACAGAAAAAAAAATAATTCCATTAAAAAACCTAAAAATACTAAAACCCATTAAATCACAAAAAAAACATAAAAAACAGGAAAATCTTATAAATCTCCTAAAAACACCTAAAAATGTAAAAAACCATAAATACCCTAAAAACCTAATAAAACATTGAATACCTTAAATCACATAAAACACCTAAAAACCTAAGAAACGCTAAAATCAGTAAATAAACCTAAAAACTCCAAAAATCATAAAAAACATAAAAACATCTAAAAACACAAAAAAATCCATAAAAACCATAAAACACTAGAAAATATCTAAAAACCCTAAATAATCAAAAAACCAAAAAACGTAAAATAATCATAAAATCATAAAATCTCTGAAAAAATGAAAAAACACTAAAACAATAAAAATACTAAACATGACATAAAAATCCCAAAAAACAGAGAAAACCCTAAAAAATCTTATAAATTCTATGAAAACCTTCAAAACCTAGAAACACTTAAAATACCTAAAAACCTAAAAAAGTTAAAACCCCAAAAAACCAAAACACTCATAGAAACCATAAAAGGACTAAAACCCTTAAAAGCCCTAAAACCCTAAAAAACCATAAATAACACTAAAACCCATTTTAAAACCTAAATTATAAAAAATCTAAAAATAATAAAACCCTTAAAAACTCAACACCCCTTAAAAAATTGAAAAATCCACAAAACCCCTAAAAACCTAAAAAAACCTAAAATCCCTCAAAATCCCTTAACCCTAAAAACCATAAAATCCTACAAAGGTCTAAAAATACATAAAAACATAAAAGACCAAAAACCCATAAAAAACTCTGAAAATTTAAAAACACTTAAAACCCTAAAAGAATAAAAAAATCTAAAAACCATAAAAACCCTAAAACACCTAAATTTATTAAAAAACCTTAACTACCATAAAACCCCTATAACCAACGAAAAACTGTGAAAACTATTTAACCCTCTAAAAATGATAAAAATCTATTAAAACCCCTAAAAAATAATAAACCCTCAAATACCAAAAAACCATAAAAATCATAAAACCACTAAAAATTCTACAAATCCTTAAAATCCTAAAAAACCATGAAATAATAAAAAATACATGAAAACATAAAACCTTAAAAACAATAAAAAATTGTGAAAACCTTAAAAACATAACACTTATAACTTCTAAAATCCTATTAAATAAAAAAACCACCAAAACCCCAAAAAACATAAATATATTAAAAAACATACACCCATAAAAACCTTAAAAAACTCATAAAAACTTTTACAAAATTAATCCAAATAAATGTTAAAAATTTCAATAAAACAATAAAACTCTAAAAAAAATAAAAACCCCAAAAAATCCAAAAAATCATAAATCCCTAAAACCCATACAAATGATAAAATCCCTATAAATCCCTAAAACCCATAAAACTCATAAAAATTGTAAAAATACCAAAAAATTTCCTAAAAATGTAAAAAACCCTACAAAACCTGAAAAACCATAAGAGAACCTTAAAAACATAAAAACACATATAACGACAAAAAATCCTAAAAAACAATAAAAACCCTAAAAAAATATAAACTCTAAAAACCATAAAACCCTAAAACATTAAAAACCATAAAACCCATTAAAATCCTAAATAACAACTCAAAGCTTGAAAATGCCTTTAAAACCCTAAAATTGTTAAAAACTCAAAAAATCCTAAATACCCATAAAAATAGTAAATACCCAATAACCCATTAAAAACCATCGAAATCCTAAAAACCATAAAAATCCTTAAAAACCCTAAAACCCAAATAAAATTATAAAAATCTCTAAAATTGCTAAAAATTCAGAAAAATTATAAGAAACCCATAAAAACCTAAAAAATACTCAAACCCCTAAAAATTCCTAAATTCTATAAAAATAATTAAAAAATTAAAACCTAACAAATCCTTAAGAACACATGAAAAAAATAAAAACCCACTAAAAAATCTAAGAACCCTTTAAACCCCTAAAATCGATAAAATGCTCTGAAAACCTTAAAACCCATAAAATGCTAAAAAAAGTCCCTAAAACACAAAAAAAATCCCTTAAAAATCTACAACCCTAAAAACCCTTTAAACTGAAAACATACCTAAAAACCTAAAAACCATAAAAAGATTAAAAGATATAGAAATATATTAAAATGTAATAATCCTTAAATACCATGAGAAATCTTAATAAAACCTTAAAACCCAAAAAAAACTTGAAACCCATAAAAACCAAAAAAAAATTAAAATCTCAAAAATACTAACATCCCTAAAAACCCCAAAATCCCTAAAAATAAAAAACCCAAAAAAATAATAAAAGACCCATAAAAGTTCCTAAAAACGTAATAAACCCCTAAAACCCATGATAAACCCTATGAAAATATTACCACATGAAAAACTATTAAATCCCCTAAAAACCTGATGGATGAAAAAACCATAGAATACCCAAAAATACTCAAAAAATAAAACCACTAAAAACCATGATGAACCCTAGAAACCCACAAAACCATAAAAACAACTAAAAATAGTAAAGACTTGTTAAACACCTAAAAATTTTATATGACTCTGAAAACCTAAAAAACACTAAAATCTAAAAAAAATACTCAAAATCCAAAAAAGATAAAATCTATAAAAACCACTAAAACTCATCAAAATCACTAAAAAACACAAAAATTATAAAAATACTTAAAAATACCAAAAAACATAAATACATAAAAAACCGAAAAAAACTCTAAGGAATCCATAAATAACAAAACCACTTTAAACCCCAAAAAACGGTAAGAATGATAAAAACCCTCAAAATTCATAAAACCCAAAAGTATAAAAATCCTAAAAAATATCTAAAAATCATAATATAATAAAGAACCATAAAACCATGAATTACCATAAAAAACCTACCAAAATTAAAAACTTTGAACCACAAAAAACCTTTAAAAACTATAAAGTCCTTAAATATAATAAAAAAATAAAAAACATAAAATCCCTTAAAAATCATAATTTTTTTAAAAAACCCATAAAAACCCTAAAATCCAAAACAAAACACTAAAAACTGTTTAAATCTCTAAAAATGGTAAAAGAATATAAAAACCCATAATAAACATAAAAACCTCTAAAACACTAAATACCAAAATAACCCATAAAACCCTAAAAACCCTGAAAATCCCTAAAAACCAGAAAACACATAAAAGTCATAAAAAATGTAAAAAGTAAAAACCTTAAAAACACTATAAACCCTTAATAAAACCATAAATATAAAAAAACACTTTAAATACCTAACAACGTAATACACTAGAGACCCTAAAAACCTCAAAAATCCATAAAAATCCAAAAAATCACTAAAAACCCTATAAACCATAAAAATCATAAAAAAGAAATAAAAATCCCAAAAAACAAAAAAAACCCTAAAACCCTTGAAAAAACCAATTAAATCCTTAAAAACATAGAACAATAAAAACCCCAAAATCCCAAAAAATCTAAAAACTCTAAAATACCATGAAAACAATAAAATTATTTAAAAACATAAGCCCCCCAAAAATCATTTTAAAATCCTAAAAATGCATAAACACCCTATAAACCACTAAAAACTCTAGAAACCCTTTACACATTAAAAATTATAAAAAAAGACTCTAAAAATATTGATATCCTTAAAAACACAAAAAATATAATAACTAAAAAATACATAAAAACCTTAAAAACCATAAAAACCCAAAAATTCTAAAAATTCACCCAACCCCTAAAAAACTGTAAAATCTTAAAAATCCCTAAAAATTTATAAAGATGTAAAAAACCCAAAAACCCCAAAAATAATAACAACCCGATTAAAACATAAAAAATTTAAAACCCCCAAAAAACCAAAAAATGCTCAAAACCCTAAAAACCTCTAAAAACCAAAAAAATCCTAAAATTCCTCAAAATACCCAAAACCCTAAAAATTACATAAATTCCTTATAACATATAGAATCTAAAAATCCATGAAAACCATATGAAAACATTAAAAAACTAAAAAAAATCCTAAAACCACTAACCCCCTCCCCAAATTCCAAAACACCCATAAAAATCTTAAAATTCAATGAAAATTCCTAAAAATATAAAAACCCCTAAAAATGATTAAAATCTCTAAGAAATCCATAAAAACCTAAAAACACTTAGAACCCATAAAAATATAAAAATTACTAAAAACCTAAAACACCCTAAAACCCTTAAATCTATAAAAACCATAAAGCCCCTAAAAACCATAAGAAACCCTAAAAATAATTAATAACTTTAAAAACACTTTAAACCACTAAAAATGATTAAAAACTATAAAACCCATTAAAAACCATAAAAATTTTAAAAAACATGAAAACTCCAAATCCCCTAAAAAACCCTAAAACCACTCAAAATCATTAAAAATGTGAAAAAATTGTAGAAATCCTAAAACATCCCTAAACATACAAAAAAAACAAAAAAACCCTAAAACTTAAAAAACCCTAATAAAACCATAAAAACCTAAAAAAACATAAAATACCTAAAAACCCTAAAAATAATAAAATCTCTAACAAACCCAAAAACACCCTAAAACCCTCAAAATCCCAAAAAAACCCGCAAACCCATAAAAATCTAAAAAGATCCATAAAAATCATTACAAAGGTAAAAACTTAAAAAACCATGAAAAACCCAAAGGAAAAATTAAAAAAAAAATTAAAACACATAAAACCCCTAAAAACCAAAAAATTCTAAAAAAACCTAAATGAACCTAAAAGTCCTAGAAAACTAATAAAAACCATAAAATCCATAAAAACGTTAAGAAACCCTAATAATCCATAAAACCACTAAAAACTACTAAAAGCACTAATAAAATCCTATAAACCCATAAAAATGTTAAAAATACAAATAACCATAAAAACCCTATAAACTCAAAAAAAACACTATACACTAAAAACCCATAAAACCCCTAAAAAACCATAAAAGCCATTAGAAACCAAAAAAAATACTAAAAGGCCAAAAAATACCTAAAATATAAAATTCCATAAAAACCCAGAAAACTCATACAAAAACCATAGAAAACCTAAAAACACTTTAAACCCCTAAAAACATAAAAATTCTAAAAACCCTAAAAACATTAAAATATCTAAAAACACTTAAAACCACAACCCCTAAAAACTAGAAGAACCCTAACAATCAATAAAACCACTAAAAAAGACTAATAACTCCAAAAAACCCTAATAACCCAAAAATCGTTAAAAACACTCTAGGAAACCTTAAAAATCCTAAAAAAACTCAAAAAAATTCTCTAAAAAATCTATAAAACCCGAAAAACCCTAAAACACATTAAATCCCTAAAAACCCTAAAATCCATAAAAATATATAAAACTCACAAAACATCCATAGACCCATAAAAACCATGAAAACCTCTATAAAAATATTAAAAACCTAAACCATGTTAAACCCACAAACATCCTAAAAACACTAAATATCCAGAAAACCCTAAAAGACCTTAACAGTCCTAAAACCCCTAAAAACCATAAGACCCTTGAAAAGCAAAAAACACTAAAAAATATAAAAACCCTAAAACTAATAAATACTATACAACCCTTTAAACCCATACAAATGTTAAAAAACACTAAAAACATTAACATACCCAAACACACTAAAAACACACAAAAAACAAACATCCAAAAAACCCCTAAAAACCCTAAACAACCTAAACACCCTAAAAATATTTAACAGCGATAAAAACCATAAAAATAATAAGAAAATAAAAAAATGGAAAAAAACCTAAAAACCCTGTAAGCCCCTAAAAAAACATAAAAACTTTAGAACAATTAAAACCCTTAACAACCCAAAAAATTCAAAAACCCTAAAAACCCAAGAAAACCTTAAAACACTTAAATCACTCAAAATCCCTAAATTCACTAATAAACTATAAGGATACTATAAAGACCTAAAATAACCTTAAAAAGTTAAAAAATCCTAAAACCATAAAAAAATTAAGAACAAATTAAAAACCTAAAATCACTTAAAACCCCTAAAAACTAAAAAATTCTAAAAACCCAAAAAACATAAAAATACTAAAAAAACATAAAAACCGTAAAACCCCTAGAAACCTTAAAGAACTAAAGCCCCATAAAAACCCTAAAAATAAAATAAAAACTCTAAAACCCATTAAACCACTAAAAAAGTTAAGAAACACTAAAAACTAATTAAAATAAAAAACAAACTCAAAAAACCCCTAAAACCCATAAAACCCTAAAAACCCTTAAAAACCTACAAATCCATAAAAACCCTTAGAATCCATAAACAACCTCAAAACCATAAATGTCTTAAAAAACTCAAAATAGATAAAAACCAAAAAAACCTAAATACCCATAAGAAAACCTTAAAAACCTAACAACAATAAAAAACCTTAAAACATAAAAGTGGTAAAAATTATAAAACCCTAAAACCCACTAAAAACCAATAAAACACCTAAAATCATAAAAACCCTAAAAACCCTTTAAAAACCAAAACAAACTATAAAAACCATATTAAACCCTAAAAATGCTAAAAATGGTAAAAAGCATTAAAACCCATAACAAACATAAAAAACTGTAAACACTAAAAAAACCTAAACAACCCTCAAAATATCTAAAATCTCTAAAAAACATTAAAATATAAATAAAACTAAAAATCACTAAAAAATAAAAAAACCCTAAAAAACCACTAATAAAACCATAAAAACCTAAAAAACCTAAAAAACCTAAACCCCTAAAAAATAGAAAAATGCTAAAAACCTTGAAAATCAGAAAAACCCTTTAACCATAAACCCCTCAAAACCTTAAAAACCCAAAAAACCCATAAAAATTAAAAAACCACTAAAACTTAAAAAACACCTTAAACCCTTAAAAACTAAAAATTGCTAAAAACCAAAAAAAATTGTAATAACAAAAAACCCCTAAACCCATGAAACCCTTCAAAACCTCAAAAAAACAAGAAACATATAAAATCCATAAAACTAATTAAAAACACAAAAAACCCTCTAAACACATAAAACCAAAAAAATACTATAAAAACATTAAAAAACCTGAAACCCTAAAAACTCTAAAAACCCTAAAAAACCAAAAAACCCCAAAAAACCAAAAAATACTAAAAAATCGTAATGATCCGTAAAAATATAAAAAACCTTAAAAACACAAAAAACCATAATAAAACCAAAGAAACCAAAGAATAGTAAAAACTCCTAATAGCACAGAAATGATAAAAACACGAAAATCCTTATAACCCATGAAACCCCTAAAAACCATAGAAATCCTTAAAACCTGGAAAAAGTAAAAAACATAAAATATATGAAAAATCCTAAGAAGCCCATAAAAAACTAAAAACACTTTAAACCTTTAAATACATAAAAATGATTAAAAAATAACATACCCTAAAATACCTAAAACCACTTAAAACACATAAACCCCTAAAACCATGAAACTCTACAAATCCATAAAAACCCTAAAACCCCCACTAAAGACTCTTAAAACCATAAAAACCCTTAAACACTAAAAAACCCAAAAAACAGAAAAAAAATCATAAAAATAATAAATCCCTCAAACACCTAAAAACCCTCAAAATCCCAATAAACCCTAAAAATCTATTTATATCCCTAAAAACATAAAAACCCCTAAAAACCTATAAAACTCCTAAAAACTCCTAAAAACATGATAAAACCATAAGAAAACAATAAAAAACTAAAAACACATAAAATCCATAAAATCCTAAGAAGCCTAAAAAACCTAAAAACCTAAACCCCCTAAAACCCATTAATATCCCTAAGACACCCAAAAAATATAATAATCTGAAAAAATGAATAAAATACCTAAAAATTTAAGAAACCATGAAAACCTAGATAAACTCTACAAAAGCCTTAAAAACCTAAAAATACTTAAATCCGATAAAAAATCTAAAATGGTAAAAACCCTAAAAATAGTAAAACCCCTAAAAACCATAAAAACCACTAAGAACTCATAAAACCAATAAAAACCCTAAACTGGTAAAAATTCCAAAAACCATTTAAAACCCCATAAAAACCCAAAAATTAAAAAAACCAAAAATCCATTAAAATCCTTGCAGACCCAAATAAGTCATAAGAAAAAACTAAAAATACATAAAAACAAAAGAAACTCTAAATACCTTGAAAAATAAAAAGAAACGTTTTAAAACATAAAAACACTTTAAACCCCTTAGAAACAAAAAGTAATAAAAACCTTATATGAGCCTAACTACCCTAAAAACCCATAAAACCATAATAACCATTATAAACCATAAGAACCCTAAAAAACCTTTAAAATAATAAAAAAACACTAAAAATCCTTTAAACCCATAAAAATTTTAAAAACTATATAAAACCAATAAAACCCTAATAACTAAACAAAAAACCTATGTACCCAAAAAAACCATAAAACCCTAAAAACCGTAAAACACATAAAATCCCTCAAAATCCCTAAAAACCTATAAAAATCCTAAAAGGACCTAAAAATCCCTAAAAACACAAAATAAACACAAAATACCACTAAAAAAACTAGTAAACCATAAAATCCTAAAAACACATAAAACCCCTAAAAACCTATAAAATGACAAAAACCATAAAAACCTTTAAACCCCTCAAAATATCCACAAAACCCTAAAAACCAATAAAAATCCTAAAAAATCCCAAAAAATACAGATACACTTATAAACACTAAAAACCATGAAAACCCAAAAGAAACCCTAAAAACCCCTAATAAAACAATAAAAACCCAAAAAAATCACTAAAACCCATAAAACCAATAAAATCCCATAAGAACCATAGAAACTGTAAAAATCAATAAAACATTTAAAACCCCTAAAACCCCATAAATCTATAAAAAACACTAAAACTCTAAAAAACCTTTAAAAACTAAAAATGTTAAAACACTCTAAATAACCATTATATACTCAAAAAACTCTAGAATCCTAGAAAAACCATAAAACTTCAAAAAGCACTAAAAACCCTTCAAAACCATAAAAATACATTAAACCCCATAGATCCCATAAAAATCCACAAAAAAATATAAAAACCCCCTAAAAACATAAAAACCCTAAAATCCTTGAAAACCATAAAAAACATGAAAAACCTAAAAACATGTAAAAACGTAAAATACCCTAAAATCCCTAAAACCCCCTAAAAACACATAAAAACCCTAAAACCCCTAAAAAAATAAAACCCCTAAAAACATAAAAACCCCTAAAAACATAAAAACCCCTAAAAAATAAAAACCCTTAAAAATCATAAAACCAATAAAAACCCATAATAAACCTAAAACCACTAAAAACTCTAAAAACCATTCACACCCAAAAAAATATTAAAAAACAAAAAAACCCATAAACACCCAAAAAATCGTAAAAAACCTTAAAAAAACAACAAAACCCCTAAAACACTAATAACACTAAAAGATATCAAAATACCACAAATACCAAAGACCATAAAAATACTAAAAACTCTAAAAATAACACAGAATGTAAAAACCCATAAAAACCCTGAGAAACCCATAAGAATACTAAAAACACCAAAAACCCATAAAAACAAAAAATATTAAATACCCTAAGACCCCCTAAAAATCCTAGTACCCTAGAAACCCTAAAAACATAAAATAAACTAAAATCCATAATACTATGAAGACCACTAAAACTATAAAACCCCTTTAAATGCCTAAAAATGTTTAAACACCATAATAAACATAAAACCCTGAAAATTTCAAAAACACCTAAAACCCAAAAGAACATAAAACCCCTCAAACCATTAAAATATCATAAAACCCCACAAAATCACTAAAAATCATAAAATTTTAAAAATTCACTACAATTCACTAAAAACGAAAAAACCATGAAAACCCCAATGAAAACATTAAAACCATAATTAAACTTAAACCCCCTAAAAATATAAAAATTCTAAAATCTATAAATACACTAAATATCCCTTACTAATAATAAAAATCCTAAAATATCCCAACAAATTCCAAAAAATGTAAAAATTCCTAATACTCCGAAAAACATAAAAAATCTTAAAAGTCTAAAAACACCTAAACCCCTTAAAAACCCTCACAAAATGCTAAAAATATTTAAACCCCATAAAAAGACCATAAATACCTTAAGATATCATAAAAACATAATAACCAGTAAAAACCATAATGAAATATAGAAATCCAAAAAAAAACCCAAAAACCCATTTAAAACCCTAAAATCCCTTTAAACCCTAAAAATGTAAAACACTAAAAAATCATAAACACACTTAAAAACTCAAAAAAAACCCAAAAAACCCAAAAAAATCCCAAAAAAACCCAAAAATCAATACAAATCCTCAAAATACCTAAAAACACTAAAAACCATGAAAATCCTAAAGATCTATAAAAAAACATAAAAACATAAAATACTCTAAAAACAATAAAATCCCTATGAAAATAAAAAAACCAAAAAAAATTAAAAATCCCTAGAATACCTAAAAATTATAGAATCCCAAAAACAATTATAAGACCCCAAAACCCATAATAATACCTAAAAACCATAAACCCCCTAAAGTCTTTAAAAACCCTAAAAACTGACATAAAACCATGACAAACCAATAAAAATATAAAAACCCTTTAAACCTCTAAAAATGTTAAAAGTGTCTAAAAATCATTAAAACCCTAAAGCTCAAAAAACCATAAAACCCCCTAAAAACATTAAAACCCTAAAAAATCTAAACACACCACATAATCCCTAAAAATCCAAAAATTCCATAAAGATCATTAAAACCCTAAAAATCCAAAAAAATGTAAAGAATCCTATAAACCATGAAAACCCATAAAAAACCCTTAAAAACATCAAAGCACTTAATACCCCTAAAACCCCATGAAGATTTTAAAACCCTAAAAACTCTAAAATTCCTTAAAAAAATTAAAAATTCCTGAAATCCCCAATAAACCATAGAAATCCTAACAACTCACTAAGAAATACTAAAAACATAAAAACTCATAAAAATAGTAAGAAAACCTTAAAAAACTTTTAATACTTAAAACCACTAAAAACTCTAAAAAAACCCCTAAAAGACCCTAAAACACAATAAAACCCCTTTAAACCCCCCCAAAAGTAAAAAAAGTATAAAAAACCTGAAAACCCCAAATAAACTCAAATCCCCCATAAAAACAAATAAACCCCTAAAAACCCTTAAATCCCCTAACCCCTCAAAATCAGTAAAAACCCTAAAAATGATTAAAACCTGAAAAATCCACAAAAAAATCTATAAAAACTTCTAATCCTTTGAAAAATCTGATAATTCCTAATAAAAAATTTAAAACCTAAAAACCCTTAAACGCCATATAAACAAAAAAAACACTAAAAACCATAAAAATCATTTAAACTCTCAAAATACCTTAAAACCCTAAAAATCATAAAAATCCTAAAACTCCTAAAAATAAAAAAATATACATATAAAAATCTCAAAACCCATGAAAAATACTTATAATCCTATAAAATCTAAAAATATTTAAAATCCCTAAAAATCCTAAAAAATGGGGAAAACCATAAAAACCCCTAAAACCATAAAATACAATGAATCCATAAAAACGCTAAAAACCCATAACAATAATGAAACATCTAAAAACTCTAAAAACCATTAAAACCCTAAAAATGATAAAAACTATTAAAAACTATAAATACCCTCAAAAATTAAAAAAAATACCAAATTCCCCCATAAACAATGAAACCCTAAAACCCTAAAAACCATAAATATCCTCAAAATTCCTAAAAAACTAAAAATCCATCAAAATTAAAAAAAAAGCCCCAAAAAATCCAAAAAAAACATAAAAAACTATAAAAACCTTGAAAACACATAAAACAGCATTAAAAACCATAAAAAACTCAAAACCCCTAAAATCCTAAAAAACACTAAAAACACAAAACAAACCTTAAAACCCTTAGACACCTTAAAAACACTCAAAATCCCTAAAACCATAAAATCATTAAAAAATCCCTAAAAATACGTAAAATTTAAAATACCGTAAAATAATAAAAACCCCTAAGAAAATCTAAAAAACCAAAAAAAAAACTCTTAAAACCCCTAAAAACCATAAAAATGATAAAAACCCAAAATAAACCCCTAAAAGACCCTAAAAGGCCTAAAACCCCAAAAAACCATAAAAACCCTAAAAACATTTTAATGCCCTAAAATATTGAGAAAATCACTAAATACTCTAAAAACTCATTAAACCCCTAAAAATGCTAAAAACCTCTAAAACTATTACAAATGCTAAAAAAATAAAAAAAACTAAAAACATAGGTAAATTTTAAAAAAATCCATAAGAACAATAAAAAACCCTAAAAACTCTCAAATTACCATGAAACTGTAAAAACAGAAAATAAATTATAAAAAATAAATAAAAATACCCAAAAATATAAAAAATCCTAAAAACCCCTAAGAAAACCATAAAACCATAAAAACACCTCAAATCCCTAAAAACCTAAATAATGCATAATACCATAAAACCCTGAAAACCAAGAAAACCCAAAACCATAGAAAACCCTAAAAACTCTAAAATCCCCTAAAACCCCTAAAACCACTAAAAACAATAAAATTCATTTAAACCCCTATAAAAATTAAAAAACACTAAAAACGCTAAAAACCCTAAAAAACTAAAAATAGCCCTAAAACCCTAAAAAAACATAAAAACGTGAAATTATAAATGCCCTCAAAATCTCAAAAATCCAAAAAAATGATAATAATCAGAATAATGCCCTTAAAATCACTAAAAACCTAAAAACCTTAAAAACTGTCAAAAAACCCTATGAAAACCTTAAAACCAAAAAAACTCTTAAACCCCCTAAAAATTCTAAAAATGATAAACACCCTGAAAGTTGCTAAAAACCCTAAAACCCACTTAAAACCTTCAAAAACCCTAAACACACATAAAAACCAAAAAAGATCCCTAAACATCCCTGAAAACCTAAAAAACCATAAATACCATGATAACCCCTAAGAAAACCTTAAAAATCTAAATAAAATTAACACTCCTAAAAATCATAAAAATGATATAAACTCCTAAAAAGAACCTAAAACACAAAAAACCCCCGAAAAAATAGAAATAACCCTAAAATAATAAAACCCCTAAAAACCTAAAAACCCTTAAACCACTAAAAACTCAAAAAACCATTTATAAACCTAAAAATTATTAAAAAATGCCAAAACCCTAAAAAAATCATAAAAACCATAATAACCCAAAAAACCATAAAATCTATTAAATCCACAAAAACCATAATTACTCTCAAAATACCAAAAAAAAAACAAGAAACCAAAAAAAATTCTAAAAATCCCTTCAAAAAAATAAAAATGCTAAATTCGTAAAAGCTTTGGAAAACCCTAAGAAAACAATCAAAACATAAAAACACTAAAAACCCATATGAACCTGAAAAAACACTAAAACCCAAAAAATCCATAAAACCCTAAAAACCCGAAAAGACCATAAAACCCCTAAAATACTTAAAATCTGTAAATCACTATAAAAACCCAAAAAAACCACATACTCTAAAAGTACTTTAATCCCCTAAAATTTCAATAACTATAAAGAACCTTAAAAACTCTAAGAACTCAAAAATAATGCATACAAACCGAAAAAAAACAAAATAACCCTAAAAAACATAAAAAACCATTAATTCCCTTAAAATCCCTAAATATAATAAAACAATTAAAAATTATATTATTCCCTAAAAATCCCTAAAAACATAAAAAATTGTAGAAACATAGAAAAAATCAAATAAAACCTAAATTTTTTTAAAAAACTTAAAACCCGGACAAATAAAATAAATAGTAAAAATCCTAAAAACCTTAAAAACCTTAAAAAACCCAAAAATGTCAAAATTTATAAAAATACTAAAAAAATCCATAAAAATATCTAAAAATGAAAAAAACACTAAAACTCTTAAAACCCATAATAAATATTTTGAAACCAAATAACACTCAAAATATCCAAAAAACCTAAAATCGCCTAAACCCTATAGAATAGTAAAACCCCTCAAAATCCTTAAAACCATAAATATTCTAAAAAATCATTAAATTACATTAAAAATGTAAAAAACCATAAAAACAATAAGAAAACCTAATAAAATATTAAAAAACTAAAAACACATAAATCCATTTAAAATAAAAAAAATGATAAAAACCCTAAAAACCAGAAAAGCTTTAAAACCCACAAAAATCCATAAAAAACCTAAAAGTATAGAAAAATCCTAAAAAATATCTAAAACAGTAAAAAACACCTAAAACCACATTAAAAAGTAAGAAACCATAAAAAACATGAAAAAGACTAAGAAAAACATAAATCCTGAAAACACATAAAACCCCTAAAAATCCTAAAAATGCTAAAAACCATAAAAGTCAAGAAAAACCCTTAAAACCATAAAAATCCCTTAAAATTATTAAAAAACCTTAAAACTCATAAAACCCACTAAAAACTATAAAACCCATTTCAACCCCTAAAAATATTAATAGACTATAAATAACATTTAAACCCCCAAAATGATAAAAAACTATGAAAATCCTAAAACCCCTCAAAATACCTGAAAACCCTAATAAACCATAAAAATCTTAAAAAATCCATAAAAATATCTAAAAACATAAAAAACCTAAAAACCATGAAAGTACTTAATAAAACCTTAAAATCCCAAAAACAGTTAAAACCCCCCAAAACCCTAAAAAACTAAAAATCATAAAAATAAAAAACCATAAAATCCCCTAAAAACCATTAAAAATGATAAAAATCTAAAAAACAATGAAGACTAAAAAAACACATTAAAGTCATAAAAATGTTTAAAAAATGTAAAAACCCATAAAAACCATTAAAAACATAAAAAAATGAAAATCCCTAGAACACCATAAAACCCGTAAAACCCTAAAAACCTTAAAATCCCTACAACTTTAAAAAACCCATAAAAACCATGAAAAACCAAAGAAAACCATAAAACCTAAAAACAATTAGAACCCCTAAAACCCCTAAATAATGTTAAAACCCTAAAATCCCTAAAAGCCCAAAAAATCCAAAAAACCCTTAAAATATGAAGAATCCTAAAAACAATAAAATTCTACAAAAATCCCAAAAAATCCATAAAAAGTAAATATCCAAAAAACCCTAAAAAACCATTGAAAACATTACCATATAAAACTAATTAAAATAATTTAAAACCCAAAAAACAATAAAAACCATAATAAATCTAAAAATACCCAAAAACTATGAAAACCCCTATGAAACCCTAAAAATCATAAACCCCTAAAAACCATAAAAACACGAAAAAAATAAAATCTTAAAAAACATTTCAGCCCCATTTTTTTTTAAAAAAACTCTAAAATACATTTAAAACTATAAAAACTAAAGAAATGCTAAAAAATAAAAAAAAACACAAAACATAAAACCCCAAAAACCATAAAACTAAAAAAATCCGTAAAAACCCTAAAAATCCTAAAAAAATCCCTAAAATCTCTTAAAACATAAAAGGAACTAAAACCCTTAAAAACTCTATGCAAACCCTAAAATCCACAGAACACATAAAACCCCTCAAAATGCAAAAAAACAAAAAAACCATAAAACCCCTAAAATCCATGAAAACCATAAAAACCCCTAAAACCTTAAAGTAAACCATAAGAAGAAAACATAATAAAATCTTGTCACTCTCTCCTGGGTTCTCCCTCCTGACATTGAGATCTCCCAGGATACCACATAGAATCCCCCTTGGTGGCTTCTTTTATTCCTTATAGTTTGAGATTTGTGATGCGGATGTGGTCGTTTCCCTACGTTCCCTAGTGTTGCGCTTGTGGAAGACGAGGTAGATTCTTAGTGGAGAAGAGATCTGGAGGATCAGTTTGGGAAAGCGTGGTATCAGTCTAGCCTGGTTCTTGCATCATAATGACACAACCTCAGAAGATATGGAATCTTCTTAGATCCTTCAATATGGATCCTCCCTCCTTTCGGTTTCTTGGCGATGCTAGCGCATTCAGACATCAATGACTTCAGATGTTTCATAATTTTATATGGTTTCAGATCATCTTTATCTATCAATGGACGAAGCAAATGACTCGATGGCAGTTGAAATCCCTTCTGGGTTGTGTATTGGGGTTGCCTTTGCAGATCTGGGGTCATGGACAGGCCAGTGGGGTCGTGGGACTCTTCAACAAAGAAGTTAGCATCGGTGGCATTGTCTCTAGTCTCATCGATGGTAAGTCACCTTCTATAGTTCACTTCTTCTGTGTTTGGATTATTCTTTGATGGCGCTTTGTTTATGGTATGTGTTCTCTCCAGTGGTGTTGATCATATGACTTTTTGGCTTGCCAGTGGATCATGGATTCTGCATTCTTTTGTTTAGAAGGTACATTCTTTACCTACTTATATGGTTTTTTCTGCTACTGGATTGGTATGTTTTTTGGGTTTTCAATCTGGTTAGGGGTTTTATATCTCCTATTAATATGATTTTGGATTTATTGATTTTTTGATGCTGTTGAGGTATTTGGTGTATGCCGATGTGAGAGTTATACTACCTGTTTCTTCTCGTTTACGAGGTGAAGAAGGATGTGTTGGTTATCAGAAATGGTGGTGTTGGATGATGAGTGCCAATGGGTTGGGATGTGATGAAGATTTATCTTACATGTTTGTTGATAGTTGCTCTGTGTTGCAAGTGATGGATCTTCTTGGTGAGGAGGTGCTGGGGGATGATGATGCCGTTGGTTTTGTGTTGCTGGTGGCTGATCTATTTGGCAAGGAGGCAAATGATGATGATAATGGGTCTATGGGATGGTTGATTCTTGGATGGGATGTGATGAAGATGACATTCTGGAGTTCGGTGCTCATGGTTCTTTGCTGCTGGTAGTGGATATTTTTGGCGAGGAGGTGCTGGTTTCTGGATTTTGTGACATTGGATGCCAGTCATTGTTGGGCAGTGAGATGATGGATGTTGGTTAATTCTTAGATGTGAAGTGATGAAGTTGTGGTCATTGGCTGATTCTGATACTTTGGGATAATGAATAATGATATTGGTGATTTGATGTGGTGGGTTATTTTGGTGTTTTGTGGCGCTGTTTACTGGTTGTTGTTTGGTTGGAAGGTGATGATAGTGTTTTTTGATAGATGATGTGATGGTGATTGGCATCAGGGCTGTTGGAGGTCAGTGTTTCTGGCTTTAGAGATGAAGATGGTTCTGTGTTTGGTTTGTTGTGTCTTTTTCTTTCTTTTTTTCATTTTTGTGACTGTCTCTGGGTATGGGTCATTTCACCCTACACATCCCTTTCCTACTATGTATATTTTTCTAATAAATTGTGTGTGTGTATGTGGGGGGGGGGGGTGAATATCCTAGACTTGCACCTATCTTTCCCTAAAACCTTAAAAAACTAAAACCCATAAAAACCCTATAATCCAATAAAACCCATAAAAACCCTATAATCCACTAAAACTGTTAAATACACATTGTACCCCTAAAAATGTTTAAAAAGATATAAAAACCCTATAATCCATCAATCCTAAAAACAACTCTAAAATCCAAGAAACCATAAACACCCCTAAAAACCAAAAAAAACCTACAAATCCCTAAAAACCATGAACACCCCAAAAAACCATAAAAGTACTAATAATCTATAGAAATTGCTAACATAAAAACCCTTTAAAACCTAAAAACTCTTTGATAACGTTAAAAACCTGTAAACACATAAAACCCCTAAAAAATAAAATCTGTAAAAACCACTAAAAATCCCCAAAACACCTAAAAACAATTAAAAACCCCAAATCCCTTAAAACAATAAAATCATAAAAAATCCATAAATGTCTCTCAAAATGTTAAAAACTGTAAAAACCCTAATAAAACCATAAAACCCTAAAAACACATAAACCCCTAAAAAAATATTAAAACCCTACCCCCCCTAATAGCATAAAACACAACCTCCCCAAAAAAACATAAAACCCTTAAAAATTTTAAAAACCCTAGAAACCCTAAAAACAACTAAAAACACTAAAAAAACATTAAACACATACCAATGATAAAAAATATAATAACATTAAAGAACCATAAAAACTCAAAAAAAACCACCTAAAACCAAAAAAATCATATTTTTTTAAAAACCCATAAAAACCCTAAAACCCATAAAAATCCAAAAACTCCCAAAAAATACCTAAAAACATAAAAAATAGAAATATACAAAAAAACCATAAGAAAAAATTAAATATAAAAAAGATAATAAAACCTCAAATACCTAAAAAACAATAAAAAACCCTAAAACACTCTATAACCCCCCAAAACCCAAAAACCTTCAAAATCACTAAGACTCGTAAAAAACCTAAAAAATAAAAAGAAAACAATAAACATACCTAAAATCATAATAAACATATAAAATAATAAAAACCCTTAATAAAACCTTATAACCCTAAAAATAATCAAAACCCTTAAAACATATAAATGTTAAAAAATCTAAAAACCCCTAAAAGGACCCTAAAACTGTAAAAACGAAAACAAACACAAGAACTCCTAATAACCTTAAAAATAAAAAAAACCTAAAAACAAAAAAAACTCTACAAAACCTATAAGCCCTTAAAACATTAAAAAACTCTAAATAACCTTAAAAATATTAAAAAAAATAAAAAAAACCTAAAAACAAAAAAACAAAAAAACAAAAAAACCATAAATCCCACAAATCCCTAAAAACTCTAAAACCCATGAAAATCATAAATTTACTTAAAAATAATTAAGGATATTAAAATAAATAATAAATTTGAAAAACCCTAACAAAACCATAAAAACATAAAATCAATTAAGTCCCCTAAAATTTTAAATGATGCTAAAAACCAAAAACAAGAATAAAACCACAAAACCCCCAAAAAAACACTCAAAATATAAAATATCACTAAAAAACCATAAAACCCCTTTAAAATTCCTAAAAATATAATAAAAACATAAAATTCTTGAATATTACACAAAAAAAATTAAAACCTAAAACCAATTGAAACCCCTAGAAATCTATAAAAATTTAAACACTAAGAAGACCCTAAACACCCTATAAACTTTTAAAAACCATGAAACCACAGAAAAACAATAAATCCCATAAAAACCAATAAAAACCCCAAAATCCTCTAAAACAATAAAATCACTTAAATCCCCTATAAACATTAAAAAACATTAAAAAACCTTAAAACCACTAAAAATTTAAAAAAGACTAATTCCCAAAAAAAAATAAAACCCAAACAAAACAATAAAATCCCTAAAAATGTAAAAAATACCAAAAACTCGTTAAAACCTTTATTAAAAAATGAAAAACCTAAACAAAACTTAAATCCCATAAAAACATAAAATTATTAAAACCATAAAACCCCCTAAAAGCAAAAAATATCAATAATAACAAATAAGAATCCTAAAACCCTTAAAATCCATAACAATGTAAAAAAACCTGAAAATCCTTTAAAACCCCTATGAAAACCAAAAAAACATAAAAACTCTTAAAACCCCTAAATACCTAAAAATAATACAATCCATAAAGACCCTAATAAGACCCTAAAAATCCTAAACCCCTAAAAACAGTAAAACCACTATAAACCTTTAAAACACCTAAAACCCCTAAAATCCTAAAAACCCACTATAAACTCTAAAAAGCATTTAAACCATAGATAAATTTGAAAAACTCTAAAATCCCTTAAAATCTAGGAAAAACTCAAAAACCCCTAAAAAAACAATAAAACCCATAAAAACCCAAAACAACCCTAAAATCCTTCAAAATCACTAAAAATACAAAAACCCCATTAAAATCCTAAAATGTCCATAAAATCCCAAATAACATAAAAATACCCTAAAAACCATGAAAGACCTTTAGAAAATATTTAAACCATAAATCTATATAAAACATCTTAAAACCCAAAAAATACTAAAACCCCTAAAAACCCTAAAAACCCTAAAAAACCCTGGGAAAACCTTAAAACAAAAGAATACATAAAACCCCTAAAATCTTAATAAGAAATAAAAACCCTAAAATCATTAAAAACCTAAAATCGACAAAAATCCAAAAAAAGATATAAAAATTCGAAAAATGAAAAAAAAAACCATAAAAATTTGGAATGAACCTCAATAAAACATTAATAACTTAAAAATACTTTTAACCCCTAAAAAATGTAAAAATGCGAAAACCCTAAAATCCCTTAAAAATACTCTAAAAATCTAAAAACCACAAAAACCCATAAAAAAACTAGAAACATTACAAAAACTAAAATCCATAAAAAAATAAATAACCAAAAACAATAAAGATCCTTTAAATAACTAAAAAAGTGAAAAACCTCTAAAAACATTTCAAAACCATAAAAAACTACAAAAAACCGTAAATCTAAGAAAACAATAAAACCCCATAAAACCCTCAAAATTCATAAAAACCATAAAAAACCCATACAAACTGTATAAAATTTCTTAAAAATTCCCAAAAACATTAAAAACACTAAAATACTTGAAAACCCTATGAAAAAAATGCTAAAACCTTATAAAACCATAAGACTTCTCAAAATACTGAAAAACCCTAAAACCCATAAATATCCTAAAAATCCTTAAAAACATAAAAACCCCTAAAATCCATGAAAATCCATAAGAAAACCATAAAAACATAAAAACACTTAAAACCCCTAAAGAACCTAAAAGAAGCTAAAATACCTAAAAACCATTAAAAGACCCAAAAACCGCTAAAACCCCTAAAACAACAACCCCCCCCCAAAAAAACATATAACTCCATAAAAATCCACTTAAATTATAAAAAACCTCTAAAAACTCTAAAAACCAATTAAAACTCAAAAAAAACCCAAAACCCAAAAAAAATCATAAAACCCAAAAAAACTCAAAATTTCTAAAAACCCGAAAAACCATAAAATATCCATAAAAATCCTTAAAATGATTAAACTCTAAAAACCCCATGGAAAAAATAACAACCTAAAAAAACCATAAAACCCAAAAAAAATTAAAAAAAAGGCTAAAATTCCTAAAAAAATCCCTACAAATCCTCAAAAACATCAAAATCCCTAAAATTCCTAAAAATTCATAAAATACATAAAAAATCATAAAATACCTATTAACAAAAAAACATTAAAACCTAAATCCCATAATAAAACATTAAAAACCTAAAAATATAATAACCCAGAAAAACATTAAAACACTAAAAACCATAAAAAATACTAAAAAACCATAAAAACCCAAAAACCCCACTAAAAACCCACTAAAATATTAAAAAACCTAAAACCCCAAAAAACCCTAAATCCACTAAAATCTCTAAATACCCTTTAAACCCTTATGAAGTATAAAAAACTCTAATATACTTAAAACCCCTAAAAACTCAAAAACATAAGATTAAAAAAACCATAAAACCACTAATATCCATAAAACCCTACAAAACCATCAAAATCCTTAAAATCAATATAAAACCCAAAAAAACATAAAAAACCCAAAAAACCCATAAACCTCCTAAAAATAATTTAAAAAACATAAAAACACTTAAACCCTCTAAAACCTGAAAAATGATAAAAAAATCATAAAACTCCTAAAACCCTAAAAAAGACTAAAAACCCTCAAAATGCCAAAAATCCAAAAAAACCATAAAAATCCCAAAAAATACATAAATATCCCTAAAAAGGAAAAACACTCAAAAACCCCTGAAAACCCTTGATTAAAACATAATAACCTAAAAACACATAAAATCCCTAAAAAATATAAAAATGTTAAAAACCCTAAACCCCCCCCAAAAAAATACCCTCAAAAGATCCTAAATCCTCTAAAAACCCTAAATACCAAAAATCCCCTAAACCCTTAAAAACCATAAAAACCCATAAAAACCAGAATAATAACTAGAACAGTAAAAACCCTTTAAATCCATAAAAATTTTAAAAACCCTACAAAACCATAAAAACACTATAAAATCAAAAAAAATAAAAAATAAAAACCCTTTAAACTTCAAAAAATGTTAAAAACTCTAGAAAACATTAAAAATACGGAAGAAAAAAACAAAAAAAAGAAAAAGAAAAAAACTAAACCAAAAAAAACCAACAAACCCTTAAAATCCTTAAAACACCATAAAAAAATCAAATAATACCTAAAATGGATAAAAAAGTAAAACCCCGAAAAATCATGAAAACCCATAACAACCCTAAAAACCCCTAATAAATCCTTAGAATATAAAGATACATGAAACCCTTATAATACATAAAAAAACTAAAACCCCTTAAAACATTAAAAAACCCTAAAACCCCCCAAATACCTAAAACATAAATAACACTAAAACCCATAAGAACCCCAAAACCCACTAAAAACTATAAAAATATTTAAATTCCTAAAAATGTTAAGAACCTAAAAGTAACTCTAAAACCCTAAAAAACACTAAAAGTCATAAAAAACCAAAAAAACCATAAAATCACTAAAAACCCTAAAAATTATAAAAACCAAAAACAAAATCCCAAGAAAACCAAATAACCATAAAAATTATAAAAAATAAATAAAAATATGAAAATAATGTAAAAAACCCTAAAAACCCTAACAAACCATAAGAAAATATTAAAAAAATAAAAATACATAAAACCGATAAAAACCCCAAAAAAATTCTAAAAACACTAAAAAACCCAAAAACCCTTAAATCCCCTTAAAAGACTAAGAAACCAAAAAATCATAAATATTAATAAAAATGCTAAAAATCCATAAAATCATTGAAATAAATTCTTAAAAACCCTAAAAACCTCTAATAAAACCATAAGAACAAAAAAAAATTAAAAACCCTAAACTCACTAGAAACATTAAAAAAACCATTAAACACCATATTATGTTAGAAAACTATAAAAAACATATAACTCCAAAGAAATAAAAAACTATAAAAACAAAAAAAAGCAAACAATCCATAAAGAAACCTAAAAACCCTCAAAATCACAGAAAACCTTTAAAAGCCTAAAAATCACAAAAAACTTTTAAAATTATAAAAGAACATAAAAATCCCTAAAAATAAATAATAAAACATTAAAATCTAAAAAACTCTTAAATCCACTAAAACACTAAAAACACTAAAAACTCTAAAAAACCCAAAACCCCTCAAAATCTTAAAAAACCCCTAAATATTATATAAATCACAAAAATCCCTAAAATCCCTAAAAATGTAAAAAAACCAGAAGAAAAACATAAAAACATAAAAAACCTAAAACCCCTAAAATACCTAAAAATGATAAAAATCCAAAAAAATCATAAAAACCATACAAAATTCCTTAAACATCCCAAAATTACCAAAAAAACCATAAAAATACTAAAAAAATCTTACAAATCCCTAAAAACATAAAAACCATAAAAATCATGAAAATCCTAAATAAACCATAAAAACCTAAAAACACTTAAAAAACTAAAAAACCCCCAAAATTATAAAAACAATAAAAACCCAAAAATACCCTAAACACACAAAAAACCCCTAAAAACCATGAAAACACATAAAACCACTAAAAACCTAAAAACTATAAAAACCAAAAAACCCACTAAGAACTCTAAAAAACCTTTAAAACCATAAAAACTTTAAAAAAATATAAAAAACGTTATAACCCAAAAGAACACAAAAACCCTAAAATCCCAAAAAAAACCCTTAAAACCTCAAAGACCTTAAAGAGATATAAAAACACTCAAATTTCCTAATAACCTAAAAGGACCATAAAAATACCCAAAAATCCCTAAATATACTAAAATATTAAAACACCTATAATCCTAGAAAAAACCTTCACAGAAAATGAAAACCTAAAAACACTTTAAATACATAAGTAACATAAAAAATTGTAAGAACCCTAAAACCCCTCAAAATACCTAAAAGAACTAAATTCAATAAAAATATGAAAAATACCTAAAACATAAAAAACCTTAAAACCCTAAGAACCAACTAAATCCATAAAAACCTAAAAAACACTTAAACCACCCAAAAAACATAAAAACACAGAAAACCCAAAAACCCTAAAAATTATAAAAACCCTAAAAACAAGAAAAACATTTAAAATCACAAAAAACCCTAAAACCAATAAAAACGTAAAACCCCACTAAAAAATAAAATAACTATTCAATCCCCCAAAATTTCTATAAATATATAAAAAACTTTTAACACCCATATAAATATGAAGAAACCCTAAACCTGCCAAAACACCAATAAAACCCTAAAGTCCACCTAAATTTCCTAAAATCCCTAAAAACACTTGAAAACTATAAAATACCTAAAAATACATAAAAACCCCAAAAAACATAAAAAACAACAAAAAAACAAAGAAAAAAATATTAAAAACCTAAAACACATAAAATCCCAAAAACACTAAGAAACGCTAAAACCCTAAAAAACTCTAAAAATGATAAAACCTCAAAAAAAAAACTTCAAATCCAAAAAAACCCATAAAATCATAAAAAAAATTCATAAAACCCCCAAAAAAATTCTAAAAACACTAAAAAACCCAAAAACCCTTAAAACCCCTTAAAATGCTAAGAAACCAAAAAATCATAAATATTCATAAAAATGCTAAAAATCCATAAAATCATTGAAAAAAATTCCTAAAAACCCTTAAAACCTCTAATAAAACCATAAGAACCAAAAAAAATTAAAAACCCTAAACTCACTAGAAACATTAAAAAAACCTTTAAACATCATATTATGTTAGAAAACTATAAAAAACATAAAACTCCAAAGAAATAAAAAACTATAAAAACAAAAAAAACAAAAAAAGCATACAATCCATAAAGATACCTAAAAACCCCCAAAATCACAGAAAACCTTTAAAAGCATAAAAATCACAAAAAAACTTTTAAAATTATAAAAGAACATAAAAATCCCTAAAAATAAATAATAAAACATTAAAATCCAAAAAACTCTTAAATCCACTAAAACACTAAAAACACAAAAAACTCTAAAAAACCCAAAAACCCCTCAAAATCTTAAAAAAAACCCTAAATATTATATAAATCACAAAAATCCCTAAAATCCCTAAAAATGTAAAAAAACCAGAAGAAAAACATAAAAACATAAAAAACCTAAAACCCCTAAAATACCTAAAAAATATAAAAATAAAAAATAATCATAAAAACCATACAAAATTTCTTAAACATCCCAAAATTACCAAAAAAACCATAAAAATACTAAAAAAGTCCGACAAATCCCTAAAAACTTAAAAACCATAAAAATCTTGAAAATCCTAAATAAACCATAAAAACCTAAAAACACTGAAAAAACTAAAAAACCCTCAAAATTCTAAAAACAATAAAAAACCCAAAAAATACCCTAAACACACAAAAAAACCCCTAAACACCATGAAAACACATAAAACCACTAAAAACCTAAAAACTATAAAAACCCTAAAACCCACTAAGAACTCTAAAAACTATTTAAAACCATAAAAACTTTAAAAAAATATAAAAAACGTTATAACCCAAAAGAACACAAAAACCCTAAAATCCCAAAAAAACCCTTAAAACCTCAAAGACCTTAAAGAGATATAAAAACACTCAAATTTCCTAATAAACTAAAAGGACCATAAAAATACCCAAAAATCCCAAAACATACTAAAATATTAAAACACCTATAATCCTAGAAAAAACCTTCACAGACAATGAAAACCTAAAAACACTTTAAATACATAAGTAACATAAAAATTGTAAGAACCCTAAAACCCCTCAAAATACCTAAAAGAACTAAATTCCATAAAAATATGAAAAATCCTTAAAACATAAAAAACCTTAAAACCCTAAGAACCAACTAAATCCATAAAAACCTAAAAAACACTTAAACCACCCAAAAAACATAAAAACACAGAAAACCCCAAAACCCTAAAAATTATAAAAACCCTAAAAAAAAGAAAAACATTAAAAATCATAAAAAACCCTGAAACCAATAAAAACGTAAAACCCCACTAAAAAATAGAAAAACTATTCAATCCCCCAAAATTCCTAAAAATATATAAAAAACTTTTAACACCCATATAAATCTGAAGAAACCCTAAACCTGCCAAAACACCAATAAAACCCTAAAGTCCACCTAAATTTCCTAAAATCCCTTAAAACACTTGAAAACTATAAAATACCTAAAAATACATAAAAACCCGAAAAAAAATAAAACACAAAAAAAAACATAGAAAAAAATATAAAAAACCTAAAACACATAAAATCCCCAAAACACTAAGAAACGCTAAAACCCTAAGAAACTCTAAAAACGATAAAACCTCAAAAAACACTTCAAATCCAAAAAAACCCAAAAAATCATAAAAAAATCCATAAAAATCCCTAAAAAATGTAAAAAACCCTAAAAACCATGAAAACCCCAAAGAATAACTTAAAAACTAGAAAAACATGAATCCTTAAAAAATCTAGAAAATGATAAAACCTCAAAAAACCCAAAAAAAGACCATAAAAACTTGAAACTCAAAAAATCCATAAAAAAATAAAATAAATCCCTAAAATCCCATAACCCCCATGAAAAACCTGAAAAAAACATTAAAAACCTCAAAACCCCTAAAAACATTAAAAATCAATAAAACTGTTAAAACACCTTAAAACTCAAAAAACACTAAAAATAGAAAAAATAATAATAATAAAACAACTAAAAATCCTTAAAAACTATAAAAACCAATTGAAATCCTAAACAATACCTAAAATCACTTAAAACAAAAAACCCATAAAAATCATGAAAACCATTAAGAAATACTTAATAACTTAAAAACACATAAAAGGTCCAAAAACATAAAAAATAAAGAAAACCCGAAAAACCAAAAATGCCTTTAAAACCCTTAATATCCCAAAAAACCCAAAAAACCATTAAAATCATGAAATTCCCTAAAAATACCTTAAAACATAAAACCCTAAAAATTTGGAAAATCCTAAGAAAATCATAAAAACCTAAAACACATATACCTCTAAAAACCCTAAAAATGATTAAAACCCTAAAACCCTTAAAAAGGACCTAAAATCACTAAAACTATAAAAACCCTAAAACCAATAAAACCCCAAAAAACCTATAAAACACTAAGAAACCAGTAAAAAAATATAAAACTCTTAAAACCCCTAAAAGTGTTATAAAAACTATATAAGACCATAAAACCCCTAAAAACACAAAAACCCTATATACTCAAAAAAAAAAGAACCCTAAAAACCATAAAACCCTAAAATCCACAAAAATCCCAAACAACTATACAAAACCCTAAAACCCATTCAAAAAATATAAAACCCTAAAAGCCATAAAAATCCAAACATATCCTTAAAATTCCCTAATATTTATAAAAGACTAAAAACATTGAAAAAACATAAGAAAAACCTAATAACCTAAAATGACATAAAACATTAAAAAAAATAAACCATTTAAAAAACCATAAAAACATAAAAGACCCTATAATCCTTAAAAGAACCTTAAATCGAAAAGGCCATAAAACATAAAAATCCCTTAAACCTATAAAATCCATAAACTCCTAAAAACACACAAAACCCTTTAAACCTGTAAATATTTAAACTAAAATTGAAAAAAATAAAACCCTAGAAAGAACAAAAACCCCTTATAAACTAAAAAAAGAACCCTAAACCCCCTTAAAATTAGTTTATGGACCACTTGAAGTGGATCATTTCAATGCATTCAGACCTGAATGTTTGGTCCACCACTTGGATCGATAGGCCTCTGTTGGATAGTGTGATGCCTCCCACTGATTCAAGAAACATGTCGATTGCTGGATTCATAAACCGACTGGAAGAGTTTTATGTTCTCCTTCCAGATGGAACTTACATGAATATTCAAGATCGCATCATTTTTGATAGGGATGCCTTAATATGGAAGTCTAATCCTGTTGGGAAACATAATTTGATATATTTTTTTCAGTCTTAATGTGCACAAGACCCAGCTCTTCCATCCTGGATTTCATGATTAAAGAGGCCTTTTATGCCGCCGACTAACCGTCTGCTACTTTGGAAGATATATATAAATCGGTTGCCGCTTCAAGGGAAAATTCAATGGGATAGACACCTCCTATCCATGGTCTGTTTCTTCTTTCTTGGTGCCAAGTATTCCATACAGTATACCTTTCTCTAATACAAATTTACAACGGTGTTATGGGTCTACTTGCAGAATTTGTTCAAGTTCCCTTTTTTACTTGAGTAGGCCGCTCTCTGAACTGCTGGATAGCCTGGTGAACTGAACTTACAGCAGGCAGGTGTCCAACCTCCTTCTCGTTGTCATTGCTGCTATTATTTCTTACGTATGGGATACCTAGAACGCAATTTCTTATAACAAAAATTGACTCTCCATTCGCAGTTGAGTCATCACCCTTCAGATAAAAGTGCATGATGAATCTCAAATACAAAAATGTCCAATGGAAAATGATGTTAATGATCTTATTCTCTTAAGGATTCATGGAGTTTCTGGTAGGATAAAAAAATTGCAAGTTCTCAATTTCATCTACTGGATTCCCCTGATCTCTTCCTGGATCAAGTTTGATGTGGATGGTACAGCTCTGGGATCACCGGGCCACTCTGGGTTTGGTGGTATCTTCTGTACCCACCGAGGTTTCATCAAAGGATTGTTTCAACACTTTATTAGCAATGTGTACGCCCTTGAAGCTGAATTTTGGGTCATGATGAAGGTGATAGAGTTTTCTGTTCAATTTGGATAGAGTCCTCTCTTGCTTGAATCAGACTCGATGCTTGTCGTGGAGGTCCTTAAAAACAAATCTTGGAGAGTCCCCTAAAGGATTATTCCCCAACGGATGGAATGAATTACTTGTTTTAGAGGCCTTAATCTCCATGTTACATATGCCTATCGAGAGGTGAACTCAGTAGTAGATTACCTTTCCTAGTATGCGATTATTGCAAGGGGATCAATGTGGTCTTTTGTTGCACCATCCTCCTGCCTCCAGTTTGTGGAGTATGATATGAGGGATGAACTACATACCCAAGTATTTAACCCCTCATAGTAACGTTTTGTTTGTTAATTATCTTTTTCAATAAATTTTGGGGGGCCATGTTCACCTAGTCTTGAGCCTTCTTTTCCCCTCAAAATCAGTAATAACACTAAAACCCATAAAATTTTTAAAAATCTATAAAATGTAAAAAACCCAGAAACCATGAAAACCCATAAGAAAAATTTGAAAACCTAATAAACTATAAAACCCCTAAAAACCTAAAAAATGATAAAGACCCAAAAATAAATCCAAATCCCTAAAAACCTTAAAAATCCTAAAAAATCCCTATAAATCAATAAAAACGTAATAAACCATAAAAACATTGAAATGCCTTAAGAAAAATTTAAAAACCTCAAAACAATTAAAACCCCTAAAAACCCTATAAAATGATAAATACCCTAAAACCCCTAAATGACCCTAAAACCCACTAGAAATCATAAAAACCACTAAAAACCATAAAAAACCAAATAACCAATAAAACCACAAAAATACACTAAGTAAAATAAAAAACCCATTAAACCCCTAAAAAATAAAAAACACTAAAAACCAAAAAACCAAAAAAATAAAAACCCCTAAATATTCGAAAAAAAACCTTAAAATCAGTTAAAACCCTAACAATCCCTAAAACCCCATAAAATCCAAAAAATCCCTCAAAATCCATTAAAATTCTCTAAAATCCATAAAATTCCATAAAACATAAAAAACCATAAATCCCATGAAAAACACTACGAATTCCTTAAAAACCTAAGAATACATAAAACCCCTAATAAAAACAAAAAATGATAAAATCCCTAAAAAACCATAAATATCCTAAACACCCCTAAAAACCTCAAAATCCCTAAAAATCATAAAAACCAAAAAAATCCTAAAAATTACTAAAACTCCATAAAAATAAAAAAAATCCAAATGAACCATGAAAAACACAATGAGAACTTTAAAAACCTATATAACATAAAATCCATTAAAACATAAAAAACACTAAATACCATAAAAACCATAAGATCATAAAATCCCATAAAACCTTTAAGCCCCACTAGAAATCTCTAGAAACATATTGATATAAAAAAAATTTCTAAAAAATCAAATAAACATAAAAACCATAAAAATATAGAAAAAAATGAAGACTAAAAAAATCATAAAACCCTTAAAATCCATAAAAACCCTCAAAACCCATAAAACCCTAAAAACCAATATAAATCCAGAATAATCTCTAATGACCTCGAAAAAAATAAAAAAAAATCCTTAAAAACCTTAAAAACCATAAAAAACCTTAAAACATAAAAATAATTACAACCCCTAAAAACTTAAAAACACTAACAACCCTGCAAAATCCTAAAAAATCCTAAAACCCCTCAAAATCTATATAAACCATAAAATTTGGTAAAAATCACTAAAAATATAAAAACCCTAAATAACTATGAAAATATTAATAAAACATTAAAATAAGTAAAAAACTTAAATAAAAAAACCAGAAACAATAAAATGCTAAAAATCCATAAAAAGACCATAAAACCCTTAAATCCCATAAAACACCTATAAATACTTAAAAAACCTAAAAAATTAAAAAATATAAAAACATTTTAAATCTCCAATTTATTAAAAAATCTAAAAAACACTTAAAGCCCAAAAACTCAAAAACCCATAAAATTTCAAATTAAAAAAAAACATAAAACTCCTCAAAATTTCTAGAAAAATAAATACTATAAAAATATTAAAAGGCCCTAAAATCCATAAAACAATAAAACCAATAAAAACCCAGAAAAAATCCTATAAAACCTTAATAACCTAAAACACTAAAAATCCGTAAAATCCTAAAAGATGATAGAAACCCTATAACCCCTAAAAACCATCAAATCCCTCAAAACACCTAAACACTTTAAAAAACATAAAATTCCTAAAATATCCTAAAAAATATATAAAACCTAAAGAATACCTAAATACCATGAAAAAACCCAAGAAAACCTTAAAAACCATAAAACACTAAAAACTCATAAAAATCCAAAAGAACATAAAAACTAATAAGAATTTTAAAAAACCCAAAATCCCCTCAAATACGAAAAAACAATAAAAACATTAAAAATATTATAATAGTACAAAAAAATCCCTAAAAATGTAAAAACAAATAATAATCTAAAAAAACCTTATAAAAACCTTAAAAACCTAAAAACAATTAAAACCCATCAAAAACCAAAAAATGTTAAAACCCATAAAAACCATAAAACCCTCAAATTCCCTAAAAACCCTAAACCCCCATAAAAATTTTATAAAACCAAAAAACATCCCCCAAAAGTTAAAAACCCTAGAAATTATAAAAACCCTTATAAAACCTTCAGACATAAAAACACTTAAACCCCATAAATCGTAAAATCACTAAAAAAACATAAACCCCAAAAGGACCCTGAAAACCATAAAAACCATAAAAAACCTAAAAACATTAATAAACCTAAAAAACCATGAAAATTCTAAAACCCCTAAAAACCATTTAAACCCCCAAAATACATTAAAATATTCTAAAAACATTAAAACCCCTAAAAAATAAAAAAACACCTAAAACCCCTAAAACCATTACAACCCTAAAAACCCTAAAACCCCGAAAAATACCTAAAAACCAAAAAAACAGATGAAAATCCTAATAAATCCATAAAATCCATAAAAATGTAAATACAATAAAAAACTAGAAATCCCTAAGAAAACCTAAAAAAATTAAAACACTTAAAACCCCTAAAAACCTGAAAACGTTAAAAACCATTAAAAAACCTAAAAATTATAAAAACCATAAAAACATCTAAAAAACATAAAACCCTATAATACCCCTAAAAATCAATAAAAATTCTAAAGAACTTTAAACCCCCAAAACGTTAAAGGAATCTAGAAAAAAAATAAAATCCTTAAGAAATAAAAAAACCCCTGAAAACCAAAAAAACCAAAAAAAAACCTTCAAAATCTAAAAAAGCACTAAATACCATAAAATAATAAAAAATCCTTAAAAATGAAAAAAATAGAAAAAACCCTACAACCAAAAAAAACATGAGAACCATATAATAAAAAAAAGAAACACTTAAAACCCTAAATGCACTTAAATCCCCCCAAAACTAAAAAACACTAAATATCCAAAAAAAACATCCAAAAAAGACCCTAAAAACCATAAAACCCCTAAAAACCATAAAACCCCTTAAACCATAAAGACCCTAAAATCTATAAACACTCAAAACCTCTAAAAACTATAAATACCATTGAAACCCTTAATTTTTTTTAAAATTCTCTAAAAACCCATAAAACTAAAAAAACATGAAAATCATAAAATTAAAAAAACCTATAAAACCCCTTAATAATCCAAAAAACCATAAAATCCATAAAAATACTAAAAAGCACTAAAAATACAAAAAAAACATAAAAACACTAAAACCCCTAGAAAAGACAAAGAAAACCATTAAACCCTAAAAAAACATTAAACCCCAAAAAAACTAAAAACATTAAAACCCTAGAAAACCCTTTAAACCCATAATAAAACCTAAGAAAGAAAGATAAAGGAGGCCTCGGAGCGGTGACTCTTCTCCTCTCCTCGCGTCGCTAGGGTTCCCCTTCAGATCTTATTTTCTCTCCGTCCATCATCGTCTATCCTTGGTAACTCCAACTCTGTCCTGGATTGGCGTTGATGGAGGTAGTTCACAAGTTCTCTCGCTTCGTTTTAGATCTGATGGTGGCCTCATCGCACCTTGCTGCTTCGAGATCCAACTTTGGCTTTGGTTCTCTAGTCACTGGCTGCTGTCTACGCAGAGGTGACTTCGACCTTCATGGCTTCGATATCCCTGTCAGGTTTCAGCTTGCATAATCTTTGTGTGGTATGGATCTGGGTTTCCAGATCGGTGTCTTACTCCTCACATCTGGGTTCTTCTTGCGGCTGTATGAGCTTGCGGTCGGGTTGGCAATTGGTGTCTGATTTGGTGATTCGTCAAGATCTAGTTTCGGCCTCTGTGCAGTCGACGCTTCCTTTAGATTTATTATTTCAGGATGTGGTTGGATCTTCAAGGAGCTTGGGATCTGGTCTCATCTATGGTTCTCTTGGCTTCGAACGCACTTTCGTTCACAAAATCCCAGTCAGACCTCTTCCAAGCTAGACGCTGGTTCTAGTGTGTTCTGGTCTGCTTGGGACTGGTTCCATTGGCCCGGAGGGCGAGCCCCTGCTTTCTGTTTCCTTCAGTTCCCTTCGTTTTTGTTCCTTTTTTGTTGTTTTGTGTTGTGTTATGTGTCTTTTGTGGCTTATGCTGCTAGTTTCTGGTCGTTGATCGTTGGAAGATGATTCTTCTTGGAGGTGAATGAGGTGATGCTACTTTCTTGGGGTTGTTGGAGGCTGGTGTTTTGGGAATCTATGGTGCAGAAGATGGGTTGATGAAGATGTTGCATAAGATTTGGTGTTGATGGCTACTGGTTGATGATGAGCTATGAGGTGGTGTTGGAGTTTTTTCCATTTTTCTACTTTGTGTGGTTTTGATATTTTTTCTTTTGTATTTTTTGGGGGTTGGTTTTGTAAAGGGTTTTTGGGTGTGGGTCATTTGACCCCTCCCATCCCTTGTCTGCAGATTCTTCTTTCCAATGAATTTGGAGGGGGGGGGTAGGGAATAGCCTAACCCTCGCATCTTCCTTACCCTAATAAAACCTAAACCCACTTAAAATCCATAAAAACCCATTGAACCATAAAAATACTTAATAGCCCTAAAAATCCCTAAAAATTCTAAATTCCTAAAAATCCTAAAAACCATTATTTGGCCTTAAAAATGTTATAACACATAAAAAACCTAAATACATAAATAAGATAAAAACCCTAAACCCCTAAATTACTATAAAACCCCTAAACCCCCTAAAAACCATAAAAACCATAGAGCCCCTAAAAACCCACTACAATCATTAAAAATAATTTTATCCTCTAAAAAAGATAAAAACTCCAACAAACATTAAAACCCAGAAACTCAATAAAACCCCCTCAAAACCTTAAAAACCATAAAACCGCTAAATATCATAAAAACCCTCAAAATCACTAAAAACCGAAAAACCATAAAAGTCCTAAAATTCCCCAAAAATCCCTCAAAACATAAAACAACTAAAACCGCTGAGAAACCATAAGAAAACCATTAAATCATAAAAAAATATAAAACCCATAAGAACATAAAAATGTTAAAAACACTAAAATCCTAAAAACCCCTAAAACCTGTCAAAATCCCAAAAAACCAAAAAACCAATAAAAATCATAAAAACCTCAATAAATAATTAAAAACCTAAGAAACCATGAAGAACCCCTAATAAATCCCTAAAAACCTAAAAACACATGAAACCCCTAAAAACCACTAAACGCTAAAAACACTAAAAAAACCTTTAAAAACCTAAAAGCCAAAAAACCATAATACCACTACAACCACCAAAAAACATAAAAAATCAAAAACATAAAAACCCATTAAACACTTAAATGTTAATAAACCCTAAAAAACTCAAAAGAAACCAAAAGAAAATCCATAAAAACAATAAAAACCCTAAAAAATTAAAAAACCCCTGAAAATTCCTTAAAACCCTAAAAAACATTAAAATCCAAATATAGCCCTAAAAATTCTTAAAAAATAAAAAACCTTAAAACCTATAAAATCCCTAATTATTCCACAGAAAACTAAAAATAGATAAACCACCTAAAAACATAAAATACATTAAAAAATCTAAATACACTAAAAAACCCTAAAAACCCTAAAAACCATAAAAACCCAAATAATATTAGAAAAATCTAAATCCTCAAAAAACAACTAATTACTATAAAAATCCTCTAAACCCCTTAGAAAATTAGAAGTAACTAAAAACATTAAAAATCCCCAAAAACCCCAAAAAAATAAAAAAACACTAAAACAAAAAGAAACCATAAAAGCTTCAAACCCTAAGAATCCCTAAAAACACTTAAAATCCCTAAAACCCCTAAAAACAAACAAACCTAAGAGGTCCGAAGAATCCATTAAAACATAAACAAACACTAAAAACCGTAGAAAAACTTAAAAACCAAATAACACTTAAAACCCTAAAAATCGTAAAAAACGTTAAAAACCCTCTAAACCCCTAAAACCCCTAAAACCCTAAAAACTCTCAAAATAAATAAAAATCATAAAAATTATAAAATCACAAATAATCCATAAAAATACCTAAAATGTAAAAAATGCAAAAAAAAACTTGAAAAACTCCATGAAAACCATAAACACTTAAAAAACATAGAACCTGTAAAAAACCTAAATCCCTAAAAAACATCAAAAGGCTCTAAAATGCCCTAAAATAATAAATACCCATAAAAACATAAAAAAACTAAAAACCCATAATAACTGTAAAACCATTAAAATAAATAAAACCCATTTAAACCCCTAAAAGTGTTAAAAAATCAAAAAACCCTAAAAGTCTAAAAACTCGAAAAACTCTAAATCCAAAAAAACCCAGAGATATCCCAAAAACCCAGAAATCCTTTAAATCCATAAATACACTAAAAATCATAAAAATAATAAAAAATCCTTAAAAAATCCAAAAAAATGGTAAAAAACAATTAGAAACACTAACAAAACAATAAAATCCTAAAAACACTAAAAAAACATAAAAATACTGAAACCATAAAAACCCTAATATCCCAAAAAACCCAAAACCCATTCAAAATCCCTAAAAACACAGAAAGCCACAAAAATCCAAAATATCACTAAATATCCCTAAAAATTTCTAAAACCCTTAAATTCTAAATAAATTGATAAAAATATAGAAACAGTTAAAACCCCTAAAAACTAAGAAACACAAAAATTCTTGAAAACCCCTAAGAGACCCAAAACCCCTAAAACAATAACAAATCACAAGAATCTTAAAAACACCAAAAAACACCTAAAACCTTAAAAACAAAATAAAACGAATTAAAAACTCTAAAATGTTAAAAACACTAAAAACCCTTTAAAACACTACAAAAATAAAAAAACCCCTAAAACCCCCCAAAAAACAACTAATACCCGAAACAGAAAAAAAACATAAAAATCCTAAAATAAATTTCAAAAACCCTAAAAACATGAAAAACCTTAAAAACCCTAAAAAAAATATGAAAACAATACAAACAATAAAACACTTAAAACCATAAACACATAAAAATTCTAAATCCCCTAAAATCCATAAAATCCCAAAAAAAACCCAAAAAACCCCAAAAAACCGATAAAAATCATAAAATATACCTAAAAATGTAAAATATTATAATGCCCTTGAAAATCCCTATAAAAAGATTAAAAACTAAAATCACTTAAAACCCCCAAAAAAATCCTAAAAACCCCTAAAATCCTAAAACCAATAAACCCCCAAAACATAAAAACTCATACAAACTTTACAAAACCATAAAACCCGATAAAACCCTAAAAACCCACTAAATCTCTAAAACCACTAAAACCCTGTAAAACCCTAAAAATATTGAAAACAATATAAACCATAAATCCCCAAAAAACTCAAAAAAACCAGAAAACCAAAAAATTCCAAAAAATATAAAATCCCTCAAAATCTCTAAAAAACCTAAAAACAATTAAAGTCCAGAAAAATCTCTAAAAATCCATAAAAACCTAAAAACACTAAAAACCCATAAGAAAAACCTAAAAATTCTAAAACCCTAAAACCCAAAAAAGACCCTTAATACACAAAAAATCCTTCAATACCAAAAAACCCCTAAAACCCATAAAATACCAAATAAAACTTTAAAACCAGAAAACACTAATAATTATAAAAATTATTTAGACAATTAAAATGTTAAAAAAATTCTAAAAAATCATAAAAACCCAAAAAAACCAAAATACCAAATAAAACCCTTTGAAATCCCAAAAATCCTGATAACAATACTAAAAAATCATGAAAAATACCTAAAAATCTAAAAAAATTAAAAATTTTAAAACCACTAAGAAAACCTTAAAAACCTAAATCACTAAAAACCACTAAAATAAAAAAAATTCTAAAACGCCCCATAACCCTAAAAATCCCTAAAACCACTAAAATAATCATAAAAATCAAAAAAACAAATCCTAAAAATATCTAAAACGTAAAAATCCTAAAACCTTGAAAACCCGTAAGAAAACCTTAACAACCATAAAACACAGAAAACTCTTAAAAACAAAAAAATTATAGAAACCCTAAAGAGCCATAAAAAGGACCTAAAACCCTAAAAACTCCAAATAAGAACCTTAAAAACAATAACAAACCTCTAAATCCCTAAAGACATTAAAAAACTCTAAAAATTTGTAAAAGGCCTAAAAAAGTCTGAAAACTCTAAAAAAACAATAAAAACCCCAAAAACCTCAAAAATCCATAAAACCCATTAAAAACTCAAAAAACCACCAAATAAAAATAAAAATCCACAAAAACCCTAAAAAACCCAAAAAATGATAAAAAACTAAAAACCATGTAAAAACACCAAAAACCTTTAAATCCCTAAAACCCCTTAAAATATCTACAAACCCTAAAACCAAAAAAACCCTAAAAACACTAAAAAATCCTCAAAATCACTAAAACCCCTAAACCCTATAAAAATATAGAAAAAATCCCTAAGTCCCTAAAATGTAAAAAAACTCTAAAAATGATAAAAACCCATATGAAACCCATAAAAACCAAAAAACACTTAAACCACTAAAAACATAATAATTCTAACAACCCTGAAAAACCAAAATACCTTGAAAACCTTTGAAAACCTATGAAATCCTAAAAAAATACTAAAAAACATAAAAATACTAAAAAACATAAAAATCATGAAACTTAAAAGAATCTATAAACCCTTATAAAACATTAAAAAGAAAAAAACACATAAAAAACCAAAACAAACCTAAAAATTATAAAAACCCTAAAAGCGTAAAATCCCCAAAAACCCTGAAATCCCATAAAGCCCCTAAAACCCCTAAACCCTCTAAAACCCTTAAAAAATTAAAAACCCTAAAACAAAAAAATATATATAGAACCCCTTTAAACCCCTAAAACCTTAAAAAACTAAAAAACCATAAACACTCTAAAAAACAAAAAAAACCAAATACCCCAAAAAATCTCTAAAAATGATAAAAACCCTAAAACTGCTAAAAACCATAAATATCCTTAAAATCCTTAAAAATCCCTAAAAACATAAAAACCCAAAATACCATGAAAAAATTAAAAAAAAATTAAAAATGTAGAAACTATTAAAAAACCTGAAACATGAAAAAACTCCCAAGCAACTCTAAATATCCTAAAACTGCTAAAATGCCTCAAAACTCTAAAAGAACTTAAAAACAATAAAAATTCATAAAAAAGTCATAAAAATACAGGAAAACATAAAAAAACATTAAATACTATAAAAACCCAAAGAAAACATTAAAAATATAAAAACACATCAAACACATAAACCTCTAAAAATAATATAAACCCTAAAACCCATAAAATCCTAAAACCCAAAAAAACCCTAAAAACCACAAAAAACACTAAAACCCCTTTAAACCACTAAAAGGATACAAAAATATAGAAAACTGTAAACCACATAAAGACTCAAAAAATTCCCTAAAAACCAAAAAAAACCATAAAAACACTAAAAACCCTAGAAACCATCAAAATGTATAAAAACACTAAAGACCATAAAAATCCTACAAAATCCCCAAAATCCCACAAAACCATTAAAATCCATAAAAATCCTAAAAAACACTAAGAAAAAAAAACATAGAAATGATTAAAACCAATAAAAACCTAAAAAATTTTAAGAAACCCCAAGGGAAACTAAAAACCCTAAAAACTGTAAAAACACATAAAATACCTAAAAAAATAAAAAATCATAAAATACTAAAAAAGCCTAAATTTCCTTATAATATAAAAACCATGAAAAATACAAACAAAAGCTTTAAAACCTAAAAACACATAGTACCCAGAGAATCATAAAAATTGCTAAAAACTCTAAAACACCTAAAATACCCTAAAAACACTAAAACCCATAAAAAATAATAAAAAACCCATGAAACACACAAAAACAATAAAAACTTAAACAAAACCTAAAAATATCTAAAAACTATAACAACCCTTCAAACCCCTCAAATTGTTAAAAACTCTAAATTACTTAAACATGCCTAAAAACTCAAAAAAACCCCTAAAAACAATGAAAAAACAAAAAAACCTAAAAATACCAAAAAACCATAAAAACTCTAAAACCTAATAAAATCCGATAGAAAACAGAAAAAGGTAAAAACAATTAAAACCCCTAAAAACCTAAAAAATGATAAAAACCTAAAAAACCTAATATCATAAACCTCTAGAAACCCTAGAAACCTTCAAAACCCCTAAAAACCTATAAAACCCCTCTAAAACCCATGAAAACCATTTAAACCCCAAAAAACCTTTAAATACACTAAAAACAAAAAACAATACCAAACTAAAAAACCCCCAAAACAAAAAAAAACCAAGAAACCCCAAAAACCCATAACATTTCTAAATAAACATAAAAATCCTTAAAAAATAAAAAATAACCCTAATAACATAAAAACCTCTAACACCATAGAAAACCATAAGAAAATTTTGAAAACCTAAAAAATCATAAAATCCATAAAAACAAAAAAAAATGCTAAAAACCATAAAAATCCTAAAAAGTTCTAAAAATATATAAAAACATACAAAAACCTAAATAATCTGAAAACCCCAATGAATACCTTAAAAATCTAAAACTTCATAAAACCCGTAGAAACCCGAAAAAATGATTTAAACTCAACAAAACCCTAAAAAGATGCTAAAATCCCCAAAAAACCAATTAACCCCTAAAAACCATAACAAACCCTACAAACCCTACAAACCCTAAAAACCACTAAAACTCTTAAAATTCTCTAAAACCCTAAAAACATGAAAAATACTATAAATCCTTAAAAACTCTAAAAACTCAAAAAAGCCCCGAAAAACAAAAAAACCAATAAAAAGCTTAAAACTCCAAAAAAAACAAAAAATCCCTAACAACACTAAAAACCATAAAAATCATAAAAACCCTAAAAATCCCAAAAAACATAAAAAACAATAAAACCCCTAAAAAACCCTAAGAAACTATAAAACCAAAAAAACACATAAAACACCAAAAAACTGGAAAAAAATTCTAAAACCCCTAAAAACTCTAAAAACAATAAAAACAATAAATCCCAAATAATTTATAAAATTTGTAATACCCAAAAAAACCCCACCAAAAAGATATAAAAACCATTTAATCCTATAAAAATGTTAAATTGTTTTTTAAAAAACATGAAAACCCTAAAAAACTCAAAACAATTCTTAAAAACCCAAAAAACCAATCAAACCCTAAAACCCTTAAAATCATCAAAAACCCTAAAAACCATCAAAATATTAAAAACCCACAAAATCCATAGAAATGTAAAACCCCTAAAAACTATTAAATTCTCAAAGAAAACCTTCAAAATAATAAATCCTAAATCTCTAAAAACCTAAAAAACCCTAAAAACAATAAAAATCCTAGAAACCCTGTCAGAACATCATAATCCCTAAAAAACTAAAAACATAAAACTCCAAAAAATCCATAAATATCCCTAAAAACATAAAAAAACTCCTAAAAACCTTTAAAACCCCTAGGGAGACCTTTTAAACCCGACTACAATAAACCCCCTAAAAACCTTAAAATGCTAAAACCCTAAAAACCATAAAATAAACCAAAAACCCAAAACCCCTAAAAACATTAAATACCATAAAACCACATAAAACCATAAAACAACTAAAAACTCTAAAAACCATTTAATCTTCTAAAAATATTAAAAAATCTAAAAAACATTATAAACCCAAAAAAATCTAAAAAACCCTAAAACCCCCAAAAAAATCATAAAACACCTAAAAACTAGCATTATCCATAAAATAATAAATACACATAAAAATACTAAAAAACCCAAAAAAATATCTAAAACATAAAAAACCCTTAAAACCCCAAAAAATAATAGGAAAACCTTAAAAACCTAAAGACACTTAAAACCCCTTAAAATATAAAAAATGGTAAAAAATAGAAACCTTAAAAACATAAACCTCTCAAAATCAATAGAACTTGTAAAAAAATAAAAATCCTAAAAATTCCTTAAAAATAGCTAAAATCATTAAAACCCAAAAATATACTAAAAAAACTAAATATATATAAAAAATAAAAATGCATAAAATGTATTAAAATGATAAAAAACAAAAAACCCCTAATTTTCCCTAAAAAACCTACAAACCCATAAAACCCAAAAAAACCATTAAATCCAAAAAATCAATAAGAACCCTAAAAATAGATAACAACTATAAACACCCATTAAACCCCTAAAAATTTAAAAAAACTCTAAAAACATTAAAATCACTAAAAAATAAAAAAACCTAAAGACCCAAATAAAACCATAAACCCCTAAAACCCTAAAACCATAAAAATCAATAAAAACCTTAGAAAACCATAAAAATCATAAAAAATCCCTAAGAATCCCTTAAAATGCTAAAAACAATAAAACCAAAAAAATCCTTCAGAAAAACGTAAAAACAAAAAAAACGTAGAACTCCCCGAAATTCTAAAAACTCTAAAAAACCATGAAAACCCTAAAACCTATAAAAATTCATAAAAACCCTTAAAACCAAAAAATACCAAAGAATAGTAAAAATAATTATAACGTGAACACACTAAAAATTATAAAAAATGTTAATAAAATCATAAAAACCTAAAAATAATTAAAACCCCAAAAAACCAAAAAACCCACTAATAACTAGAAAAACCCTCAAAGTCCCTAAAACCCTAAAAATCAAAAAAAAAACCTAAAAACATAAAAAATAGTAAAAACACACAAGACCCACAAAAACCTACTAGAAACTATAGGATTCCTTTAAACCCCAACAAATGTTAAAAAATATAAAAAAACATAGAACCATCAAAACCAAAAAACCCATAAAAATTCAAAAACCCCCTAAAAACTCTGAGAATGCTAAAACCCCTCAAAATACATAAAAACACTAATATCTATATAAATTCTAACAAATCCAAAAAAAATCCTTGAAAACATAAAAAACCCTAAAAACCATGAAAAACTATAAGAAATCCTTAAAACATACAAAAAAATTAAACCCCGAAAAACCTAAAAATTATAAACACCCTAAAAAACCACAAAAACCATAAAACCCCCTAAAAACCCTCAAAATATCTCAAATCCCTAAAAACCATAAAAATATGAAAAGATTCCAAAAAATACATAGAAAGGTAAAGGATCCTAAAAAACCCTAAAATCCCTAAAGAAAACCATAAAAACCAAAAAACACTTAAACCAATAAAATCCTTAAATAACCCTAAAACCCCATAAAACCCAAATAAACCATAAAAACCATAAAAAAACCCTAAAACCCCTTAGTATCCGAAAAAACCCTAAAACCCTAAAAAAATCCTTAAAAATGTAACAAATACTAAAAACCCTCAAAAAAATCATTAAGAAAAACTTAAAAAACTAAAAACACTTAGAACCTTTAAAACATAAGAAACAAAAAAACATAAAAATGTTAAGTAACCCTGAATAACCAAAAAACCAAAAAACCAAAAAACCCTCAAAATCCCTAAAAACATAAAAAATTATAAAATATCAATAAATATCCCTAAAACATAAAAATCCACAAAACCCATAAAATCCCTTAGAAAACCCTAAAAATCAAAAAAACTCAAAACCCCTAAAAATTTAAAAATACTAAAAACCCAAAAAAAATCTTTAGACAACGTAAACACTGCTAAGAACCATAAAACCCCAAAGAATAATTAAAAAATAAAAATATCCATAAAATCCATAAAACCAAAATAAACTCTAAAGACAATTTAAACAATTAAAATGTAAAAAAACTCTAAAACCCCACATAAAAATCTAAAAAACTCAATAAAACCCCAAAAACCCAAAAAAACCATAAAACCCCAAAACCCCTTAAAATACAAAAAATCCATAAAAACCCAAAAAAATACTTAAAACATAAAAAACATAAAACACCTAAAATCCCATAAGAACACCTTAAAACCTAAAAATACATCAAAACCCTAAAAAAGCTATGAATCCAAAAAAAGGACTAAAACCATAGAAACCCAAAAACCTTTTGTACCTATAAAATACCTTAAAATAGATAACAACAGTAAAATCCAATAAAGTATCTAAAATCCATATAAATCACTAAAACATTATAAATACTAAAAAACCTAGAAATTCCTAAACAACACAGAAAACCCCAAAACCCAAAAAAACCATAAAATCACTAAAAACCCTCAAAACCACTAAATTTTGTAAAACCCATAAAATTCATGTAAGAATACTTAACATCCCTAAAAATTATATGAAATACTTAGAAAAATTAAAACAATTAAAACCTTTAAAAACAAAATAACACTAAAATCCATAAAACCTCATAAAATCCCTAAAAACCATAAAAATCCATAAAACTTGTAAAGAATCCCTAAAAATACGTAAACACATCAAATAACCAAAAAACCCCTATGAAAAAAATAAAAATACAATAACACATAAAACCCCTAAAAACCTAGAAACTGATAAATACCTAAAAAACCTCAAAATCCCACAAATACAAAAAAGAAATAAAATTCCTAAAAAAAATCCCTGAAAAGTCGTAAAAATGTAAAAGACACTAAAATCACTGAAACCCCCAAAGAAAACCTCAGAAACCTAAAATGACATAAAAAATATTAAAAAACTAAAAACCAAATAAAACCTAATAAGATCTAGAAAACCAAAAAACATCTAAAAACCATAGAACCAAAAAAACCTTAAGAACCCTCAAAACCCATAAAACCATTATGAAAAACTAAAAAATCGAAACACACTTTAAACCCTTAAAATTTTTAAAAACTATAAACAACTTAAAAAATACTATAAAACTCAAAAAAAATATAAAAGCCAAAAAAACCATCAAAGCATTAAAAGCTATAAAAACCCTCCAAGTCCTTAAAATTCCTAAAATCCATACAAATCTTAAAAAATACCTAAAATCCCAAAATAGTAGAAAGCCATAAAACCACCAAAAAAATATATGGAAACATTATAAACCAATAAATACTTAAATCCCCAAAACCCAAAAAAAAACCTAAAACTCATCAAAATCCCTAAAAACCATAGAAACCCAAAAAAATCATAAAAAACCCAAATAAAACATAAAAACCCTAAAACCACTGAAAAACTATAATAAAACCTAAAAAACCTAAAAACAATTAAACTCCTAAAACCCCTAAAAATTATAAAAATCACAAAAATAGTAAAAAGACCAATGAAACACTAAAACCCCTAAAAACCATTAAAACACCTTAAAAAATAAAAAACCCAAAAAAATCTAATGAAACCACTAAATACTCAAAAAACCCTTTATATCCATAAATTTTTTTAGAAACATTGAAAAACATTAAAAACCATAAAATATCCAAAGGAATACCTAAACACAAAGAAACCTTAAAAAACCAAAGCACAAATCCCTCAAAATCCGTAAAAACCCTATAAAATCATAAAAATTATAAAAAACATTAAAAATAACTAAAAATGTGAGAAACATTAAAAACACTTAAAATCCATATAAACCATAAAATCCTAAAGACACATAAAACCCATTAAAAACATAGGAAACTATAAAAACCCGAAAAACCTAAGGAAACCCTGAAACGTAAAAAAAATTAAATACCCATAAAATCCTAAAAAAATTCCTAAAAATCCCAAATAGAATAATTAGCCATAAAAACCATGAAAAATACTGATAAAACCTTCAAAATATAAAGACACATAACCCCCCCTCCCAAACGTAAAAATGATAAAAACCATAAAAACACTTAAAATAACTAAAACTCCAAAAAAATACTCATAAAAATCCAAAAAATACCTAAAAATACCTAAAAAATAAATAACCCTAAAACACATAAAAACCCTAATAAATGAATTAAAAACCTAAAAAAACATAAAACCCCTAAAACCAAAATAATTATAAAAACCCTAAAAACTATATAAATACCCTAAATTCCTAAAACCCCCTAAAAACCATTAAACCCCACAAAACCATAAAAAACCCCTACAACCCATAAAATCCCAAAAAAATCACTAAATACACTAAAACCCCTTGAGAACACTAATTTTTTTAAAACTCTTAAAAACAATAAAACACATTAAAAACTAAAAAAACCCCACAAAAACCCTAAAAACATAGAATCCTAACAACCCTAACAAACCCTACAAACCCTCAAAATATCTAAAGTCCCTAAAAACCCTAAAAAACAAAATATCCATAAAAATCCAAAAAAAATCTCTAAATACATAAAAACATAAAAAACCGTGAAAATCCCATTAAAATATTAAAATATAAAAACACATAAATCCTCAAAAAAACCTACAAACACCAAAATTCATAAATCCCTAAAACCCCCCAAAACCCTCAAAGTCCCTAAAGACCCTAAACCCATAAAAATAATAAAAACTTCCATAAAAATCTCTAAAATGTAAAAAACCCTAAGACCCCTAAAAACCATAAGAAACATTTAAAAACCTAATAACACTTACAACCACTAAAAAAATAAAAAAAAGATAAAAACCCTAAAAGACATTCAAACCAATAAAATCCCCAACAAACTATAAAAAACACTAAAACCCATAAAAAACCTAAAAAACAATAAAAATCTAAAGAACCCTTAAACACCCAAAACATTAAAAAACTCTAAAAAACTTTTAAACCCCTATAAAATAAAAATACCACCAAAACCCAAAAAACACATAAAAATCCTAAAAGGCCCCCAAAATCCCAAAAAATATGAAATACCCTAAAACCTTGAAAAAACATAAGAAAACATAATAACATAATAACACTTAAAACCCATAAAAAACTATCAAATGTTAAAAAAAATAAAAACCTTAAAACACTATACAATCCATAAAAATATTAAAAAAATCCCTAAAAATCCCTAAAAATGTACAAAAAACCATGAAAAACACTAATAAATCTCAAAAAAAAACAATTGAAACCCATAAAAAATATAAGAAATTATAAGCACCCAAAAAAATACTAGAAAAACTATAAAACACTAAAACCCCCTCAAATCCATAAAAAATTGTAAAACCCTTCAAATACTTATAATACTCTTAAAAATAAAAGAAACCCCTAAAAACCATATAAACACCTAAAAATAATAAAAAATAATAATAAAAACCATAAAACCCCATTAAAAACTATAAAACACTTTAAACCCCTAAAAACAATAAAAACGTTAAAAAACCATAAAACCCCTACAAACTCAGAAAAAATCTAAAAGCCCAAAAAACCATAAAACACTAAAATCCCCTAAAACACTCAAAATCAATAAAAATCCTATAAAACCACAAATATTTGAAAAATAAATAAAATCCGTAAAAACATAAAATCCCATCAAAACCCTAAGATAGACTCGAAAACCTAATCACACTTAAAACCCCTAAAACCCTAAATAATACTAAAAACCATAAAATACCCCAAAATCCTAAAAACCCCCTATTAACCAAAAAAACCCTTATAATAATTAAAAAACTAGAATCCCATAAAAACCTTAAAAACGAATAAAACTCTAAAATCCCTTAAAACCCCTAATAAATTTTAATATTTAAAAACCATTAAAAACCTAAAATACAAAAAAAACCCCAAAACCCCAAAAACCCCTAAAACCATTTTTAATACCTAAAAACCATATAAAATATAAAAATTCCTTAAAAAGTAAAAAATTCTAAAAGCATTGAAAAACCCTTAAAAGCATTAAAAACTAAAAAATATAAAACACCTTAAAACCTAAAATAATGCTAAAATACTAAAAAAATACCCTAACAACCCAAAAAACTCAAAATAAACTCTGAAAATCCAAAAATACAATAAAACCCATAAAACCCTCAAAATCCAAAAAACCCCTAAAAACCATAAAAACCTTAAAAACCTATAAAAATGCCTAAGAATGTAAAAAACCAGAAAACCATAAAAACCCCTAAGAAAAACATAAAAACATAAAAGAACATAAATCTCTTAAAAACCTAAAAATGCTAAAAACCCTAAAACCCTAAAAGCGCTAAAAAAACTAAAAACCCTCAAAATCCCTAAATACCCTAAAAATCATAAAAAAATCCTAAAAATATAAAAACCCATAAAAAACTAAATAACCCTAATAAAATAATTAAAAACAAAAAAAAATTAAAATCCCTAAAAACCTGAAAATGAAAAAAATCCCAAAACCCCTAAAATACTATAAAACCCCTAAAACCCAAAAGAACCTAAAAACATAAAAATCATAAAAATTAATTTTAACCTTAAAAAGCACTAAAAACTCTACAAATTTTTTAAACACATAAAAATGTTTAAAATATCTAAAAAACATTCACATGATAAAAACTCAAAGAAACCCTAAAAACCCCAAAAATGAAAAGAACAAAAAACCCCTAAAAACAAAGAACCCAAAAAACTATCAAATTTCAAAAAATCCCTAAATATCCAAGAAATTAAAGGATTCACAAAATTGATGAAAAATACAATGAAAATACTAAAAACCTAAGAAACACTTAAAACACGTAAAATCGTTAAAAACTCTAAAAAAACCTAAAACCCATCAAAAACATAGAAACCTTAAAATTCATAAAAATACCTAAAACATGAAAACCCTAAAAACCCTAAAAATATCCTATGAAAACCTTAAAAACCTAAAAACCAATAAAACACCATGAAAATATTAAAATGAAAAAAACCATAAAACCCCTAATAAATACCCTAAAACCCCTAAGAACCATAATACCACTAAAAATCCTAAAAACCATTTAAACCCCTAAAAATGTTAAAAATGCTAAAAACCATAAAACTCGTAAAAAAACCCCTCAAATCCAAAAAAACCCCGTAAGAACCCTATAAACACTAAAAACCCTCAATGTCCCCAATAAATCTAAAATTAAAAAAGATCCCAAAAGAATCACTAAATGTCCATAAAAATGTAAAAAAAACCCTAATATATGTTACAAGTCCTAAAAAAATCATAAAAGCCTAATCACACATAAAACCCATAAAAACATAAAAAATGATAAAAACCTTTAAAACCCCTAAAAATCGTAATAATCCCAACAATACCTAAATAACTAAAAGACCTAAAAACCATAAAAAAAGGTCATCAAAAATACCAAATAATTAAAAATATCCTAATCACCATAAACCCCCTAAGAAAACCTTTTAAACAAAAAAAACACATTATACCCCTAAAAACCTAAAAAATTCTAAAAATCATAAAACTATAAAAGACCCTAAAAACACCTTAAATACCCAAAACCTCTAAAAACACAGAAAAACTAATAACCCATAAAAAAACTAAACAACCACTAAAAACTCTAAAATCCTTTTAATGACCTAAAAACATTAAAAAACTATAAAAAACCTTAAAAACCATAAAAACTCCAGAAATTGAAAAAATGAAAAAAAAACCTAAAAAAGCTAAAAAATCATAAAACCTAATACAAAATAAACACCCATAAAAACACTTAAAACCATAAAAATCCTAACATAGCACTATAAATCACTAAAAATGTAAATGTCCAAAAAAACCCATAAAGACCCCATGAAAATATTACAAACCTAAAAGCACTTGAACCCCCCAAAAAGGTAAAAATGTTAAAAACATAAAAAAACATAAAAACCCAAAAAATCCTTAAAATCCCTAAAAACCCTAAAAAAACAATAAAATCTTCAGTATCCACAAAAATAAATAGAAATTTAAAAACACCAAAAACCATTAAAACCCCTAATAAAACCTAAGCAACCTAAAAACACATAAAACAGCTAAAAACCCTAGAAAATTCAAAAAACATAAAAAAGTATAAAACCTAACCCACACCACCACCCCCCCCCCCAAACCCCAATACCTTATAAACCAATAAAAATCCTAAAAAATTAGAAGAAAACCAAAAAATTTAATGTCCCTAAATCCATTAAAACCCCTATGAAAACCTTAAAAACAAAAAAACATTAAAACCCTAAAAACCTAAAAATCATAAAAATAGAATAGAAATACCCTAAAACCCCTAGAACCATAAAACCACTAAAATACCATAAAACCCCTAAAAACACTACAAAATCTAAATACCCTTAAAACCCATAAAACATTAAAAAAATCTAAAAAATCTTAAAATCCATAAAAACTAAAAAGTCCCCCAAAAAACATAAAAACCAAAATATTGTAAAAATTTATAAAAACTCTAAAAAACCATAAAAATTCAAAAAATTCCAATAAATCACTAAAAAATTTAATAACATTAAAACCCCTGAAAACATAAAATGATTAAAACAATAAAAAATACTAAAAACATGAAAATGCTAAAACCCTGAAAACCATAAAACCGAAAAAAACATAAAACATAGAAAATATCTTAAAAACCTAATGAAAAACCGCAGAATAATACCCTAGAAGGATGGAGGGCTTGGAGTCTCTCTTTATTCCTCATGAATTCTACTTCCCTTCCATCCAAACCTGAGATGATGGTGGCTCAAGTGCCTCTTCCCCCCTCTACGGGGGAGGATCCTCCCTCTGAGGGTCAATCTTTCACCCCTTTCTCGTCCCCTAACATACTACCCTCTTTCCCACAGATGGATCTTGGATCAAAGGTGTTGGAGATTTATGAAGGTCTACCATAGCTCCCTCTTTTGATCCAGGAGTTCAATGATTCGTCGACACTTCATCGTCTGAATCTAGTTGTGAGATTTCTGAATTAGTTCTCCTCAGTGGAAACCTTTGACAAGTTTGTTTTCGAACATTGGGATATTCAGGATAATGCAAAGGTGGGTATTATTGATGGTTCTCACATTGTAATTCACTTCGTGTCTAAAGAGGATCTTATTCTCACTTGGTATGTGGATCCATGAATATTTAATGGCATGCACTTCTCCCTCTTCCAGTGGAATTTTGACATTCATCTGAAGCGTGACACACTAATGGTTATGACTTGGGTATGATTTCCCAAACATCCCCTCCCTTTTTCAAAATTTTTCTATAATTCATATTCTAGGGAATTTGGTGGAGAGGTTTCTCTAAGTGGATAGCCATACATGGGCCCTCTGACATCCTGTTTCCCTGAGGGATTTCAATGAGGTTGATGCTTCCAAGGATCCGGTGGATTTTGTATGGATTATTTTGGGGGAGGATATCTGTGGGAAGTAACCTATGGTTTTTGAATAGTGGACTAACTTTTTTTCTTCTTTCTGGAATTTTTGGAATTTTGTTTAGACTGGTGGTTGTGGTGCCTATGATAGGAGTGGCATTAATCTGGCTCAGATAGGGTCTTGTGAGATCATATAGAAATTGGTGGAAGTGCATGAGGCTAGGGGAGTGATAAATGTCCAATCAGACAATGGTCACTACAGTCTTTGATCATCTCAATACGGTTTTAGATGTAGAAGTGGGGGATTTAGGTGGCATCAGTATGAATATGGTTGGGTTTTGTTGTGGACTAAGAGGTGATGACACTGTGGCGGTGTGCACAAATGAAAGGATGACTCTAAATTTCATTAGTGAGAAAGTTGGAAGTGGTAAGCTTTTAGTGGGGGAAAGAGAAGTAGAAGGGGGCTGAGTAGGGAGATAAGGCTGGGCAGGGGCAACAGGAGGGCCCCCTGGGTGGAGCTGCTATGGTCTTGAGGAAGGGCAGTGGTAAATCCTGCAACAGTCTATTGCTGGATACAAATGATATTACTATGATTAATAGGTTTTATAATTTGTCCTTGTTTGATCCATTTGGTGATGATGTTGTATAGGGGAAAGAGCCTGAGCAAGGGGAGGTAGCTGGGAAAGAGGTGATTGTTGGGGTCGGGTAGGAGATGATTATTGTTGGGAATGAGATGATTTTGGAAGGAGAGAAGACCCTTGATCTCGATGAGGGACACCCTAGTCGGAGCATAGATGACCCCTTGGCATTGTCAACTAGGAGTGGTGAAGTGGGGAGGGCTTACATGGGGTCCATGCCAGTTTCCCTTGGTGAAGAGGTTGGTTTTGATCATGTGGAGGATTTGGCTGGACTCCCTCTACCAGAGTCCAAAACTGGTCTAGGAGGGTTGCCCTTATTTTTGCATAAGGCCATGGTAGTTTATGGTGTCCCATATTTTGAAGACCACTGTGTATTCCTCCATGACATGGTGATGGTTGATTTTCTATGGTTCTCCCTCGAAGATGAGGCTAAAATATTATGGGAGGTCTTTCCTGAGGATGACCGCAAGATAAATGCTGTTATGGACCAGTTTAGGGAGGAAAAAAGCCTCAAAAATGGGATGGAGAAGCTCCTAGGAAATAGAGCAGGGATAGTGACAAGAGGGCCTCAATTGTTTCCAGGGGTATAGTTTTATACGAGAAGGAATCTCATGTGGATGGATTCACCTCTGCCCCCCCAAGGAGGAAGATGAGGTATTACTCTTCTCTCCCACGACCCATGGAAACTCGATCCACCTTAAGGGAGGCTAATCTGAAATTAATAGTAAACAAGTGGGAGCGAACTCCACGAAATGCAAAGCAGGAGAGGGTCAGATAGAAGTACATTGCTATTCTCGGAATGAATGAGGACTCTGAGTTGTGATGGGATTCTATGGATGCATGGGTGGATTCGGACATTTTCATTTCTGACATGGATGCTAGACATGGTGTAAATGATGAAACTTACGGTGTGGGCTTGTCTTATTTCTTTGGTGGTGTCATGGATTGACTTGTTCTTTTTTTGTGTTTTTTATGTTTTTGGGATCTTTTGAGGTTTGTATTTTTGTGGTGTGTTGGGGTTTTTGGGTGTGGGCTATTTGGCCTTGCCCCTCCCCTTATTTAGTGTCGGGTGTTTTCTCTTTTTAAAATTTGGGGGGACCAAGGATAGTCTTCTCCATACCTTCCTTTCCCTATAAACCCTAATAATCATAAATATCCCTAAAATACCTTCAAATACCTAAACAAGTAAAATACCCAAAAAAACCCCATAGAAACCCACTAGAAAAACATAAAAACCTAAAAAAAATAAAACCCCTAAAAATCCTAAAAATGATAAAAACACTAAAAACCCTAAAAAGAACCTCAGAACACTAAAACCCCTAAAAATCATAAAAATATATAAAGACCATAAAAACCAAAAACCCTTAAAGACCCACTAAAATCTCTAAAAACCCATAAATCCCTTAAAAACATTTAAAACTCTAAAAACTTAAAAATCCCTAAAAAATAAAAAATACAATAAAAACCCAAAAAAACATAATAATCTTGTAACCATAAGAAACCTAAAAACACTCAAAATCCATAAAAAATACCAAAATCCATAAAATTCTTTAAAATCCCTAAAAAATATCTAAAAAAGAATAAAAACCTAAAAACCATCAAAACCACAAAAATGTAAAAAAACATAAATCCACTAAAAAACTAAAAACCCAAATAATACTAAAAATAATAATAACCCTAAATAGCTTAAAATCCCTACAACTGTAAAAGACCCTAAAATTCCAAAAAAACCAAAAAAACACTACAAACGTAAAAAAACCCTAAAACCATGAAATCCCTTAACAAATCCTTATAAATCTAAAAACACTTAAAACCACTAAAGAAACATAAATATGACAATGTTCCTAAAAATCCTAAAAATACCGTAAAACCCCTAAAAACCACTAAAAACATAAAAATTGCTAAGAACCTTAAAATCCTAAACCCCTTTAAAACCCTAAAGCCCCAATAAAAACTATAAAATCCATTTAAACCCCTATAACATTAAAAAATATAGAAAACCTTAAAACCTAAAAAATAAAAAACCCCTAAAAACCCAAAAAAACCCCAAAAATCTTAAACACCATCAGAATCCCTAAAAACCCTAAAAACCATAAAAATCATAAAAAACAAAAAAATCCCTAAAAATGAAAAAGGCCAGAAATTCATTAAAAAAACTCTAAAAACCTCAAAATCCTAAAATTAATTAAAACCCAAAAAAACATAAAAATTAAAAATTCTAAAACCCCTAAAACCCCAAAAAAACCATAAAAATACCTAAAAACCATACAAATTATTATAAAACCAAAAATATCCCTAAATACATAAAAAACCACTAAAACATGAAATACTATAGAAAAACCTTAAATACCTAAAAACACATAAAACCCCTAAAATCTAAAAAATACTAAAAACCCTAAAACTATAAAAGACCATAATACCCATAAGAACCCCTAAAAACCACAAAAAACATGAAAAGCTTAAAACCCCTAATACCAAAAAAATCCCCCAAAACCCACTAAAAACTCAAAAAACTTTTTAAACAGCTAAAAATAATAAAAAACTGTACAAAACCTAAAAACACTAAAAAACTAAAACAACCAAAAAAATCTAATAATCATTAAAAACCCTAAAACCCTAAAACCCCACAAATGACCAAAACCCTTAGAAAAATAAACATATTATAAGTCCCTAAACATTAAAAAAATCATGAAACCCTAAAAGATCTTATAAAATTAATAAAACAATAAAAACCTAAAAATATATATAACTCATAAATACCTAAAAAATTAAAAAAAACCCCAAAAAACTATAAAACCCGAAAAAACCCCTCAAAATCCTAAAACCCCCAAAAAAGAATAAAAATCCCTAAAAATCCAAAGAAAACATAATAAACCCTAAAAACCCCTATGAAATCATTAAAAACTAAAAAATCTTAAATCCACTAAAAACATAAAAATGTTAAAGCCCTAAAATCAAAAAATGTCCCTAAAACACAAAAAATACTAAAATCAATAAAATCCCCTAAAACCCAAAAAATATCTACAAACTCATAAAACCTTAAAACCCCACTAAAAACTCTAAAACCTTATTACTGCTTAAATTGTTAAAAAATATAAAAAATATTTAAAACCATAAAAAAATAAAAACACCCCTAAAAACACAAAAAGAAACTCATCAAAATTACTAAAAATATTAAATCTAAAAAAATCCAAGAAATTCCTAAACAATGAAAAAAACATAAAAAACCCATAAAAACCTAAAAATACATAAACCCCTAAAGAACCTAAAAACACAAAAAATCAAATAAAAACCATATTCACTATAAAACACCTAAAAATCCATAAAACCCCTAAAAATGTAACAATCCTTAAAAATACTTGAAATCCATAAAAACATAAAAAACCTAAAACCTTGAAAACCCCTAAGAAATCCTTAAAAACATAAAACCACTTAAAACAACTAAAAACCATAAAAAATGAAAAACCCCTAAAAACCATAAAAATACTAAAACCCCTAAAAACCATAAATATCCTAAAGACCCAAACAAATTCCTAAAAATAAAAGAAAGAGGATATGGTGACGCACTCCCTTGGTTCTCTCTCCCGCTCGACGCCTCATCCAGGTTTTCCCCAGGTTTCTTCTCAGGATCTTGGCGAGATTTCATTGCTTCCTCGGCGATGGTGTTCTCTGGTCACGCTCTTCAGTTTCAAGATGGTAGTGGTTCTTTGGTAGTCTCGTTTTCCCTATCTCGAGCTCCGGCTCCCGGCATTGGAAGGCCTTCTCTGGTGGTGGGCTTGGGTTTCGTCAGTTTTGTAGGTTGCACGGGATTCTATGGTCTTTGATCAGTCTGATCTAGACTGTGGCAAAGCTGATGGATCCTTGGTGGTTGGAACCCTTTCTGAAATTTATCCATGGTTCGGGGTTGACTTTACAGATCTGGGGTTTCCCAGGGGAGATCTGTGTAGATGGGGGGCATCATCGAGGAATCAGGTTGCTCCGACATCACCTCCATGGCGAGGCAAGGTTTTGCGACAATGGTTTGGAGAAGGAGACTTTGATGAGCTCAGTTGGGCAGAGATTTGGATAGAATATGCGGTCTCAACAGATCGTCTGGCTTGATGACAGATGTGGCGATCAGCGAGGTGGAAGGAGAGCCTGGCACTCGATGGAAAAGCGAATCTCAATTATGGATCTGGAACTGTGGATGCGGTGGTATGTATGGTCTTGTGACAGTGAAAGGCGAGTGCGATGGTTATTCAGACAAGGAGGACATCGCTGGTTCTTCTGTCTCTATGATGGGTTATGGTGGATGCAAAGGGCGAAGATGCAGGTTTGTTTTTCTGCATCCTTTGGATTTTTTCTTAGGTCTTGATGGTGATGATGGTTTGGTCAACTTGTGTTTCACACATTTTGAGATGTTGTTATGTGGACTTTTGAGTTGTGGATGGCTCCATTTTGGTTGTGTCTTTGGCTTCTTTGGGATACCGAGAGATGAATGGTTAGGAGGAGATGGTAGATGGATTCTGAGTTGTTGGGTTATGTTTCCTGTTGGTTCATGGTTTTGCCGTGAGTCACTGTTGTTGTTGGTTGACGGTCTAGATTTGGGATGGGGGTGTTGTATAGTTTTTTCGGTCTGAACAAGGAGGCTAGGGTGCTGTGAATTGGTTATGTACATGGGTGCTGGTGGTCATGGGTGGCTGAAAATGATGTTGGATGTGGAATTCTAGAAGTTTACATGAAAGGAGGTGCTGCTTGGCTTGATGCAGTTGAAGGGGGTGTTGGATGGCTTGGTTTGGACTCTCTGTTGGTACTGGATGAGGATGGAGATGCTTAGGCTTCTGGTGCTGGTGGATGCGTGTTGCTGGTGGTGAACTTTCTTGGAAAGAATGTGCTGGATGCTGGAATTTGTGATGTTGGGTGCTGGTTGCTGCAGAGATGGGAGGTGTTGAAGTTGAGGTTTATGGTCGTGCTGTTGCTGGATGTTGATGGCTGTTTGAGTTTGGATGCTGGTCTTTGGTTAGCAATGAGCTGCTACTTGCTGGTTGATGCTGGATGATGGTGGTGGTTGCTTGGATTTGTGTATTTTCTCTTTTTTTTTTGATTTTTCTTTTTTTTGGTCTTTTGAGTCTTGGGTTGTAAAGGGTTTAGGGGTGTGGGTCGTTTGACCCCTCCCCTCCCTTTTATGATGTGTCTCTTTTTTTCTAATAAATTTGGGGGGTCGGAGAATAGCCTAACCCATGTATCTTCCTTTCCAAAAAACAAAAAAAACACTAGAAACCCTAAGAAAACCATAAAAACATAAAAACACTTAAAGACCCTAAATAACCTAAAAATTCTATATACCTTAAAAAACATAAAACCCCTCAAAATTTGTAAAAACCCTAGAAAGCATAACAATCACAAAAATACCTCAAACTCCATAAAAATGTAAAACCACCAAAAAAACTCTAAAAACACCTAAGAAAACCACAATAACCTAAAATCACTTAAAACTACTAAATATATAAAAGCAGAAAACCCCAAAAACTATAAAAACCTTAAAAACCAATAAAACCCCTAAAAAACTAAAAACACCAAAACACGAAAAAACATTCTAAAAAACATTAAAACGCTAAAAGCTATAAAAAAACCTCAAAATCCCAAAAATCCGAAAAAACATAAAAACCATAAAAATCAATAAGATTCCCTAAAAACACAACAATCCCTAAAAAGCCTAAAAACCCCAATGTAAATGTAAGAATGCGGGTCTTGTTTTTGAGGAAAAGGTTTCTTATTTTCCTTTTTCCTTAAGTGTTTTGAGAAAATAAGGAAAATGGGGAAAATCCCAAATTTTGTGGTTACACACCGTGTACTTTGGCCGTGTGGGATGAGTACATAGGGCGTGTAGCCATGTCAGCGATAAAAGGTGGAAAAACCGACTACACGCCATGTAGTGGGTATTTACACACCGTGTATTCAGTCGGAAGGTGAACAGTAAGGCGGTGGAGGCAGCCTCCAGTGGAGCGAAAGTACATGTCGTGTAATCAGGACTACACGCCGTGTACTCATGCCGACAACTGAACAGTTCGGTGGTGGAAAAAGTAGCAGCCATATGAACAGTTAAATGAGAATAGTACACACTGTGTACTTGAGAGTACATGTTGTGTAGTTTGTTTTTTTTTCATAAAATGGACAGTAGCCTCCTCTTTTCATGGAGGAATCTTAGAAACCATTTGGAGCTCGGGAGGACGGCAGGAGCTTCAGAGATCTCCTGACCGCACACCAGAAATCTGTTTCTGCTTTTGTCAATCACGTTGGGACTGTGCAGGTAAGCTCTCCCTTCTCCTTGCACATTTCATACCAATTATTCCTCTATGGGGTGTTATTTAGGTTTGAATCTGTTGTTGTTATTCCCAGATATACGTCGTTCTTGGGTGTTTCAGGATGTTTCGTTCACGTATACCAATCAGGGGCAATCGAGGTAGGCTATCTGGTGTTTAAATTCCAACTATTGTGTGTTTTTGTGTACCGTTGTGCTACGAACCCATGTTGTGGTGTCGTGTAGCTAAGGCCTTGGATGTTTTAAAAACCTAGAATTTTATATGTAATTAAATGTAATTATAAACTGCTGTTTGGGATCACTGCTTGGGTCCAGGACCACCCAGGGGTGCATTCCTCTGTTTAGCTCTTTGTCCTAGATACTCGAGGGTATTCCATGATTATAATGTGTATTTAACTTTATTGAGAGAAAGTGTATATAAATTTCATGTTTATGCTTTGGGCTCGGTCCGATTACTTTCTTTGCCTCTGGGCAGTGTTTCCTTTAGCCTGAGGGAAGTGGTTCTTTTAGCCTGAGGGAAATATTCGTTATGCCTATGGGTAGTAGATTTTGTGCTTGTGGGAAACACTTCGTACGCCTGAGGGAAATATTCATTTTGCCTATGGGAAATAACGTGCGGGTTTCGATTATGGTTACCTGTGTGTAAGTATGGTATGTATGAGGACAATGTTATCATGAATACTCATCGTGGTGATTTTTATATGTTATACCTGCCAAGTTAAAGCATGAGCCTGGCATGGTTAAATGAATAATAAAATGGAAATATAACTGGTAAAGTTAGTTACTTTTGAGTAATGCTATGTTTATTGCATTTACTACTGCATACTACTGTTGCACATTTTCACTGATAGTTGGGCACAAGACTTTGGTGGGTGCCTACTGGGATAAATTTCTCACACCCTGTTTGGGTCATGTCTTCGGCCCAAATAGAGTATATTGATATAGACTTCGAAAGGGGAAAGAGTCCCTATACAGGTACATGATTGTAGTAGAGGAGTCGAAGAGCATGGGACCGAGCATAGGCTTGTGATGTTGTCGTGTTCTGTTTACTCAGATTTGTTCTATTTTCTTATACCTTGTATTTTGAGTTATATTGTATTGTTTTTCAGTGTATCCTGTTTTGACTTCTTTAATAGAATTGGTGACATGCTGCATCTTTATATATATGACTGCTAATTATCTTTTACTCCAGTTGTCCATTTCAATTGTATACTGCCTACTACTTCTATTGTTGTATGTTATTTATCCTCTCTGATGAACCGCACTTTCACAAATTATGGCATAGTTTCCCACTATCAGACCTGGGCCCTCGCTGCTAGTCGGAAGCCTCTAGCATTTGAGGAAATGCGCTTGAGGTCATGTGACCAACCAGGTTCGGGGCACTAGTTAAGTGGAACCTGGATCTGGGACGTTACAAAGTGATATCGGTGGGTGGTTATTTTATTTGACATAATTTTTGGAGCCTAAGTTAGGGATAGGATGGAAATGGTAGTTGGTAATAAGTTATGCCCGGGAGTATCCAACACATGTACAGAGAAAATCCAGTCTACCTCAGTTATTGTAATTTTTCTGATTTTTTATTTTTACAGTTGATTTGATTTTCACCGTTGGGTGACGCACTTGTGGTGTGTTGTTTATATTTTTATACAGGGTTCTATTTAGTCAAAACCTGACGAGATGAGGGTATTCCATCTCATGAATCATTTATGCACATTCTATAAATCACATGTCATGCATTCTTCCAGGCCATGTAGGTGCATTATAAATTGCATGTTGTTGTGATAGTTTTTGTGCTAGAAAAGCATGCTGCTGTGATAGCTTCTTTGATAAATATCTGCTATTTGATAGGTTATTTTTGGGTGAGGCCTTGGTAGTATGAACACAAAACTTTGGTTTTTGTGGAGTATGGGCCCTCAATGACCGGAATTTGGTGGATCATCGATGTGTTTATTATTTTATAACATGTGTAAAATGCCAAACTTTGATTCGCATGGAGTATGGGACCTCAAGGATAGGAACTTGACACTTAGGTGTTGGTTTCAGTGTTTTTCTAGGATTTGGAGAAGTTTATAAGGCTTTTTGTCTGGAAAAACCCAGAATACATGCCGTGTACTTTTGACAACCCGCTGGGTATTCTTCTATTTGGGAGGAAAAGAAAAAGTATTTAGTACACGTCGTGTACCCAATGTACACGTTGTGTAGTAGATAACTCTGTCATAGGCTGTCTGGGCAGAGACATAGGATGGGGAAGTTCTAGAGGGAACACACCATATAGTTATTTCACATGTCGTGTTGTGTAGCCCCTGTGTCCTCCCATGTAACTGACAAAGGAAATATTTAATTGTTCACGTCGTGCCAGTGATGAACACGCCATGTAGTTTAACTTGGGGACCCGACTGTGTAGCTAACAAACATGGGTCGGTGTTACCTCTTCTTGAACACGCGGTGTACTTGTGGGACACGCTATGTAGTCTTGACCGGGGAAGGACTGTGTGGACCTGGCCGTGTGGTTGGGAAGATGGAGTGGTGTACATGCCATGTGCGGGTGTAACATGTCGTGTAGTGTCGGCTGAGTGGTCAGTCGTGTCACTAACAACATGGGTAGTTGGAAATTAAGTCCTACACACCGTGTTTATCCAGGACAGGCTGTGTAGTATTTCTTGAAGGAGAGCTATGTAGCTAAGCCGTGTAGAGGGACTCAAGTAGGGAGGAAAATTCAAGTACACGTCGTGTGTGTGGACAACACACCGTGTGTTTTCAGGTGTTACACGACTAGTTTTGGAAGAGTACATGCCCATGTGGAAGACTTGATGAAACACACCATGTAGTTATTATACATGTCATGTAGTCTTGTTTTGTATTACATGAAAGTTTTATTTTCCTTGTTCTTTTCTTACACTCATTGTTTTCAGTCCTTGATAAATCATGATCTAAGGCGTGTGTTTGACCTGGTAGAGTCAAGCTGCCGAGACGACCACCAGTTGTTCACCAAAAGAGCGACGAAAATTATACGCCTGAGATAGTAGACCATGGGCTACCAGTTGATCCTCCAACAGTGCCAGGTGCGGCGCCAGCCATTATAACAGATGCAGACATGGAGGTGCAGTTTCGTGAAGGCTTCATGCGGTTCATGCAGACCTTTCAGGGAGCACCACAGGCCGCCACATCTATTGCAGAGTTGACGAGTATATTCCAGCAGCAGCATCCGCTTATGTTTTCAGGGGATGGAGGACCACATGCTGCGAAGTCATGGCTGGATTCTGTGAAGACTATTTTTGAGCATATTTAGACGCCTCCAGGGTGGAGGGTCAAGCTCGGAACTTATATGCAGTGGGATTCCACCAAGTGGTGGTGGGATATTACCACCCAGTCTGAGCATCATTGTGACATGGCATGGGAATATTTTCGGGAAACTATTCAGATGGAACCTTACAAGGCTTTATATGGTAGGCCATTCTAATCACCCTTGTGCTGGTTATAGGTAAGTGAGGCAGCATTGTTGGAACCATGACTTGTGCAGGGGACATCAAAGCAGGTCCAGTTGATATAGAAGCAGATGGATACTTCGCAGTCTTGTCGGAAATCTTATGCTGATTGCCACAGACACCCCTCGAAGTTCGTGGTCGAGGATTAGGTTTTCTTGCGTGTTTCACCGAGGTTGGGACACTGAAGAATCAGGATATAGGGTAAACTTTCACCGAGGTATGTGGAACTGTTTGAGATTCTGGACAGAGTCAGGCCGGTTTCCTATTAGTTGTAGTTACCACAGGGGTACTGGGCCATGAACAATGTCTTCAATGTATCTCAGCTCTGCCGTTAAAATTCAGACTTGTCTCACACCTTTCATCCAGAGGAGGTTGAGCTTCAGATCGATGCATCCTTTGAGGATCATCCGATTCGTATCATTGATAAGAGCACAAAGGTTCTTCGAGGCTGATCAGTTCCTCTTGTATGGGTACTATGACAGCATGGCCGAGTGCAGGACGAATCCTGGGGGAGGGAGACCGATGTACGAGCTCAGTGGCCAGAGTTGTTCTGAGATTTATCTTCACCACCCTTGGGAGGGAAATTCGAGGATGAATTTATTTAAGGGGGGAGTTTGTAAGAACACGGTTATTGTTTTTGGGTTTTGATTTTCTTTTTGTCATTTTTCCTTGAGTGTTTTTAGAAAATAATGAAAATGGAGAAAATTCCTAAATTTTGTGGGTACACGGCATGTAATTTTCCACACATCGTGTACTTTGGCCATGTGGGATGAGTACATAGGGCGTGTAGCCCTGTCAGTGATGAAAGGTGGAAAAAATGACTACACACCATGTAGTGGGTATTTACACACCGTGAATTCAGTTGGCAGGTGAAGAGTAAGGTATTAGAGGCAGCCACCAGCAAAGCGATAGTACACACCGTGTAATCAGGACTACACGTCATGTACTCATGTTGATAGATGAACAATTTTTCGGTGGAAAAAGTAGCCGCCAGAGAAACAGTTAAATTATAAAAGTACATGCCGTGTAATTGAGAGAACATGCCATGTAGTTTTTTTTCGATTACAATGGGTATTAGCCTCCTCTATTCTTGGAGGAAGTTTAAAAGACATTTGGAGCTCGGGAGGATGACCGAAGCTTCAAAGATGTCCCGATTGTGCACCAAAAATCTGTTTCTGCTTCTGTCAATCATATTGGGACTATGCAGGTAAGCTCTCTCTTATCCTTGTGTTGTTTTTACCAATTCTTCCTCTAAGGGAAGTTATTTAGGTTTGAATGTGTTGTTTTTATTCCTTGATATACGTCGTTCTTAGGCGTGTCTGGAAGCCTCATTCATGTATACCGATCAGGGGCGATCGAGGTAGGTGGTCTGGTGTTTAAATTCCAAATTCTGTGTGTTTTTGTGTACCATTGTGCTACAAACCCATGTTGGGGTGTCGTGTGGCTGAGGCCTTGGATATTTTAAATAAATAGAATTGTATAGGTAATTAAATGTAATTATAAACTGATATTTAGGATCACTTCTTGGATCCAGGACCACCCCAGGGGTTCATTCCTCTGTTTAGTCATTTGGCCTGGACACTCTATGGTATTCCATGATTATAATTTCTATTTAATTTTCTTGAGATAAAGTGCATATGAATTGCATGATTAAGATTTGGGATCGGCCCGGTTACTTTCTTAGCATCTGGGCAGTGTTTCCTTTAGCCTGAGGGCAGTGGTTCTTTTAGCCTGAGGGCAATATTCGTTATGCCTGTGGGCAGTAGATTTTGTGCGATTGGGTGACACATCATACGGTTGAGGGAAATCTTCATTTTTCCTATGGGCAATCACCTGTGGGTTTCGATTCTGGTTACCTAAAAGTAAGTATGGTATGTCTGAGGATAATGTTATCATGAATACTCACTGTGGTGATTTTTATATGTTATACCTTCCAAGTTAAAGCACGGGCTTGGAATGGTTAAATTAATAATAAAATGGAAATATAACTGGTAAAGTTAGTTACTTTTGATTACTTCTTAGATTATTGCATTTGCTACTACACACTGTTGTTGCACATTTTCACTGACAGTTGGGCATGGGCCTTTGGTGGGTGCCTACTGGGATTTATTCCTCATTCCCTATTTGGGTCATGTCTTTGGGCCCAACATACTATATTTCTGCTAGTGACAATAGGGTCAAGAGTCCCTATACAAGTACATGATTGTAGCAGAGGAGTTAGAGAACATGGGACCGAGCTTAGGCTGGTGGTGTTGTCGTGTTCTGTTTACTCATCTTTGATTTGTTTTCTTATACATTGTATTTTTAGATATATTGTATTTTTTGCAGTGTATCCTGTTCTGAATGATTTTTATATAATTAGTTACATGCTGCATCTTTATATATATGACTGCTGATTATCTTTTACTTCAGTTTTCCATTTCAGTTGTATAATGTCTACTACTTCCACTATAGCATGTTATTTATCTTCTCTGCAGTGATACACTTTCAAAAATGAGGGCATAGTTTCCCACTATCAGACCTGGGCCCTCGCTTCTAGTCGGTAGCCTCTGGTGTTTGGGGAAATGTGCTTGAGGTCATGTGACCAACCGGGTTCAGGGCACCCGTTGTGTGGCACCCGGATCCGGGATGTTAAAAAGTGGTATCAGAGGGATGTTCTATTATTTGACATACTTTTTGGAGACTTAGTCAGGGATAGGAAAGAAATGGTAGTTGGTAATAAGCTGTGCTCTGTAGTAGCTAACCTGTGTATAGGGAAAAGCCAGTCTACCTCAGTTATTGTAATTTTTCTGATTTTTCAATTTTACAGTTGATTTGATTATCACCGTTGGGTGACTCACTTGTGGTGTAAAGTTTATATTTTTATACTGGGTCCTATTTATTCTCAAGACCATGAGATTAAGGTATTTCATATCATGCATCATTTAGGAACATGATAGAAATCACATGTCATGCATTTCTTCCATGCCATGTAGCTGCTTTTGAAATTGCATATTGTTGTGATAGCTATTGTGCTAGAAAAGTATGTTGTTTTGATAGCTGCTTTGATAAATACCTAGTATTTTATAGGGTATTATTCTGTGAGGCCATGGTAGCATGAATTCCAAAATTTTGTTTTTGGGGAGTATGGTCCGTCAATGACTGAAATTTGGAGGATCATCAATGTGTTTATTTTCTTGTAACTAGTGTAAAGATTCCAAAAATTGATTCACGGGGAGAATGGGCCCTCAAGGATTGGAACATGGCACTAAGGTGTTGGTTTATGTGTTTTTCTGGGCCCTGGAGAAGTTTCTAAGGCTTAATGTCCGGAAAAACACAGAATACACACCGTGTAGTTTTGACTACATGCCGGGTATTCTTCTGTTCGAGAGGAAGAGAAAAAGTTTTGAGTACACACTGTTTACCTTAATTACACGCCGTGTAGTATCTAAACCATGTCATAGGTCATGTGGGTAGAGACACAGGATGGGGAAGTTCTAGAGGGAACACGTAATGTAGTTATTTCACACGCCGTGTTGTGTGGCCTCTGTGTCTTCCCATGTAACTAACAAAGGAAATCTTTTCTTGTACACGCGGTGTCAGGGATGAACACGCCGTGTAGTTTAACCTGGTGACCCGACCGTGTAGCTAAAAAACAAGGTTCTGTGTTACCCCTTCATGAACACATTGTGTGCCTGTGGGACATGCCGTGCAGTCTTGACCGGGGAAAGACCATGTGGACCGGGCTGTAACACCCCGAGATTTTATGAAAAATATTTTTTTTTAATTTCATTAATGTCTTGTGTTGTACGCTACACAAAAAGGAGCTGGCACAACATGCATCCCTAACTTGGCTTCATTACACGCAATCACGACCTTCCTCGATAGCGTGTGTCATACGCAATACCGAGTTTCCCTAAACAACAATATGCTATTAAAGTATTATTAAAACTAGCCGTTATGAATAGTAATAACCACTTTTTGAAATTTTGTAAATTTCATCTTTCAAAATGGACTTCATTTTTGGATTCAGAATATCAACATTATCCAAGGGTGAATTTTTGGTATTTTTATGAAAACTATCAATTTTTGATGAATAGTGAAAACACTGGGTTACTATTCAAAAACTGACTTTTTATTTAAATAATTATTTATTTTAGTTAAATTTATTTTAGGTAAAAATTGATACATAATACCTATATAATTTCAATTTATGTCATTGGAGTCATTTTATAATAATTTTAGATATATAAAAATTTTATTGAACTTTTCACCGTCTTTTACCTACCTCCTAGGAGAATTTCCAAATTCACATAAAACATAATTTTACTGCTTCTGTGAGTGGAATTTAAAAAATCCAAGAGTCACACTTGATGTAAGTAAGTAAAATGTGGTTCAATGAGATGAAAATAATTTTTGGTGAATAGTAACTTTTTACTTTTTTACCACGGTTAAAAGTAAATAGGGTAATTAAGGGTAAAAATGATATTATTATTACACTAAAGCATGTTTTAATTCTATTAGATAAGTTTTATTCGACAAAAAACAACCATAGGAATAAAATATGACCATTTAGGCCCACTTGGATTAGATTAGGACATTTATTATTAATTTGTTTAAAGAAGGGTTAAAATAGTTAAAATCAATGTTTCATAAGTAAATCATTTTTAATATAGGGTTATACATAAGATAAATTCTACTATAAATATTCATTAGAAAGATAAAATTATTTCTTACATAATGGTATTTTATTTGTAATTTTTAGACTTTAAATAATATAATTTATTTATGACATAGTGATAATGCAATAATTTTATTATTAATGAAATATTGGCATAATTAATGCTATAAATACCTGAATAAATGTAATTTGAGACTTTTAATGAATTAAAATAATTTTATATTTTAATATTACTTGTTATTGTTGATTTAATTAACTTTATTCGAACTAATAATTCTGTTATGATTTTCAAAAAAATCAATTACCAAATAGTGTAAAATTGACATAAAATAGTTTTTTAAACAAATATTATATTATTAATTGTTATTTTATTCCTAAAAATCTAAGGTTCGGAAAAATGACTTAGATAAGGTTATATATATTAATAATAAACATCTTGGGGTTATTTTGGTATGTTATAGTAAGTTTATTAACCTTATAGTGTAAGAAAACAAGAAGACACGGTAAAAGAAAATTTATTTAACTTAAAGATAAATCTAAATGATAAGGTTAAAATAGAAACCTAAACTTGTATAAATTCTATTAGATGAGATGATTTTGACCCATCCCCACCTTAGATACTAAATAACTCAATTTGGGGCTATTAAAAACCGAATATGACTTTATAATAAAATAATATTTTTAGTTATTCCAAAGGTGCCCCTCTCCTCCCTTATAAAAGGGCACCTCCTCCCTCTCTTCCACACACCACTTTGAGCCTTAAATCTCGGAAAAAACCTACCAAATTCTATTCTCCACTTCCCTAGAAACATCCTAGAGGTCCTGGTCTTCTTAAAATACCAATTTTTGTGCTCTAAGAGAAGATCTCAAAGAGCCTCTTCAAAGAAGAGGTAATATCCGTTGCTGATTCTTTCAACTTTATTTCTTCTTCCACTTCTTCTTCTTTAGTTATTTCATTATGAAGTAATAAAATAAGTATCACTCATATACTGATATGTTATTATAAGTATGAAACAACCCTATTTCACCATCTATCCATCCTATGGAAAACGAAATCACCGCACGTGCGTACGTATAGAATACCGTCTCCACGCCGTGGTGTAATTTATTTTCCACCACCACCTTACATGGATGGGTATAACGGTGTAAATAATAACTATAAATTATTATTTTAAAGTGATATTGATTCTGAAAAAGTATACATACACTCAAATACAATTCCACAATTATGATAATGATATCATTTCTCGTGCGTACGTACGGACTACCGTCTCCACGACGCGATGAGATTCATTCTCCATGTTAACCATTCATGAATGATTATAAATTATATATAATAAGTAATCATGAAATATATGACATAATAATGATACTGGATTTATGTGTATATATATGTATGTCATGTACTTAATTTCATTCAATTCAATAAGGAAACAAAAACAGTGTTCATGCGTACGTACGGCCTACCGTCTCCATGAACGGTGTATTTCATTTCATTTAATCGATCTATCATATATAAATATACTGAAATATATATTATATGTAAATCATGTTTTACATTCTAGAATTATGTAAATCAGTATATAAGTAATAATATCAAGAAGAACAAGTCCAAACACGTATGATAAATAAAACGATTTACCCCAAAACGTTGCTTTAACATGGAACTTACAAAAGAACGGGTAATATAAAGTCATACGTGAACCATATATGATATCATAACAATGAATATGATTTTTTAATAAGTCAATGACATTATTTAAATCATTATACAGGAGTTTCGGAAATGTACGAAGCATATCAGACCTAAGGTAAGGGATAATTTTGCAAATCTTCTATTTATCCGAGATTGCTTATTCGTAAGTATTTACTGGGGTTATATTTATCATCCATGTCAAAGTTTTATAAAAATGTTTTCATTTATGTCTAAGGTATTTTTTACCCTTTTTTACTTTTACCACGTGTTATGGAAGGAATCATTCTTTTTTTACCATATAAGGAACTTTTTGACTTTTCCGACAAAAGTACGAAGAGAATGTTATTTTTAACTTATATGATGTGAAAGGATATTTAATGTTTCATAAAGCCTCATTTTCATGAAGCTTCATCTACAAGATTGCATGATTATTTTCAAAAACACCCTTTTCTTTTAAAATTTCATGACATTTTGTGAAAAGAAAATAATTTTGAAGAAGAAAGGATATTTTCCCCAAGAATTCATTTCATGTGTTTTTATCAAAACTATTTCCCATATAAAATGACATTATTTAATATGTTTATGTTTCAAGTATAATGTATCCATTATTTACATGGTTTTATTCTTCTTATGATGAAAATATATCCATTTCTTTATATGGATTATGTTATGATGGCATGATGTTTAAGAATATCATTCTATTACATGGGTTATGCTATGATGTATGATTTATGATTTTGTGGCACACGAAAAAATGATTTCATTATGAGATGGGTAGGACCTATATCTCCCTCCAATGCATTGGGTAAAGATTTATATCTCATGAGATAGACATGGCTGGAATGGTAAGTTAATATGGTTCAGTGTTATAGGACTGAAACGAGGAGTGAACTCGATTAAGAAAGGGACATTGTCCACTAAGACGGTCTTGGCAGTAATTCCTTGGCTACCATGGAAATCATAACATGTGCTAAATGGTTGCCACAATTACATGTTTTATTCCCATTATATTTTATCTTGGTCGATGTTCTATTATGATATATTCCTTACGTACTTCCGCGATTTATGTCTTTGCTCAATATTTTGATGTTTAAATTTCATGTTCATGTTTTGGCTTCCAAATGTTTATGGATTGTTTTACATTATCTATGTTTGCCCTTACTGAGCATTTGAGCTCACCCTTTTTATGTTTTATTTTCCCCAGGAAATAAAGAAAGGTTTTAGGTAAGGAAAAAAAAGGGTAAGATCGTTATGGGAGTTTTTGAAGATATTTCAACATGATTAGAAGTTTATATTCCGAGTTTCCAAAGACACTAAACTATTACGGTCCTTGTGTGTCTGTTTTTGTTATGTATTAAGTATTCTGTAAAAGTAATGTAATGTCCATGTACGTCAAGCTTTGGTCCTCTACAATTGGTATCAGAGGAAATGTTTAGTCAACCTTTGGAAACTAGGATGCGAAAACATTAGTGAGATCCCTAGAGATATTTCTAAGGTATGTCTAGGGATGTCCCTAAGGATAAGTATATGTATAGGATATAGTCCTAGAACTATGGTAACGATTTTAGAATTTAACCTAAGATGTTAGATATTGAGGGTACTCCCCATTTAATATGTTGTTTTCCCTATCATGATTCTTTTCTCTCATGATATTCTTTTTGGGTTTTAGAAAATGGCTGGAAACTGGAAGATTCGCGATAATAAAGGATATGGCAGACAATGGAATGATATTCTTCATGAGAAACCAAATGAAACAAGATTTGGAAGTCCAAACATCGATATTATGCCTAATCAAAAATCTCATAATATGATCAATAATCTCAACTTTGGTAAGTTTACCAACTCAGATAATAAGAGAAAGATGGAGCTTCATGATGATCATAGAGGAAATAAAGTTCAATTTCCCTCATGTAAATCATATGAGAAGAGGCATCGGGGAGATTATTTCAAAGGATATGGAAGATGCTTTGGGTGTGGAAAAGAAGAACACAAAGACAATAAGTTCAAAGTAAAAGGTTCAGTTAACACCATGGAAAAGGATAATGGTATTGCTATGACATAAACAATGATCAGATGTTTCCAATTTGGAATGTATGGTCATTATGCAAACCAATACCCTAAGGGAAAATCTCATGAAGAGAATCTGCATGGTAATATGAGTAGTATTTATGTAGATGATGATGAAGAGACTACAAATGAAATATTAGATGAAAGAAATGATGAAGCTCAGTCAGCGATTTAAGAAGTTAGTGGAATGATTGTATGTTTATAAAGAATAATATATGGTACTATGGAATAAAGATTCATCTAAGGATTGTTACACTATTGTTTTTCCTAAAGTATTTGAATGTATATGTTGAATGGTACAGGTAACCATGAAAAGTGATTCAAATATTTTGGAAAGAAGATGATATGCACATAATGAAGGGATAAGAAGATAATGAGATGTTTGATTTTATTCATGAGCTCATGATTGTTATAAGGACTAAGTGATATCATGGTTTGAGTATATAGAATTTTGAGGATTTTGGTATGTGGAAAGTGTTAACTTTTAACTGCATTCATGTTTTCACTAAGGTTCAATGGGTATTCATTCTTCAAGAGAATACATGATTAAGGTATTCACATGTTTGTAATTTGACCAAAAAATATATCTTATGATATATGGGGGATAAATGATGGCATTCACGTGATTGTTATGTGAAATTTCAAGTAATCATTTTCTTTATACTCTGAGCATGGACCAATGTATTTTAGATAAGCCTAAAGATTGGAATGGATTATGTTGGACATAAGTTAGTATTGTTTAAGGATAGAACTTTTTTCGATATTATTGATGGGATGTTATAGTAATGTAGTTTTAGAAAAAAGGACAACTTGCAGGATGGGTGATAGCCCATCGCGTCAAACAAGGTTGTGGGAATCGAACCCACAACCGAAATGTGACTGACCTTTATCGCCTACCACTGGCCTACAGTAAGTCCCTGGTTAGTAGAAACTAGTTTTATTTTATTAATAGGTATGATATATGTAGTATAAGTTCATTTTTGGAACCATATACGATTAATCTAACCATAAGATGGACTTATAACTTTTGTTAACCTTTTGTTTGAAACAGATGGAATGACCCATCATTATATCGCATGATCTTCTAACACATCATGAATAACAATTTCAACTTCATTTATTTAAGGGATGAAGTGGAAATTCTTCAATTCCCGAACAATAGTGAAATTGTTCCAAAATCATGTATGTATTTCTTTTAATTCATCAACATTAGGGAAATGATCTTGAAAACCCAAAATGTTTTCCTAGTTCCCTTATATCCGATGAATCAGATGGTACCTTAGATCATCACAAACCTACGACTTTGTGATTGTTGGATTTTTCATAGCCATGTTCTCTACCAGTCTCCATTAGAACATGATGGACAGGTTTCTCTTCCACATCCATATTTTGACCTATGTTCTCCTATGTGGAAACCCAGTGGTTTGTTAATTTGGGTAACCGTTATGTTTCATACTTTAGTTTTTAACGATTGGTTTTGATATTCCTTTTTACGATGTGGGTTTCTATTAAACAAACTTTCGAGTAGTAAACCATTTATAACCCCAACGAATTTTGAGGGAGAAATTCATTTAAAGGGGGGTATAATGTAACACCCCGAGATTTTATGAAAAATATTATTTTTAATTTCTATAATGTCTTGTGATGTACGCTACACCAAAAGGATCTTACACAACACGCATCCCAAACTTGGCTGCATTACACGCAATCACGACCTTCCTCGATAGCGTGTGTTGTACGCAATACTGAGTTTCACTAAACAATGATATGCTATTAAAATATTATTAAAACTAGCCATTATGAATAGTAATAACAACTTTTTAAAATTTTATAAATTTCATCTTTAAAAATGGACTTCATTTTTGGATTTATAATATCAAAATTAGCCTAGGGTGAATTTTTGGTATTTTTCTGAAAACTTTCAATTTTTGATGAATACTGAAAACACTGGGTTACTATTCAAAAACCGACTTTTAATTTAAATAATTATTTATTTTATTTAAATTTATTTTAGGTAAAAATTGATACATAATACCTATATAAGTTCAATTTATGTCATTGGAGTCATTTTATAATAATTTTAGATATATAAAAATTTTATTGAACTTTTCACCGTCTTTTAGGTACCTCCTAGGAGAATTTCAAAATTCACATAAAACATAATTTAACCGCTTCTGTGAGTGGAATTTAAAAAATCCGAGAGACACGGTTGATGTCAGTAAGTAAAATGTTGTTCAATGAGATGAAAATAATTTTTGGTGAACTGTAATGTTTTACTTTTTTTACCACGGTTAAAAGTAAATAGGTTAATTAAGTGTAAAAATGATATTATTATTACCCTAAAACATGTCCTAATTCTATTGGATACATGTTATTCGACCAAAAACAACCTTAGGAATAAAATATGACCATTTATGCCCACTTGGATTAGATTAGGACATTTATTATTAATTTATTTAAAGAAGGGTTAAAATAGTTAAAATCAAAGTTTAATATGTAAATCATTTTTAATATAGGTTTATACATAAGATAAATTCTACTATAAATATTCATTAGAAATATAAAAATATTTCCTACATAATGGTATTTTATTTTTAATTTTTAGACTTTAAATAATATAATTTATTTATGACACAATGTTGATGCAGAAATTATATTATTAATGAAATATTGGAATAATTGATGTTATAAATACATGAATAAATGTAATTTGAGACTTTTTATGAATTAAAATAATTTTATTTGTTCATAACACATGTTATTATTTATTTAATTAACTTTTTTTGAACTAATAATTCTGTTATGATTTTCACAAAAATCAATTACCAAATAGTGTCAAAATTGACATAAAATAGTTTTTTAAAAACATATTATATTATTAATTGTTATTTTATTCCTAAAAATCTATGGTTCGGAAACATGACTTAGATAAGGTTATATATATTAATAATAAACAACTTGGGGTTAGTTTGTCATGTTATAGTAAGTTTATTAACCTTATAGTGTAAGAAAACAAGAAGACACGGTAAAAGAAAAATTATTTAACTTAAAGTTAAATCTAAATGATAAGGAAACTTTTATAAATTATATTGGATGAGAGTATTTCGACCCATCCCCACCTTAGATTATAAATAAATTAATTTGGAGCTATTAAAAACCGAATATGACTTTATAAAAAAATAATATTTTTAGTTATTCCAAAGGTGCCCCTCTCCTCCCTTATAAAAGGGCACCTCATTTCTCTCTTCCACACACCACTTTGAGCCTTCATGCTCGGCCAAACCATGCCAAATTCTTTTCTACACTTTCCTAGAGACATCCTAGAGGTCTTTTTCTGCATCAAAGACCAATTTTGGTGCCCAAAGAGGAGATCTCAAAGAGGCGCTTCAAAGAAGAGGTAATATCTGTTACCAATTTTTTCAACTTTATTTCTTCTTCTACTTTTCTTCTTTAGTTGTTTCATTGTGAAGTAATAACATCAGTATCAATAATATACTGATATGTTATTAAAAGTATGAAACAACCCTATTTCACCATCTATCCATCCTACGGAAAATGAAATCACCGCGGGTGCGTACGTACAGAATACTGTCTCCACGCCGTGGTGTAATCTATTTTCCACCACCACCTTACTTGGATGGGTATAATGGTGTAAATAATAACTATATATGATTATTGTAAATTGATATTGATTCTGAAATAGTATACATACACTCCAATACAATTCCATGATCATGAGAATGATATCATCGCTCGTGTGTACGTACGGACTACCATCTCCACGACGCGATGAGATTCATTCTCCATGTTAACCATTCATGAATGATTATAAAGTATATATAATAAGTAATAATTAAATATATTACATAATAATTATAGTGGATTTATGTGTATATATATGTATGTCATCTACTTAATTTCATTGAATTCAATAAGGAAACGAAAACAGTGTTCATGCGTACGTACGACCTACCGTCTCCATGAACGGTGTATTTCATTTCATTTAATCGATATATCATATATATATATATACTGAAATATATATTATATGTAAATAATGTTTTACATTCTGGAATTAAGTAAATCAGGATATAAGTAATAATATCAATAACAACAAGTCCAAACATGTACGATAAATAAAACGATATAACCCAAAACGTTGCTTTAACATGGAACTTACAAAAGAACGGGTAATATAAAGTCATAAGTGAACTGTATATGATATAATAACAATGAATATGATTCTGTAATAAGTCAATGACATTATTTAAATCATTATACAGGAGGTTCGGAAATGTACGAAGCATATCAGACCTAAGGTAAGGGATAATTTTGCAAATCTCATTTTTATCTGAGATTGCTTATTCGTGAGTATTTACTGGGGTTATATTTATCATCCATGTCCAAGTTTTATAAAAATGTTTTCATGTATGTCTAAAGTCCTTTTTACCCTTTTTTAACTTTTACCACGTGTTATGGAAGGAATCTTTCTTTTGTTTACCATACAAGGAACTTTTTTACTTTTCCGACAAAAGTATGAGGAGAATGTTATTTTTAACTAATACGGCATGAACGGATTTTTATGGTTTCATAAAGCCTCATTTACATGAAGCTTACTCTACAAGATTATATGATTATTTTCAACAAAACCTTTTCTTTTAAAATTGAATGACATTTTGTGAAAAGAAAATGATTTTGAAGAAGAAAGGAGATTTTCTTCAAGAATTCATTTCAAGTGTTTTTATCAAAACTATTTTCCATCTAAAATGACATTATTTAATATGTTTATGTTTCAAGTATAATGTCTCCATTATTTACATGGTTTTATTCTTCTTATGATGAAAAGAGATCCATTTCATTATATGGATTATGTTATGATGGAATGATGTTTACGAATCTCATTCTATTACATGGGTTATGCTATGATGTATGATTTATGATTTTGTGGCACATGAAAGAATGATTTAATTATGAGATGGTTGGGACCTATATCTCCCTCTAATTCATTGGATAAAGATTTATATCTCATGAGATAGACATGGATGGAATGGTAAGTTAATCCGGTTCAGTGTTACAGGACTGAAACGAGGAGTGAACTCGATTCAGAAAGGGACATTGTACACTAAGATGGTCTTGGAAGTAATTCCTTGGATACCATGGAAATCATAACATGTGATGAATGGTTTCCACAATTACATGTTTTATTCCCATTATATTTTATCATGGTTGATGTTCTATTATGATATATTCCTTACGTACTTCCACGATTTATGTCTTTTCTCTATATTTTGATGTTTAAATTTCATGTTCCAGTTTTTGCTTCCAAATGTTTATGGATTGTTTTACGTTATCTATGTTTTCCCTTACTGAGCATTTGAGCTCACCCTTTTTATGTTTTATTTTCCCGAGGAAATAAATGAAGGTTTTAGGTGAGGAAAAAAGGGTAAGATCGTTATGGGAGTTGTTGAAGATATTCCAACATGATTAGAAGTTTATATTCTGAGTTTCCAAAGACACTAAACTATTACGGTCCATGTGTGTCTTTTTTTGTTATGTATTAATTATTCTTCAAAGGTAATGTAATGTCCATGTACGTCAATCTTTGGGCCTCTACACAGGCCGTGTGGCTGGGAAGACGGAGTGGTTTACACACCGTGTGTGGGTGTAACATGTCGTGTAGTGTCAGTTGAGTGGTCAGTCGTATCACTAAAAACATGGGAAGTTGGAAATTAAGTCGTACATGTCATGTCTATCTGGGACACTCTGTGTAGTTTTGTTTAAATGATATCCGTTTAGCTAAGCCGAGTAGAGAGACTCAGGCAGGGAGGGAAATTTAATTACACACCTTGTTTGTGGACAAAACGCCATGTGTTTTATGGTGTTACATGACCAGTTTTGGCAGAGTACACACCCATGTGGAATACTTGAGGAAACACTCAGTGTATTTATTATACATGTCGTGTAGTATTGTTTTGTAAAACTTGAAAGTTTTATTTTTCCTTATTTCATTCTTACACTCCTTGTTTTCAGTCCTTGATAAATCTTGATCTAAGGTGTGTATTAGACCTTGTAGAGTCATTCTACCAAGACAACCACCAGTTTTTCTCCATGAGAGAGATGACGATTATACTTCTGAGATGGTAGGTCATGGGCTACCAGTTGATCCTCCATCAATTTCAGGTGTAGCGCCAACTGTTATACTGGATGCAGGTGCGGAGGCGCAAATCCCTAAAGGCTTCATGCGGTTCATGGAGACCATCCAGAGAGCACCGCGGGCTGCCACATCTATGGAAGAGATGATACATATATTTCAGTAGCAGCATCCACCTACTTTTTCAAGGGATGGTAGACCACATACATCATAGTCATGGCTGGATTCAATGCAGACTATTTTCGAGCATCTTGAGACGCCTCCATGGTGGAGGGTCATGCTCGCGACTTATAGGCTGTGTGATTCCGCCAACAGGTGGTGGGATGTTACCACCCAGTCTGATCATCACCGCGACATGGAATGGGAATATTTTCAGGCAACTATTCAAATGGAACCTTATGAGGATTTATATGGTAGGCCTTGCCGATCACCCTTGGGCTGGTTAGAGGAAGGTGAGGCAGCATTATTGGGACCATTCCTTGTGTAGGAGACATCAGATCAGGTCCAGTTGATACAGAAGTGGATAGATACTACACAGTCTCATCAGAAATCTTATGTTGATCACTGTAGATGACCCTTGGAGTTCGTGGTTGGGGATCAGGTTTTCTTTTGTGTTTCACTGAGGTTGGGACACATGCAAATCAGGAGACAGGGTAAACATTCACTGAGGTATGTGGGGTTGTTTGAGATTCTGGAGATAGTTGGACCGGTTACCTATCGGTTGCAGTTACCACATAGGTACCAGTCCATACATGACGTCTTCCATGTATCTCAACTATGCCGTTATCATTCAGAACTGTCTCACACCTTTCATCCTAAGGAGGTTCAGCTTCAGATCGATGCATCCTTTGAGGAGCATCTTATTCGTATCGTTTATAGGAGCACAAAGGTTCTATAATGCTATTTAGTTCCTCTCGTACGGGGAATATGGCAGCATGGCCATGTGCAGGACGAAACCTGGGATTGGGAGACTGACGTACATGCTTAGTGGCCAGATTTGTTTTGAGATTTATCTTCACCCCCTTGGGAGGGAAATTGGGCGATGAATTGCTTTAAGGGGGGAAGTTTGTAATAACCTGGTTCTTTTTTTTTGAGTTATGGGTTTATTCATTTCCTTTTTCCTTATGTTTTTTGAGAAAATAAAGAAAATGGGGAAAAATCCCAAATTTTTTGGGTACATTCCATGTACTTTTCCACACACCGTGTACTTTGGCCGTGTGGGATGAGTACACAGGGCGTGTAGCCCTATCAGCAATAAAATGTGGAAAAACCGACTACACACCATGTAGTTGGTATTTACACATCATGTATTCAGTGGGCAGGTGAACATTAAGGCCGTGGAGGCAGCCACCGGCATAGTGACAGTACATGCCGTGTAATCAGGACTACACGCCGGGTACTCATGTCGACAGATGAACAGTTCGGTGGTGGAAAAAGTAGCCGCATAAGGAACAGTTAAATGAGAAAAGTACATGCCGTGTACTTGAGAGTACACGCCATTTATTTTTTTTCACATAAAATGGGTAGTGTCCTCCTATGTTCATAGAGGAATCATAGAATCCATTTGGATCTTGGGAGGAAGGCCGACGCTTCAGAGATCTCCCTACCGCACACCGGAAATCCATTTCTGCTTCTGTCAATCACGTTGGGACTGTGAGGGTAAGATCTCCCTTATCCTTGCGTTGTTATTACCAATTATACCTCTAAGGGAAGTTATATAGGTTTTAATGTGTTGATGTTATTACCAGATCTACGTCGTTCTTGGGTGTTTCTGGAAGCATCGTTCACGTATACCGATCAGGGGCGATTGAGGTAGGTGGTCTGCTGTTTAAATTCCAACTGCTTTGTGTTTTTGTGTACCATTGTTCTAAGAACCCATTTTGGGGTGTCGTGTGGCTTAGGCCTTGGTGGTTTTAAATATCTAGAATTTTATATGTAATTAAATGTAATTATAAACTGTTGTTTGGGATCACTGCTTGGATCTAGGACCACCCTGGGAGTGCGTTCCTCTGTTTAGCAATTTTTCCTAGATACCGGAGGGTATGCTATGATTATAATGTGTATTTAATCTTCTTGAGAGAATGTACATATAAATTTCATTTTTATGCTTTGGGCTCAGCCTGGTTACTTACTTAGCCTGCAGGCAGTGTTTCCTTTAGCCAGAGGGCAGTGGTTCTTTTAGTCTAAGGAAAATATTTGTTATTCGTGTGGGAAGTAGATTCTATGCATGTGGGTGACACTTTGTATGCCTGAGGGCAATATTGATTTTGCCCATGGGCAATCACCTGTGGGTTTTGATTCTGGTTACCTGAGGGTAAATATGGTATGTCAGAGGACAATGTTATCATGATTACTCACGATGGTGATTTTATACATGCCAAGTTTAAGCATGGGCTTGGCATGGTTAAATGAATAATAAAATGGAAATATAACTAGAAAAGTTAGTTACTTTTGATTACTGCTTAGTTTATTGCATTTACTACTGCACACTGCTGTTTCACATTTTCACTGACAGTTGGGCATGGGCCTTTTGTGGGTACCTACTCAAATTTATTTCTCATACCCTGTATGGGTCATGTCTTTGGGCCAAACTGACTATATTTATGCAGGTGTCGACTGGGGAAAGTGTCCCTATATAGGTACATGATTATAGTAGGGGAGATGTAGAGGATGGGATCGAGCATAGGCTTGTGATGCTTCCGTGTTCTGTTTACTCAGCTTTGTTTTGTTTGCTTATACCTTGTATTTTGAGTTATATTGTATTATTTTGCAGTGTATCCTATTTTGAATGCTTTAAAAGAATTAGTGACATGCTGCATCTTTATATATATGACTGTTGATTATCTTTTACTCCAGTTGTCCATTTCAGTTGTATACTATCTACTACTTCCACGGTTGTATGTTATTTATCTTCTCTGCTGCGCTACACATAGAAAAATGAGGGCATAGTTTCCCCACTATTAGACCTGGGCCCTCACTGCTAGTCGGCAGCCTCTGGAATTTGGGGAAATGCACTTGAGGTCATGTGACCAACCGGGTTCGGGGCACCCGTTGAGTGTCACCTGGATCTAGGAAGTTACAAAGTTGTATCAGAGGGAGGTTATTTTCTTTGACTTACTATTTGTAGCCTTAGTCAGGGATAGGACTGAAATGGTAGATGGAAATTGGTTATGCCCGGGAGTAGCTAACCCGCGTACAGTAAAAAGCCAGTTTACGTCGGTTATTGCAATTTTATGATTTTGCATTTTTACAGTTGATTTGATTTTCACCTTTGGGTGATGCACTTGTGGTGTGCTGTTTATATTTTTATAGTGGGTTCTATTTAGTCGCACACTGATCAGATGAGGGTATTCTATCTCATGCATCATTTAGGCACATGCTAGAAATCACATGTCATGCATTCTTCCATGCCATGTAGGTGCATTATATATTGCATGTTTTTGTGATAGCTGTTGTGCTAGAAAATCATGCTTTTGTGATAGCTACTTTGATAAATACCTAGTATTTGATAGGGTATTTTTGTGTGAGTACATGATAGGATGAACGCCAAACTTTGGTTTTTCGGGAGTATTTTCCATCAATGACCGGAATTTGGTGGATCATCGATGTGTTTATTTTGTTATAACATGTGTAAAGATACCAAATATTGATTTGCGGGGAGTATGGGCCCTCACGGATCGGCACGTGGCACTTAGGTGTTGGTTTTGTTGTTTTTCTGGGCTCCCGAGAAGTTTCTAAGGCTTGCTGTCTGGAAAACCCAGAATACACGTCCTGTAGTTTTGACTACATACCTGGTATTCTTCTGTTCAGTAGGAAGAGAAAAAGTTTTGAGTACACACTGTGTACCCTAAGTACACGCTGTGTAGTAGCTAAACCGTGTCATAGGCCATGTGGGTAGAGACACAGGATGTGGAAGTTCTAGAGGGAATATGTAGTGTAGTTATTTCACACACCGAGTAGTGTGGAACTTGTGTCTTCCCGTGTAACTAACAAAGGAAATCTTTTCTTGTACACGCAGTGCCAGTGATGAACACGCCGTGTAGTTTAACCAGGGGACCCTGCCATGTAGCTTACAAACATGGGTCGATGTTACCTGTTCTTGAACATGTCATGTACCTGTTGGACACGCTGTGTAGTCTTGACTGGGGAAAGACCTTGTGGACCTGGTTGTGTGGCTTGGAAGACGGAGTGGTGTACATGCCGTGTGCTGGTGTAACATGTTGTGTAGTGTCATCTGAGTGGTCAGTCGTGTCACTAACAACATGGGTAGTTGGAAATTAATCCATACACACCATGTCTATTTGGGACACGCCGTGTAGTTTTGTTTAAAGGAGAGACATGTAGCTAAGCCGTGTAGAGGGACTTGGGTAGGGAGGAAAATTCAAGTACACGTTGTGTGTGTGGAAAACACACCGTGTATTTTGAGGTGTTAGATGACCAGTTTTGGTAGAGTAAACACCCATGTGGAAGTCTTGATGAAACACGTCATGTAGTTATTATACACGATGTGTAGTATTGTTTTGTAAAACTTGAAAGCTTTCTTTTCCTTGTTCCTTTATTACACTCCTTGCTTTCAGTCCTTGATAAATCTTGATCTGAGGCGTGCGTTTGACCTTGTAGTGTCATGTCGCTGAGACGACCACTGATTGTTCGCCAAGAGAGCGGCGACGATTATACATCTGAGATGGTAGTCCATGGGCTACCAGTTGATCCTCCAGTAGTTACCGATGCGACACCATCCGTTATACTAGACACAGGCACAAAGGTGCAGTTCCGTGAAGGCTTAATGTGATTCATACAGACCTTCTAGGGAGCACCACAGGCTGCCAAATTTATGGCAGAGCTGACTCATATATTGCAGCAGTAGCATCCGCCTACTTTTTTATGGGATGGCGGACCACAGGCTATGGAGTCATGGCTGGATTCAGTGGAGACTATTTTTGAGCATCTTGAGACGCCTCCCGGGTGAAGGGTCAAGCTCGCAACTTATGTGCTGCGTGATTCCGCTAAGAGGTGGTGGGATGTTACCACCTAGTCTGAGGATCACCACGAAATGGAATGGGAATATTTCCAGGCAACTATTTAGATAGCACCTTATGAGGCTTTATATGGTAGGCCATGTCGATCACCCTTGTGCTAGTTAGAGGGAGGTGAGGCAGCATTGTTGGGACCATGCCTTGTGCAGGAGACATTAGAGCAGATCCAGATGATATAGAAGTGGATGGCTACTGTGCAGTATTGTTAGAAATCATTTTTTGATCGCCCTAGATGACCCTTGGAGTTCATGGTCGGGGATCAGGTTTTCTTGCGTGTTTCATGGCAGTTGGGACACAGGCGAATCAGAAGACATGGTAAACTTTCACTGAGGTATGTGTGGCCGTTTGAGATTCGGGAGAGAGTCAGGTCGGTTGCCTATCGATTGCAGTTAACACAAATGTATCGGGCCATGCATGACATCTTACACATATCTCAACTGTATCGTTATCATTCATACTAGTCTCAAGCCTTTTATCCTGAGGATCTTGTGCTTCAGATCGATGCATCCTTTGAGGAGCATCTGATTCGTATCGTTGATAGGAGCACGAAGGTTCTCCGGGGCTGATTAGTTCTTCTTGTACGGGTACTATGGAGGCATGGCCGAGTGTAGGACGAAACCTAGTAGCGGGAGACTGATGTACGAGCTCAGTGTCCAGATTTGTTCTGAGCTTTCTATTCACAACCCTTGGGAGGGAAATTCGGAGACGAATTTCTTTATGGGGGGGTGTTTTTAAGAACCCAGTTCTTGTTTTTGAGGTACGGGTTTCTTCTATTCCTTGTTTCCTTATGTGTTTTGAGAAAATAATGAAAATGGGGGAAAATTCCAAATTTTGTGGGTAAACACCATGTACTTTTCCACACGTCGTGCACTTTGGCTGTGTGGGATGAGTAGACAGGTTGCGTAGCCCTCTCGGCAATGAAAGGTGGAAAAAACGACGACACACTGTGTAGTGGGTATTTACACACCGTGTATTCTGTAGGAAAGTGAACAGTAAGGCGATAGAGGCAGCCGCCAGTGGAGCGACGATACATGTCATGTAATCAGGACTACATGCGGTGTACTCCTGTCGATAGATGAATAGTTCGGCGGTGGAAAAAAGTAGCCACCAAGGGATCAGTTAAATGAGAAAAGTACACGTAGTGTACTTGAGAGTACATGCCATGTAGTTTGTTTCTTTCACATAAAATGAGAAGTATCCTCCTCCATTAACGGAGGAAGCTTGGAAGCCATTTGGAGCTCGGGAGGATGGCCGGAGCTTCGGAGATCTCCCGACCACGCACCAAAAATCCGTTTATGCTTCTGTCAATCACGTTGGGACCATGCAGGTAATATCTCCCCTCTACTTATGTTGTTCTTACCAATTATTCATCTAAGGGATGTTATTTAGGTTTGAATGTGTTGTTTTTATTCCAAGATCTACGTCGTTCTTGGGAGTTTCTGGAAGCGTCGTTCACGTATACCGATCAGGGGTGATCGAGGTAGGTGGTCTGGTGTTTAAATTCCAATTGTTTTGTGTTTTTGTGTATCATTGTGCTATGAACCCATGTTGGGGTGTCATGTAGCTGAGTCCTTGGCTATTTTAAATACCTAGAATTTTATAGGTAATTAAATGTAATTATAAACTAATGTTTGGGATCGCTTCTTGGATATAGGACCACACTAGGGGTGCGTTCCTCTATTTATCCATTTGTCCTAGATACCTAAGGGTGTTCCATGATTATAATGTGTATTTAATTTTTTTATGAGAAGGTGTATATAAATTGTATTTTTATGATTTGGGCATGGCCCGATCACGTGCTTAGATAGTGGGCAGTCTTTCCTTTAGCCTGAGGGTAGTGGTTCTTTTAGCCTGAGGGAAATATTCGTTATTCCTGTGGGCAGTACAATGTGTGCCTCTGGTGATACTTCTTATGCATGAGGGCAATATTCATCTTTCCTGTGGGCAATCACCTGTGGGTTATGATTCTGGTTACCTAAGGGTATGTATGGTATGTCTGAGGATAGTGTTATCATGAATAATCACCGTGGTTATTTTTATAGGTTACACCTAAAAAGTTAATGAATGATCCTGGCATCGTAAAATGAATAATAAAATGTCAATATAACTAGTAAAGTTAGTTACTTTTGAGTACTGCTTAGTTTATTTCATTTACAACTGCACACTGCTGTTGCACATTTTCACTCATAGTTGGGAACGAGCCTTTGGTGGGTGCCAACCGGGATTTATTTTTCACACCCTATTTGGGTCATGTTTTCGACCCAAATAGACTATATTTCTGCAGGTGTTGAAAGGGGAAAGAGTACCTATATAGGTACATTATTGTAGTAGAGGAGTTGGAGAGCATGAGATCGAGCTTAGGCTTGTAAAGCTGTCGTATTCTGTTTACTCATCTTTTTTTTGTTTTCTTGTACCTTGTATTTTGAGTTATATTGTATTGTTTTGTAGTGTATCATGTCCTATCTACTTTCATTTAATTAGTGACATGCTGCATCTTTATATATATTACTGTTGATTATCTTTTACTCTAGTTTTCCATTTTAGTTGTATACTGTCTACTACTTCTGATGTGGCATGTTTTTTATCTTCTCCACTGCGCTACACTTTGAAAAATGAGGGCATAGTTTCCCCACTATCAGACCTGGGGCCTTGCTTCTAGTCGGCAGCCTCTGGTGTTTGGGGAAATGCACTTGAGGTCATGTGACCAACCGGGTTTGGGGCACCCGGATCCGGGACGTTACAATGTGGTATCAGAGGGATGTAATTTTCTTTGACATACTGTTTGGATCCTTAGTCATGGATAGTATGGAAATGGTAGTTGGTAATACGTTGTGCCCGGGAGTAGCTAACCCATGTACAGAGAAAATCCAGTCTACCTCGGCTATTGCAATTTTCTGATTTTGTAATTTTACAGTTGATTTGATTTTCACCATTGGGTGACACACTTGTGGTGTTGTGTTTATATTTTTATACTAGGTTCTATTTATTCTCAACCCAATGAGATGAGGGTATGTCATCTCATGCCTCATTTAGTCACATTCTAGAAATCAAGTGTCATGCATTCTTCCATGCCATGTAGGTGCATTAGAAATTACTTATTGTTGTGATAGCTATTTTGCTAGAAACGCATTTTGTTGTGATAGGTGCATTGATAAATACCTTCTATTTTATAAGGTATTTTCGTGTGAGTCCTTGATAGGATGAACAAAAAAATTTGGTTTTTGGGGAGTATGGGCCCTCAATGATCGGAATTTGGTGGGTCCTCGATGTGTTTATTTTTTTATATCATGTTTAAAGATGCAAAACATTGATTTGAGGAGAGTATGGGCCCTCATGGTTCAGAACGTTTCACTTAGGTGTTGGTTTTAGTGTTTTTCTGCACTTCGGAGAAGTTTTTAAGGCTTGCTGTTCGGAAAAACCCAGAATACATGCGGTGTAGTTTTGACTACATTCCGAGTATTCTTCTGTTTGGGAGGAATAGAAAAAGTTTTGAGTACAGGTCGTGTACCCTAAGTACACACCATGTAGAAGCTAAACTGTGTCATAGGCCATGTGGGCAGAGACACAGGATGGAGAAGTTCTAGAGGGAACACACCATGTAGTTATTTCTCATGCCATTTTGTGTGGACCCTATGTCCACTCGTGTAACTAAAAAAGGAAATATTTTCTTGGACATGATATTCCAGTGATGAACCCCACGTGTAGTTTAACCTGGGGACCCGACCATGTATCTAACAAACACGGGTCAATGTTTCCTCTTCTTGAACACGTTGTGTACCTGTGGGAAATTCCCTGTAGTCTTGTCCTGGGAAAGACCGTGTGGACCTGGACATGTGAATGGGATGATAGAGTGGTGTACACACCGTGTGCGGGTGTAACACGTCGTGTAGTGTTAGCTGAGTGGTCAGCCGTGTCACTAACAACATGGGCAGTTGGAAATTAAGTCGTACATGCTGTGTCGATCTAGGACATGCCGTGTGGTTTTGTTTAAAGGAGATCCGTGTAGCTAAGCTGTGTAGACGGACTTGGGAAGGGAGGAAAATTCAAGTACACGTCGTGTGTGTGGACAACACACCGTGTGTTTTGGGGTATTACATGACCACTTTTGGTAGAGTACACACCCATGTGGAAGACATAAGGAAACATGCCGGGTAGTTATTATACACGTCGTGTAGTCCTGTTTTATAAAACATGAAAGTTTTCTTTTCCTTGTTCATTTATTACACTCCTTGTTTTTAGTCCTTGATAAATCTTGATCTAAGGCATGCATTTGACCTCGTAGAGTCATGCCACTGAGACGAACCGCAGTTGTTCACCATGAGAGTGGTGACGATTATACTTCTGATATGGTAGGACACGGTCTACCAGTTGATCCTACAATAGTTATAGGTGCGACATCAGCCGTTATACCAAATGCAGGCGTGGAGGTGCAGTTTCATGAAGGCTTCATGTGGTTAATGCAGACCTTCTAGGGGGCACCGTAGGCCGCCACATCTATGGTAGAGCTGACGTGTATATTCCACCAATTGCATCCGCAAATGTTTTCAGGGGATGGAGGACCATAGGTTGTGGAGTCATGGAAGGATTCAGTGTAGACTCTTTTCGAGCATCTTGAGATTCCTCCTGGGTGGAGGGTCAAGCTCGTGACTTATATGCTATGTGATTCCACCAAGAGGTGGTGGGATGTTACCACCTATTCTGAGCATCACCGCGACCTGGAATGGGAATATTTTTAGGAAACAATTAATATGGCACCTTACACAGAGTTATATGGTAGGCCATGCCGATCACCCTCATGCTGGTTAGAGGTAGATGATTCAGCTTTGTTGGGACCATGCATTGTGCAGGAGACATCAAAGAAGGTCCAGTTGATACAGAAGTGGAAGGCTACTGCGCAGTCTTGTCCGAACCCTTTTTCTAATCACCACAGGTGACCCTTGGAGTTCGTGGTCAGGGATTAGGTTTTCTTACGTGTTTCACCGAGGATGGGACACAAGCGAATCAGGAGACATGTTAAACTTTCACCGAGGTATGTCGGGCCATTTGATATTTTAAGGAGAGTCGGGCCGGTTGCCTATTAGTTGCAGTTACCATTGAGGTACCGGGCCATGCATGACGTCTTCTATGTATCTCAGCTGCGCCGTTATCATTTAAAACCATCTCACGCCTTTCATCCAGAGGAGGTTGAGCTTCAGATCAATGCGCCCTTTGAGTAGAATCTGATTCGTATCGTTGATAGGAGCACTAAGGTTCTCCGAGGCTGCTCTGTTCCTCTTGTGTGAGTACTATGGAAGCATGGCTGAGTGTAGGACTAAACCTGGGAGCGGGAGACTGACGTACATGCTCAGTGGCCAGAGTTATTCTGAGCTTTATCTTTATCACCCTTGGGAGGGAAATTCGAGGATGAATTTCTTTAAGGGGGGATGTTTGTAAGAACCTGGTTCTTGTTTTTGAGGTACGAGTTTCTTATTTTCCCTTTTCCTAAGTGTTTTGAGAAAATAAGGAAAATGGGGAAAATCCCAAATTTTATGGGTACACGCCATGTACTTTTCCACATGCCGTGTAGTTTAGCCGTGTGGGATGAGTACACAGGGTGTGTAGACCTGTCAGCGATGAAAGGTGGAAAACTGACTATACATTATGTAGTGGGTATTTACATGTGGTGTATTCAGTTAACAGGTGAATAGTAATGTGATGGATGCAGCCGCCAATGGAGTGATATAATAAGCTGTGTAATCAGGACTATACGATGTGTACTCATGTCGACAGATGAACAGTTCGGTGGTGGAAAAAGTAGCCGCTAGAGGAACAGTTAAATGAGAAAAGTACACACCATGTAGATGAGAGTACATGCTGTGTAGTTTATTTTTTTGCTTAAAAAGGTTAGTATCCTCCTCTATTCACGGAGGAAGCTTATAATCCATTTATAGCTCGAGAGGATGACTGGAGATTCGGAGATCTCCCGACCGCACATGTGAAATTTGTTTCTACTTCTGTCAATCACGTTGGGACTGTGCGGGTAATCTCTCCCTTCTCCTTGCACCATTCTTACCAATTATTCCTCTAAGGGAAGTTATTTTGGTTTGAACGTGTTGCTGTTATTCTAAGATCTACGTTGTTCTTGGGCATTTCTAGAAGCTTCGTTCACAGATACCAATCAGGGGTGATCGAGGTAGGTGGTCTGGTGTTTAAATTACAACCTATGTGTGTTTTTGTGTACCGTTGGGCTATGAACCCATGTTGGGGTGTCTTTTGGCTAAGTAATTGGATGTTTTAAATACCTAGAATTGTATAGGTAATTAAAAGTAATTATAAACTACTGTTTGGGATCACTTCTTGGATCCAGGAACACCCTAGGGGTGCGTTCCTCTATTTAGCCATTTGGAACGGATACCCGAGGGTATGCCATGATTATAATGTGTATTTAATTTTCCTGAGATATAGTGTATATAAATTTCATTTTTATGCTTTGGGCTCGGCCTGATTACTTGTTTAGCCTGCGGGTAGTGTTTCCTTTAGCCTGAGGGCAGTGGTTCTTTTAACCTGAGGGCAACATTCGTTATGCTTGTGGGCAGTAGATTCTGTGTCTGTGGGCGAAACTTCATACGCTTTAGGGTAATATTCATTTTGCCTATGGGAAATCACCTGTGGGTTTCGATTCTAGTTACCTGAGGGTAAGTATGGTATGTCTGAGGACAGTGTTATCACGAATACTCACTGTGGTGATTTTTATGTGTTATACCTGCCAAGTTAAATTACAGGCTTTACATGGTTAAATGAATAATAAAATGGTAATATAACCGGTAATTATAGTTACTTTTGAGTACTGCTTATTTTATTGCATTTACTACTGCACACTACAGTTGCACATTTTCACTGATAGTTGGGCACGGGCCTTTGGTGGGTGCCTACAAGGATTTATTTCTCACACCCTATTTGGGTCATGTCTTCGGCCCAAATAGAATATATTGATATAGGTTTTGATAGGTTCAAGAGTCCCTATATAGGTACATGATTGTATCAGAGGAGTTGGAGAGCATGGGACCGAGCTTAGGCTTGTGATGATGCCGTGTTTTGTTTACTCATCTTTGTTTTGTTTGCTTGTACCTTGTATTTTGAGTTATATTTTATTGTTTTGCAGTATATCCTATTATGACTGATTTCATAGAATTAGTGACATGCTGTATATGTATATATATTACTGTTGATTATCTTTTACTCTAGTTGTCCATTTTAGTAGTATACTATCTACTACTTCCACTGTTGCATGCTATTTATCTTCTCCGCTGCGCTACACTTTAAAAAATGAGGGCATAGTTTCCCCACTATCAGACCTGGGCCCTCACTACTAGTCGGAATCCTCTAGAATTTGGGGAAATGCGCTTAAGGTCATGTGACCAACCAGGTTCGGGGCACCCGTTGAGTGGCACTCAGATCCGGTACATTACATAGTGGTATCAGAGGGAGGTTCTTTTCTTTAACTTACTGTTTAGAGGCTTAGTCAGGGATAGGATAGAAATGGTAGTTGGAAATAAGCTGTTTCTAGGAGTAGCTAACCTGCGTAAAGGGAAAATCTAGTCTACCTCTGTTATTTCAATTTTTATGATTTTGCAATTTTATAGTTCATTTGATTTTCCCCATTGGGTGACACACTTTTGGTGTGCTGTTTATATTTTTATACTTGGTTCTATTTAGTCTCAACCTGATGATATACGGGAATTCCATCTCATGCATCATTTTGGAACATTCTAGAAATAACATGTCATACATTCTCCGATGCCATGTAGATACATTAGAAATTTCATGTTGTTGTGATAGTTGTTGTGCTAGAAAATCATGTTATTGTGTTAGATTATTTGATAAATACCTACAATTTGATAGGGTATTTTTGTGTGAGGCCATGATAGGATGAATTCCAAACTTTGGTTTTCGAGGAGTATGGGCCCTCAATGACTGGAATTTGGTGGATAATGGATGTGTTTATTTTGTTATAACATGTGTAAAGATTCCAAAAATTTATTCGCGGGGAGTATAGACCCTCACGGAACGGAACATGGAACTTAGGTGTTGGTTTCAGTGTTTTTATGGGCTCCGAAGAAGTTTCTAAGGCTTGCTATCTGGAAAAACCCAGAATAGACTCTGTGTAGTTTTGACTACACGTCAGGTATTCTTTGATTCTGGAGGAAGAGAAAAAGTTTTGAGTACACACCATTTACCCTAAGTACACACCGTGTAGTAGCTAAACCATGTCATATGACATGTGGGCAGAGACATGGGATGGGGATGTTCTAGAGGGAACACGCTATGTTGTGTGGACCCTATGTCCACCCATGTAACTATCAAAGGAAATATTTTCTTGTACACGTCGTTCTAGTGATGAACACACCGTGTAATTTAACCATGGGACTCGACTGTGTAGCTAAAAAACACAGGTCGGTGTTACATATTCTTGAACACGTCGTGTACCTGTGGGACACGCTGTGTAGTCCTGGCTGGGGAATGACCGTGTGGACTTGGCCGTGTGGCTGAGAAGATGGAGTGGTGTACACGCCGTGTGCGGGTGTAACATTCCGTGTAGTGTCAGTTGAGTGGTCAGCCATGTCACTAACAACATGGGAAGTTGGAAATTAATCCGTACACGCTGTGTCTATCCGGGACAAGCCGTGTTGTTTTGTTCAAAGGAGTGTCGTGTAGCTAACCCGTGTAGAGGGACTCAGGCAAGGAGGAAAAATTAATGTACGTGCCGTGTGTGTGGACAACAAGACGTGTGTTTTGGGGAGTTACACGACCAGTTTTGGTAGAGTACACACCCATGTGGAAGACTTAAGGAAACACGCCATGTAGTTATTATACACGCCGTGTAGTATTGTTTTGTTAAACATGAATGTTTTCTTTTCCTTGTTCCTTTCTTACACTCCTTGTTTTTATTCCTTGATAAATATTAATCTAAGGCGTGAGTTTGACCATGTAGAGTCATGATACCGAGACGACCACCGATTATTATCTAAGAGAGCGGTGACGATTAAACTCATGATACGGTAGGACATGGGCTACCAGTTGATCCTCCAGCAGTGCCAGGTGCGGTGCCAGCCATTATACCAGACACAGGTTTGGAGGTGGAGTTCCGTAAAGGCTTCATGCGGTTCATCCAGACCGTCTAGGAAGCACCGCAGGCCGCCACATCTATGGCTTAGCTGACGCGTATATTCCAGCAGCAGCATACACCTACGTTTTTAGGGGATGGCAGACCACAGGCTGCAGATTCATGGTTGGATTCAGTGCAGACTATTTTCAAGCATCTTGAGATGCCTCCGGGGTGGATGGTCATGCTCATGAATTATATGCTGCGTTATTCCACCAAGAGGTGGTGGGATGTTACCACCCAGTCTGAGCATCACTGCGACATGGCATGGGAAGATTTTGAGGAAACTATTCATATGGAACCTTATGAGGCTTCATATGGTAGGATATGTTGATCACCCTTGTGCTAGTTAGAGGAAGGTGAGGTAGCATTTTTGGGAACATGCCTTGTGTAGGAGACATTAGAGCATGTCCAGTTGATGCAGAAGCAGATGGCTATTGCACTGTATCGTCCGAAATATTATGATGATCGCCACAAAACACCCTTGGAGTACGTGGTTGGGGATCAGTTTTTCTTGTGGTTTTTACCGTTTTTGGGACATAGGCGAATCAGAAGACATGGTAAACTTTCACTGAGGTATGTGGGGGCATTTGAGATTCTAGAGAGAGTCAGGACGGTTGCCTATCGGTTGCAGTTACCACAGAGGTACCGGGCCATGCATGACATATTCCATGTATCTCACCTGCGCCATTATCATTCAGACTCGTCTCACATCTTTCAGCCCAAGGAGGTTGAGCTTCCGATCAATGACTCCTTTGAGGATCATCTGATTCGTATCGTTGATAGGATAATGAAGGTTATCTGAGGCTGATCAGTTCCTCTCGTACAGGTACTATGGCAGCATGGCTGAGTGCAGGATGAAACCTGGGAGTGGGAGACCAATGTACATGCTCAGTGGCCAGAGTTGTTCTAAGCTTTATCTTCACCACCCTTGAGAGGGAAATTTCGGGATGAATTGGTTTAAGTGGGGATGTTTGTAAGAACCCGATTCATGGTTTTGAGATATGAGTTTCTTCTTTTCCATTTTCCTTAACTGTTTTGAGCAAATAAGAAAAATGGGTAAAAAACCCAAATTTTGTGGGTATACGCTGTGTATATTTCCACACGCGCTATACTTTGGCCGTGTGGGATGAGTACACAGGGTGTGTAGCCCTATCGTCAATGAAAGATGGAAAACCCAACTACACGTTGTGTAGTGGGTATTTACACGCCGTGTATTCAGTCAGCAGGTGAACAATAAGGTAGTGGAGGCAGCTTCTAACGGAATGACAGTACATGCTGTGTAATCATGACTACATGTAGTGTACTCATGTCGACAGATGAACAGTTTGGTGGTGGAAAAAGTAGCCACCAGAAGAACAGTTAAATGAGGAAATTACATGTTGTGTAATTGAGAGTACACGCTGTTTAGTTTGTTTTATTCTCTTAAAATGGTCAGTAGCCTCATCTGTTCATCGAGGAAGCTTATAATCCATTTGGAGCTCGTGAGGACGGCCACAGCTTTGGAGATCCCCCGACCGCGCACTGGGAATATGTTTCTACTTCTGTCAATCACTTTGGGACCGTGCATGTAAGATATACCTTCTCCTTGCATTATTCTTACCAATTCTTCCTCTAGGGTATGTTATTTATGTTTGAATGTGTTGTTGTTATTCCTAGATCTACGTCGTTCCTGGGCGTTTCTAGAAGCATCATTCACGTATACCGATCTGGGGTGATCGAGGTACGTGTTATGGTGTTTAAATTCCTATTTTTGTGTGTTTTTGTGTACTGTTGTGCTATGAACCCATGTTGGGGTGTCGTGTGGCTGAGGCCTTGGCTGTTTTAAATACCTATAATTGTATAGGTAATTAAATGAAATTATAAACTGCTGTTTGGGATTACTGCTTGGATCTAGGACCACCCCAGGGGTGCGTTCCTCTGTTTAGCCGTTTGGCCTGGATACCCGAGGGTATGCCATGATTTAATGTGTATTTAATTTTCTTGAGAGAAAGTGTATATAAATTTCATGTTTATGCTTTGGGATCAGCCCAGTTACTTGCTTAGTCTGAGGGAAGTGTTTCCTTTAGCCTGATGGTAGTGTTTCTTTTAGCCTGGGGGAAATATTTGTTATGCCTATGGTCAGTAGATTCTGTGCCTGTGGGAGACACTTTGTACACCTGAGGGGAATATTCTTTTTTCTTTTGGGAAATCACTTACGAGTTTCTATTCTGGTTACCTGATGGTAAGTATGGTATGTCTGAGGACAATGTTATCATTAATACTCACCGTGGTGTTTTTTATATGATATACCTGACATGTTAAAGCACGGGATTATCATGGTTAAATGAATAATAAATTGGCAATATAAATGGTAAAGTTAGTTACTTTTGTGTACTGCTTAGTTTATTGCATTTACTGTTGCACACTGCTATTGTACATTTTCACCGACAGTTGGGAACAGGCCTTTGGTGGGTGCCGACTAGGATTTATTTCTGACACCCTATTTGGTTCATGTCTTCAGCCCAAACAGACTATATTGCTGTATGTGTCGACAGGGGAAAGAGTCTCTATATAGGTAGATGATTGTAGCAGAGGAGTTGGAGAGCATGGGACCGATCTTAGGCTTGTGATACTGCCATGTTCTGTTTACTCAGCTTTGTTTTGTTTGCTTGTACCTTATATTTTGAGTTATATTGTATTGTTTTGAAGTGTATCCTGTTCTGAATGCTTTCATAGAATAAGTGACATGTTGCATCTTTATATATATGACAGCTGATTATATTTTACTCCAGTTTTCCATTTCTGTTGTATACTATCTACTACATCCGTTGTTGTATGTTATTTATCTTCTCCACTACGCTACACTTTGACAAATGAGGGCATAGTTTCCCCACTATCAGACCTGGTCCCTCACTTCTAGTCAGTAGCCTCTGGCGTTTGGGTAAATGTGCTTGAGGTCATGTGACCAACTGGGTTCGGGGCACCCGTTGAGTGGCACCCAGATCCAAGACGTTGCAGTAAACTATAAAAACCACAAAAATACTTAAAACCTATAAAAAATCTAAAAACACTAAAAATCCTAAAAACCCTAAAAACCACAAGAACCTAAAACACTCAAAATCCATAAAAACCCTAAAACCCATAAATAAATTAAAGACCCCTAAACATAAAAAAAACATAAAAAACCCTAAAACCTTGAAAGCCCCTAAGAAAACCTTAAAAACATAAATTAAAGAAAACCCTAATAACCTAAAAAATCCAAAAACACTAAAAACCCTAAAAGACCATAAAAACCATAAAAACCATAAAAACCCCAGAACCCCCTAAAATCCTAGAAACAATACAACCCCAAAAAACCTTAATTCCACTAAAAAAATCTAAAAACCATTTAAATCCCTAAAAACATTTGAAAACACTAAAATACCATAAAAATCCTAAAAACTAAAAAAAACAAAAAAAAGAAAAAAACCATAAAAACCATCAAAATCCCTTAAAACTCTAAAAACCATAAATTTTTTAAAAATCCCTAAAAACATAAAAAACCCAAAAACCCATAAAACCCTATATAAACATTAAAAACAAAAAAACACATAAAACCCCTAAAACACCTAAAAAACCTAAAATCATTACACCCAATATTATATAAAACCCTTAAAACCCTAAAACCCCTAAAAAATACTTGAGAAACCTAAAACCATAAAATTATAAAATTCCTTAAAAATGTACAAAACCCTAAAAACCCATAATAAAACTATAAAAACCAAAAGACACATAAAACCCATAAAAACATTAAAAATAATGAAAACCCATAAAAAAACTAAAACCCCCAAAAAACATCAATATCCCTAAAAACCAAAAATATAAATAAAATAAACAAAATCCATAAAAATCACTAAAAAAGTAACAAAGCCCAAAAACCCTATAAAAACCTTAAAGGTATAAAATCACTTAAACCCCATAAGAATTCTAAAAATTTATAAAAACCCTAAAATATATTTAAAAAATAAAAACCCATAAATCCCATAAAACCACTAAAAACTCTAAAAACCATTTAAACCCCTTGAATATTTAAAAACTCTAAAACCTCAAAAATGCAAAAAACTAAAAAAAACAATAAACAACCACATAATCCTAAAAATCCTTATAAACCTAAAAATTAAAACAACCATAAAAATACCAAGAAACATGAAAAAACATAAAAATCCTAAAAACCCCTAATAAATCATTAAAAATATAAAAAAACATAAAACATCAAAAAACAATAAAAATGTTAAAAACAATAAGAAACCCTAAAAACCCACAAAAACTCTAACATATCTAAAAACCTCTATGATCTCTAAAACCACATAAAAATCCCTAAAAATACATAAAAACAAAGAAAAAACTTATGAAACCCTTAAAAACCAGAAAACACATATATCCCCTAAAACCTAAAAAATGGTAAAAATCCTATGTCACTAAAACCCCTAAAAACCCCCAAAAAACCACAACACCCCTAAAATATTTTAAACTCTCTCTCTCTCTCTATATATATATATATATATCCCTTACAAACAACTTAAAAAGATAAAATCACTTTGAACCCCTAAAAAAATTAAAAACACTACAATTCCTTTGAATCCCAAAAAAACTAAAAAACCAATAAAACCCAAAAAACCCAAACAACCATAAAATCCCTAATATAGTAAAAATTTCTAAAAACCCTAAAAAAATAAAAAACATGAAAATCCTAAAAATCCTTAAAAACATAAAACTTCTTAAGAACCCTAAAAACACTAATAAAACCTTGATACCCTAAAAACACATAAAAAACTAAAAACCTAAAAAGTACTAAAAACCCAAAAAAACATTATAACCCTCAAAATAGCTAAACAAAAAAAGTATAAAAACCCTTAAAATCCCTAAAAACATAAAAACCCAAAAAAACTTGAAAATCCTAATGAAAACCCAAAAAATGTAAAAAACAATTAAAACCCCTAACAAGCTAAAATTTTCCAAAACTCTAAAAAACCCTAAAAAGACTAAAAACCCCATAAAAATGATAAAACCCACTAAAAAACTAAAATCCCCTAAAAACCTTTAAAAATCCAATAACCCCACTAAAATATCCAAAAAACATTAAAACCCTAAAAATATTAAGAAACTAAAAAAACCTAAAACCCCTAAATAACTCAAACCTCCTTAAAACCCCTTAAAAACCTAAAAACCCTGACACCTTTTTTTGAGAAAGTTAGATCATGACTTGGTAAACCAACCCACATAACACAAAAATATATTATGAAAATAATAATGGTATAAAGGGTGTGCATGAGGCGCACTGTTCTTGCACCAATAAAGTAATTAAAGAACCATAAAAACCAACAAAACTCCTAACGTCCTAAAAAACATAAAAATCCAAAAAATCCATAAAAATCCCTAAAAATTTAAACAATCCTAAAAACCCCATAAACCCCTAAGAATACCTTAAAAAACAAAAAACACCCAAAAAAACTAAAAATTATAAAACCCTAAAAATTAAAAAACCCTCAAAATCCCTAAAAACCCTTAAATCCATAAAAACATAAAATTTCAATAGAAAATCATAAAAACGAAAAAACCCCAAAGACACTATAAAAACCAAATAAAACATAAAATCCAAAGAAAATATTTAAAACCCTAAAACATTAAGACAATTAAAATTCTAAATCCCTCAATATCCCAAAACACCACAAAAATCCTAAAAAATTACTAAAGTATCTAAAAACATAAAACCCTATAATAACCAAGAAACCCACTAAGAAAACATAATCAACATAAAAAAATATAAAACCCCTAAAAACCTAAAAAAATGCTAGAACCCCTAGGAGACCTTAAAAACCCCTAAAATCCTTTAAACCCCATAATAACCCATAAAAAACCTAAAAAGCACTGAAAACTACAAAGACCATTTAAATCACTAAATAATTAAAAATAATAAAACATTAAAAAACCTAAAAACTAAAAAAACCATAAAACATAAAAACCCATAGAATCCATAGAAAACACAAAAGGATGGTGGAGCACTCCCCCATATCTCTCTTGCTCGATGCCTATTCTAGGTTTTCCCCTAGATTCTGAACGGTGCTTTGGTGTTAGATCCTCGCTTCTTCCCAGTTCTTGGTGACAATGTTCTCTAGTAGCACTCTCCAGACCAAAGACGGTAGTGGCTATCTATCTTCAGTGACTTAGACTTCCCCGAGAATTTTGGATCTTGGATGTGGATGGGGATTTACTATGTTTATGGAACATCTAGGCTTCAATGACTATAGTGGTTTCACGGTCTTCAGATCGTACTGATCTGGAATGTGATGAAGCCGATGACTCCTTCGCGGACGGGAACCCTACTAGACATCAAATGTGGATCGGGGTTGATTTTCTAGATCTGGGGTATCCATAGATGGGTCAGTGGGGTTGAGGGAATCAATGGAAGAGAAGGCTATTTCTGCAACTCTGGTTTTGGTCTCATAGATGGTCAGTCATCTACTCCGGGTTGTTGCTTCATTGTTTGGTTTCTTCTCCGATGGTTCTTCAAATATGGTATGTTGTATCTCCTGTAGTGTTGAGTCATTAATTTTTTGGTGTGCTGGTGGTTCGTGATTTATGATTTTTAAGGTTTATTGGGTGCTTTCTTTATCTGATGTTATGGTCTGTTCTTCTAGTTGATTGGTTTGTTGGCTGGACTTTTCATCTGGTTGGGGGTCTGATTGAGTCTCTGGTTCATATGGTTCTAGATTTTTCGATTTGTTTGATGCTACTATGGGAATTGGTGTGTGCCAATGTGAGAGACAGGTTGTCTGTCAGTTCTTGTTTACGAGGTGCAGAAGGAGATGTTGGTTGTTGGAAATTGTTGCGTTGGATGCTTCTTGCGGATGGGTTGGGTTGTGATGAAGCTATTGTTTACATGTTTGGTGCTGGTGGCTCTACGCTGATGGCGGTGGATCATTTTGGTGAGGAGGTGCTGGAGGCTGGTGGTGCTAGTGGTTTTGTGGTTCTTATGGTTGATCTTATTAGTAAAGAGATGATAGATGATGGAAATGATGCTTCAGTATTGTTTCTGATTTAATAGTATGTGATGAAGCTAAAAAGTTTTTCATTTGGTGCTGATGGTTCTGTGCTGCTGGTGGTGGATCTCTTTGGTGAGGAGGTGCTAGATGCTAGAACTTGTGAGATTGGAAGATCATTGTTTCTTGGCTGTGAGCTGAAAGATGTTGGATAATGATTGGATGGGAAGTGATGAAGCTACGGTTAATGGTGTTGTTAGTTTCCTCTTGTTGTTTCTTTCTGGAGGTTTTTATTTTTTGGGTCTTGCTTTTTTGGGGATGTTCAGGGCTTTTGGGAGTGAGTTGATTGACTCCATCCTTCCCTGGTCTGTTGTGTCTTCTTTTTAATAAACATTGGCGATGGGTGGGGGGGTTAGGAATAGCCTATCCCTATTCCTACCATTCACTAAGAACTATCAGAATCTAGAAAAACCATATATGACCATAAACATCTTTAAAACCCTTAAAATACTTTAATTTGTAGAAAACCATAAAGACCCTACAAAACCATAATAAACATTAAAAACTAGAATACACTTAAACCACCGAAAAAACCTAAAAAATGTCAATTACATGGATATATATTTGTTTCCATCTTTAAAAAACCTAAAAATTCTAAAAACCGTAAAAAAAATAAAATGTCCTTAAAAACCCTAAAAATACGTAATAACCGTTAAAAACCCCTAAAATTAATAAAAATCATAAATCCACTAAAAATTAAAAAAACCCTCAAACCAATACATACATTAAAAACTCAAATAAACTATAAAAACCTTGAAAAACTCACTAAAAACGTAAACCCTCAAAAATATAAAAACCATAAAACCCCCAAAACCTCTAAAACCCCTAATACCCCCTCAAAGTCCTTAAAACCCCTAAATCCATAAAAATACTAAATAATCCATAAAACCCCTAAAAATGTAAAAATAACACTAAAGACCTTGAAAACCCATAATAAAGCCTAAAAATTATGAAAACATTTAAAACCCCTAAAAATCCGAAAAAGCACAAAAACAATCAAAACACTAAAAACCCTAGCAATCATCAATATCCAAAAAATCCCAGAGGACCCTAAATAAATGAAAATCTTAAAAAACATTTAAAATCACTAAAAAACAAAAAACACTAAAAACCATAGGTAAACCTTAAAAAAAACACTTAAAACCTCTAAAACCCCAAAAATACTAAAACCATAAAACCCCTAAAAGACCATAACAATGACTATAGACCATAAAAACACCAATACCACTATAAAATCTAACCCTTTAAACCCTTATGATTCTAAAAAAATCTTCAAACCATAAAGACCTATAAAAAACCATAAAACCCCAAAATACCAAAAAACACCTGAAAACCTAAAAATCTTATAAATCCATTAAATTGTAAAAATACACAAAACACCAAAAAAATACTAAGAAAACCATAAATACCTAAAAAAAATTAAAAACATAAAAACCTCAAAATTATATAAACCTAAAAACCATAAAACCCATAAAAATACCTAAAAATCCCTAAAAACAGAAACCTAAAAATCAATAAATATTATAAAAACCCTAAAACCCTGAAAAACCCTAGGAAAATGTTAAAACCATAAAAAAACATAAAACCCTAAAAATATAAAAAATTCTAAAAACTATAAAACCCTAAATCCCTAAAATATCCCAAAACACTAAAAATATCTAAAACCCCTAAAAACCATAAAAAACCCAAAAACCCCTAAAAATCACTAAAATGTAAAACCCAAAAAAACCATGAAAAGAACTCATACAACCATGAAAACGCCAAAAGAAACATAAACCCCCCAAAAAACTAAAAACCTTTAAAACCATAAAGGGCCCTAATCCCCTGAAAACCAAAAAACCCTAAAAACATAAAAATCCTAAACCCACAAAAACCACATTAAATCCCAAAAAAATAATTAAAAACTATAAGAAAACTAAAAAACCCAAAAAAACTCAAAAAACCCTAAAAACCATAGAAACCATAGAAACCCTAAATAACCTAAAACACATCAAAATACTTAAAAACATTAAAACCCCTTTAAATTATGAATTTTTTTTAAAAATTTAAGATCCCATAAAATACATGAAAAACCTATGAAAAAAATTAAAAGCATAAAAACACATAAAACCCCTAAAAACCTAAATACAATAAAAACCCTAAAAACACTAAATATCTGTAAAACCCCTAAAAACCATGAAAATCCTTAAAATCCATAAAAATACCTAAAAAAACTAAAAAACCTAAGAAAACATAAAAATGTGAAGGCAATAAAACTCCTAAAAACCAAAAAAATGATAAAAATAAGAAAACCCTAAAATACAATAAAAACCAAAAAACCTCAAAAAACCACTAAAAACCATAAGAAATGCTAAAACCCAATATAACCCTAAACCACACTAAAACAATTAAAACCCTTTAAACCCATAACAACTCAAAAAAATCTAAAGACCCTAAACATATAAAAAACTAAAAAAACCCAACAAACTCAAAAATTCATAAAAACCATAAAAACCATCAAAATCCCCAAAAAACCAAGAAACCATTAAAATTATAAAAAGAACTAAAAATTCCTAAAAAGGTACAAAACCCTATAAACCCTAAAAAAACCTAATAAAATCGTAAAAACCTAAAACACTTAAAACCCCTAAATCCAAAAAATATTATAAAAAATAAAAATTCTGAAAGTATTAAAACCCTAAAACCCCTCAAAATTTCTAAAAACAAAAAAAAACCATAAAAATAAAAAAAACAGCAAAACGCATAAAAACCTAAAAAATATAAAACCAAAAAGATACCTAAAAATGAAAAAAAACCCAAAAAACCCCGAAAAATCTCCAAAATCGTCTAAAAACCCAAATACACATAAAAACCCAAAATCCCAATAAAAACTATAACAAAATTTAAACCTATATAAAAAATTAAATAAACATAAATGATATACAAAGCTATAAAAACATTAACGAACACCGAAAACCCATAAAACACTTAAAAATACATTGAACCCCTTAAAATCCTCAAAAATCCATAAAAATTCAAAAAATAAAAAAAAACCCAAAAGCCCCTAAGAAAAACATAGACACCGACAAACACTTAAAACCCCTAAATATCTAAAAACAATAAAACCCCAAACACAGAAAACTCCAAAAACCCTAAAAATCCCTAAAACCCCTAAAAACCAAACAAAATTTAAGGATCTCTAAAAATACCTAAAAATGTGAAAAACCCTAAAAACACTAACACCACCTAAGAATACCTCTAAAAAATAAAAGCAATTGAATCCCCAAAAACCTAAAAACATTAAATACCCTGAAACCTTAGAACCCTAAAAATAATAAAAACCACAAAAAACCACTAAAACACAAAAAAACATTAAAACCTATTCTATGGTCATGAAAATTCTGCAAGGGGGAAATCCAATTACCCCATGACTTGGGAAAGGACTGAACCGGTCTGCGTACCGGCTCCCAGCAATATTATGCAACTGGTTTGGCGGACCACAATTCCGCGGACCAACGTCGTCTGTGAAACGGAGGCGGGAAGCGCTACGAAGGTTCAAAGTATCACAGATCCCAGTCCGGTCCACCGCCGCAAACCGCACCAACCGGCCCATGCCACACGTGTCGTCATTCCTGAAATGGAAGCGGAAGCCTTATGCGGCTGTGAACCTCATCGTTCAAGGAATAGAGGCGGAGTGGTGCATGGCCGTAGAGCAATTCCGCGAATCTCGGTTCCAAAAATTCCTGGTTGACTGAGTCATCCGTGGGTGGGGATTCCGTCATGGGCTTCCGCAAAAAGTGTCGTTTTCCCATCAATACACCCTCTTTGTGACTCTATAAATAGTCACTGAGGCGAACCAAAAATAAGGAGAGGAAGGACAGGTGAAAACTCACGGGGAGATGCTGGAGAAATCGCTCCCAGAGGTAATGTTCTGCGACGATTCTCGGACCCCATATCATCCGTGGATGCACTCAACCGCATAGAGGAGAAACTAAACCGCGAACCACATGCGACCATTTCCTTCACGGATAGTCCCTCTGTGGCCATCTCCTTCATGACCACCCCCTCTACAGACCAGTGTCGTTCGTGAAATGGAGGCGGGAACCCCTCCGCGGGTAAGACGTAGGAAGGGCGTCAGCCCCTTTGCAGATACCCATCACGGTCATTTCCTACGGGGATATCTCATCTGCGGACAGCCTCTCCATGGTTGCTCCTACATGGTCAGATCCTCCGAGGATACCCCCTTCGAGGTCATATTCTATGTGTCCATCTCCTACATGGATCACTCCTCCAGGGACACCCTATGCGGCCAGCTCTATCGCAGTCAGTCCCTCGCGGGCAGCTCTCCACCACCAACTCCTACGCAGCACTCCCCATGTGGAAAACCACATGCACTCGCTAGTCCATACTGTGGGGGATGCACCCCCGCACCCCCACTAGGTCTCAGTGTCCGGTTGCGGTCTCGACCCTTCAGGTCGGTCCCTTCGCTACTGTCACTTACCCCCATGAAAAATGGAGAGTCGCACTGTGAACTTCTCAGGTCGAGTCAACAGTATTTCACATTGCACCCTTGCACTGCCCAAAAATCTGTCCTATACATGTCATAAGTTGAGCTACTCCTCATGACTCTCCTGTAACCCCCATTACCAAGCTCTTTTTCCTAGGTTAATTCAGAAAGGGTCTCCCTTGCGTATGTCCCACACCAACCATTTCTAGGTATCTTCTACCCAGTCATCCTGACCACATTACATTAAACTGTATGGCCCTCATACTATCCATATGACATTAAACTATATGGAAATAGTCCTCTCTACATGACTATAAACTGTAGCATTCCCTTTCATTCAATAATTGGATGCCTCTTGCTCCATGAAAGATATACCTTATGCTCCAAGCATAAGATGCCTCATGCCATGTTTACAGTGGCATAATTTCAAGAGCACTGGAATCCATTCAAACATTCCATTACTCTACCTCATGCTTTTCATATCCTTCATTCGGATCTTCATTCCCTTTCATGTCTAAAGGGACCCCCTAACGGCCTGGTCCCATGCCGCCTCAGCTCACCTACCGTCTTGGGACAACACCCCCGAAAGACTTTGGGAAACACTTCGAGTCAGGTCCTGTGTTTCAAACACGGTCAACAGTCAACCCTCACTTGTCTGTCCCCATTCTAGGCTAACACGATATGGATTCTGTGTTTCGAACACGGTCAACAGTTATCCTCCATCGTCACGCCACCCTCACCATTTTCCAAATGTCAGGCATGTAATTCAAACTTTTCATCTCCCTTTGTTCGGACTGATTCCAATTCCCTTGGTGTTATCCCACTTGTGCACTTGTGCATAGGTGTAGGCCTCAATTATATGCCTCAACCCACCAGTGAGTTGGGATGCCCCCATGGTTATACATGAGGAAGGTACCCAGACAGACTCCTTGGTGTAAGTCCCTAGCCTTTCTTGCAGGAGGTAGCACCCATGCACCTCCGTACTTCGCCGGTGCCAAGGACCAGGAGGGGAGATGGATACAGGGGTACCCTTTCCCTCTCCCGCTGCCCTTTGTCACCATCGGGCCTCCATTGTGTAGTAAGCCCCGACTTCTCGGGCCGCTCCATGCGTAAGCCCCACTCCGCTTCCCACAGACGCACCTTTCACGACGTGATCGTCAGGTCTCTGCTGCCTCTTTTTTCTCACACCGAGAATGACTCACGTGGGCCTAGAGTAACAACCAACCCTGGCCCCCACCTCATCTGAACTATAAGTACTTTGATCCATGTCAAGGCATGGTACATAGGAAGCTTCCACGAGGATCAAGCCCACCACCCGGACATTCCGATCCCCTTCACATCGGTCCATCCTTTGTCCCGAATGACTTTAAAATGTACTCCCAAACTATGTGGACATTGATCCTTGTCTCCTAGGCGAGGTACTTAAGAAGCCTCTCTGAGGTTCAAGCCCAAAAACCGGTCATTTCAACCTCCTTTACATCGGTTCACCAACTCATTGGTCCACCTTAGAGTGTAATCCCCGATCATTTTTCCCGCATGACTTTAAACTGCACTACCAAACTACGTGGATTTTGATTCCTCTCATGAGGATACGTAGGAAGCCCGTATCACAGGTTCTATCCAAATGCTCAAGTCGTTATCTGTCCCCCCTGGATGACAATAAACTCCATAGTGCCCGATTATTGGGCTTCAAATCAGTGCCATCTCAATGAGTCCAAACTCCTCGGAGTCATTAATCCAATGAGGGATGGTAATCCTTGGACCTAAATGATTCTAAATCCCTACTTTAAGATGACCATTTCTAACAAGGATTAATCCGTGGATACTATGCTTGGGTATAAACCAAAGATTCACGAACATATGAATACGCCTTAAATCTATAAGAGAGTCTCGGAACAGGAAATAATTCCCCCCAAAAGGGTGTGATGAGCCCGACTTCCCATCCTCTCGACCAATGTGAGTTCATAAGTGTCGCTGGCCAAATCACCCAGTGAACACCTGCCTTTGGAAACCAGGTCCACGTATCGTTGGATAAAGAACCGCTGGGCGTTTCGAACCGATCCAAAACACCTATAAAAACCCTAAAACAATAAAAACTCTTAAAACCCTTTAAACAACTAAAAACATTAAAAAACTCTAAAACCTTAAAAATCATAAAAACTAAAAAACCCTAACACCCCTAATAATCCTCAGAATCACTAAACCCCCTAAAACCAAATCAAATACAAAAAATCACTAGAAATCCCTAAAAACCTAAAAAACCTTGAAAAAATTCTAAGAAACCCTAATAAATGTTAAAAAATAAAATCCCATAAAAACCAAAAAGTAATTAAAACCCTAAAACCCTAAAACCTATAAAAACCCTCGAAATCCCTAAAAAACCTAAAAAATCATAAAAAATATAAAGGTCCCTAAATATCCCTAAAACGTTAAAAACCTAAAAAACCTTGAAACCCATATGAAAACCTCAAAAACCCTAAAACAATTATAACCCCTAAAAATACTAAAAACACTAAAAACCCTAAAACCCCTAAAAAGTCCTTAATATTCCCTTAAACCCCTAAAATCCGTAAAACAAATAAAAAATATAAAACCCCAAAAAAACCTAAAATTATTAAAAACACTAAAACACTATAAAATTATAAAAACATTAAAAAACTCTTTGAATCATTAAAAACAATGACCAACTAAACAAAACTCAAAAACCACAAAAATACTAAAAATAAAAAAAATACATAAAAACACTAAAAACGATGTCCTTAAAATCCCAAAAAAACAATAAAATCCAAAAAAATACCTAAAATTCCCTAAAAATGTATAAAACCCTGAAAACCCTGAAAACCCTAAAAACCCATTGGAAGGATTAAAAACCTAAAAACACATAAAACCCCTAAATCCTAAGAAATGATAAAAACCCTAAAAATACTGAAAACCCTAAAAACTATAAAACCATCAAAATCCATAAAACCATAAAAACCATAAAAATCCTAAAAAACTACTAAAATCCATAAGAATGTAAATTCCCTAAAAACAAAAAAAACCAAAGAAAACCATAAGAGAATAAAAAACCCTAAAACCCTAATAAACCTAAAAATTGATAAAAACCATAAAAACCTTTGAAAATCCTCAAAACCCTCAAAATCGTTAAAAAACATAAAAACCATAAAAACCATAAAAATCACTAAATATCCCAAAAAATGTAAAAACCCTAAAACCACTAAAAAATAATGTTAAAATTTTAAAAACCTAAAAACTATAAAAAAATTAGAGAAAACCTAAAACTCAAAAAACCTTAAAAACACTGAGAAACCCCTAAAACTCTAAAAACAATAAAAATCCATAAAAACCTTAAAATACCTCTAAAACCCATAAAAAACATAAAAACCACTAAACCCAATTTAAACCCATAAAAGGATAATATATATATATATATATATATATAAACATTAACCATTCAAAAAACTCAAAAAAAACTAAAACCCCAAAAAACCACTAAAATCCCCTAAAAACCATAAAATACCTCAAAGTCTCTAAAAACCATAAAAATCATATAAATCCCTAAAGACAAAAAACCACCTAAAACCCTAAAAACCCTTATGAAAACTTTAAAACCGAAAAAAACACAAAACACCTAATAACTAGAAAAGGCTAAAACGCTAAAAATCCTTAAAACCCCTCAATTCCCTAAAAACCTTAAAAACCACAAAAATCATAAAATTCCCTAGAATTCCCTAAAATCATAAAAAACACTAAAAAATCTAAAAACCCATAAGAAAACCTTAAAAACATAAAAATACCTAAACCCCTTGAAAACCAAAAAAATTATAAAAACTCTAGAAAATCATAAAAACACTAAAAACCAAAAACCTCTAAAAACAATAAAAACCCCTAAAACATTTAAAACCCCTAAACACCCACAAAAACCCAAAAAACCAATAAAACTATAAAAAATCATTTAAACCCCTAAATTTGTTAAAAATATGTTAAAAACCCAAAAACTCAACCCCCCACCCTAAAAAAACTAAAAAACACATAATCCCCTAAAGACCCTAAAAACCCTAAAACCCTGAAAATCCATAAAAACCATTAAAATACTAACAACGTGATAAAAATTCCAAATAATGTAAAAACCACTAAAACCCTAAAAAACAGTATGAAAACCGTTAAAACCTAAAAAACATAAAACCCCTAAAAACCGAAAAATGATAAAAACCTAAAAAGTCCGAAAAGCACTAAAACCCTCAAAATCCAAAAAACCCAAAAACTATAAAAATCCTAAAATCCCTAAAAATACCTTAAAATGTAAAAATCCCAAAATGCAGAAAAATCCCACAGAAAACATTAAAAAACTAAAAACAATTAAAACCTTTCAAAAACATAAAAACACTAAAATTTGTAAAACCACTAAAAACCCTAAAAACCCGTAAAACCCTTCAAAATCACTAAAACCCATAAAAACCCTATAAATTCCATAAAAATCCCAAAAACATAAAACCCCAAAAAAACCCTATGAAAACCATAAAAACTAAAAAAACACACAAACCCCGTAAAAACCCTAAATCCCTAAAAACCTTAAAAACCCTAAAACACCCAAAAGTAAAAAAAAAACTCCCAAAAACCATAAAATCGCCAAAAAACATTAAAACCCATAAAAACTAAAAAACCACTAAATATTATAAAACACTTTAAACCCTTAAAAACATTTATCAATTCTAAAACCCTAAAAAACTAAAAATAACCTAAAAAAAGTCATAAAAAGCCTAAAAACACTAAAAATCTAAAAAAGCCAAAAAATAACAAAAATCCTAAAAAATACTTAAAATTGTCTAAAAACATATAAAATAGTAAAAATTCTTAGAAAAACTTAACAATATAAGAACACATAAACCCCCTAAAATCTAATAACACAAAAAATGATAAACCTCCTGAAACTACTAAAAATCCTAAAAACATCACAATCCCTTAAAACCCAAAAAACTATAAAAATTCAAAAAAAATTAAAAACCCTAAAAGCATTGAAAACCCATCATAAATCCTCAAAAACATAAAAACACTTAAAACCCCTAAAAACCTAAAACCCTAAAACCCTAATAAAATTTAAAAACCAAAAAAAGAATAAAAACCACTTAAAACTGTAAAAACTCTTGAAACCCATAAAACCCTAAGAACAACTAATAATTATAAAATCAAGTTAAACCCCTAAAAAATTAGAAAACTAAACAACCCTTACAAACTCAGCAAAACTCAAAGAACCATAAAAAACCCAAAATCCATATAAAATCTAAAAACCCTAAAGAACTCTAAAACCCTCAAAAGCCCTAAAAATCCAAAAAAACCACAACAATCAAAAAATACATAAAATACCTTAATGCTTAAAAAACTAAAAACCCTGAAAAACACTATGAAAACCTCAAAACCTAAAAAAATAAAAAACCCTAAAACAAATAAAAACCGTAAAGACCCACAAAATCCCGAAAAACCATAAAAACCCATAAATTCCTAAAACGACATAAAAATACCTAAAAATGTAAAACCCCTAAAAATTCTAAAAAACACTAAAAACCCTTAAAAAAAATAAAAACACATAAAACGCCATAAAAACATTAATAATCCAAAAAAACATTAAAACCCCATAAAAAACTTAAAATCCCTCTAAGAATTATAAAACTACTTTTACCCCTAAAAGAGATCAAAAACTCAAAAGCCTCTTAAAAACCCTAAAAACATAAAAAATCCTAAAACCCAAAAAAATTATAAAAACCCTAAAATCCATAAAACCACTAAAACCCTCAAAATACCTAAAACACGTAAAAATCAATTAAAATCCTAAAAAATCCCTAAATTTCCTTGTAATGTAAAACCCCAAAACCTTGAAAAACATTAATAAAACCATGAAAACCTAAAAATAATTAAAAACCCAAAGAAACCTAAAAACTTCTAAAAATTGTAAATACCCATAGAAATAAAAAAACTCAACAAATCCCTAAAAACAATAAAAAACATAAAAAACCATAAAAATACAAAAGAAATCCCTAAAATACCAGAAAACATAAAACCCCCTAAAAACCCAAAAATTACTAAAAATACCATAATCATATAAAAACAATTAAAACCCATAAAAAACCTAAAACCCTAAATCCCCCAAAATCCCTTAAAACCTAGAAAACCAAAAAATCCATAAAAATAACAAAAAATTCCAAAAAACATAAAATCCCCAAAAAAAAATTGAATACCCTAAGAAATCCCTAAAACCTGAAAATACCTAAAACCCCTAAAAGTCCAAAAAAATGATAAAATTCCAAAAATACCCTAAAAGGGCCCTAAAAACATTAAAAACCCTAAAAACCTCAAAAACCATAAAAATCCCATAAAAACCCTAAAAACACTAACAAATATAAAACCCCTTAATTACCCTAGAAACATTAAAAAAATATATAATTCATAAAACTGTAAAAAACTCATGAAATTCCCTGAGAACCAAAAAAATCAATAAAACCCCCTAAAAACCCTAACCCCCAACCCAAAAAACTAAAAAAACCCATAAAAACATAAAGAAGACCTAAAATCGCTAAAAACATAAAAACCTCAAAATCCCTATGAAATCCTTAAAAACCTAAAAAATCATAAAACCCCTAAAAACCCTAAAAATGATAAAACCCCTAAAACACTCAAATTCACTAAAACCATTAAAACCCTTTAAAATTCTAAAAAAATATCAAAAAATCCATAAAAACATTAAAAACCCTAAGAAGCCTGAAAATCACTTAGAAGATATTAAAACCTAAAAATCTCTAGAAACCCTAAAACCCAAAAAAATCTAAAAACCCTAAAATGAAAAAAAACACTAAAACCCCCAAAAACCATAAAACCACTAAATGATTAAGAGAAGATTCCGCCGATCTCACTAGGTTCTCTCCCATTTTCGCGTTTTCCTGGTTTCCATCCTGGTGGTTTTTCTGCTTCCTTTATGATCTTGCGATGTGATGCGGTCGCGATGCTTGGCGATGGGGTTTCATGCTGGCATGGTTCGACGTTCGCGACTTTCTTCTTGTGGTTCGAGGATTGCGCGGTGCTTTCAAGGAGATTCCTTGACCTCTCTGGCAGAGCAGTGTTCGTGTGGCAGGATATTCAGCTGTGGGCGTCGGAGCCTCCCCTCAATAGATCTGGGATCTGGTGGTTTTTCCCAGTTCTAGCCGGTTTCGCCTTGGATGTACATCAGAGTGGTGTGGGCGCAAAAGATCTAGTCGCTTCTAGGGTTTCGAGACACGCGGATCTGGAAGTGGCGGTACTCAATCTGGGAGAAAAGCTCAGATATGGTTTCCCCAGAGCGCGGCGGTACAGATCCATGGAGTTGTGGGCCAGATCCGGTCCCTTCTCGGTGCGGCGTTGCACTGCCATGGTGATACCCTTATTTGTGACGATCTCCTGGTGGTCCCCGGCTCCCTCGACGACTTCCAAGTGGTGGTATGGAGAGGCCAGGCCTTGGTTGATGTTGTGTGGTGTGACATTGCTGATCCTGGAAGCTGTGTGGGGAGCGGCGGTTTTGGTTTGGCTCGGGAAATCAAGCGATGGTGCGGGGTTCCCACTTCGGACCTCAACGCAGAGGCAGGTTTGTTTCTGTATTTCCATTCTGTGTTATGATCCTATTGCTGGTTTGGATAAGTGTTGTGTTCTCGGATCTCTATCGCAATATGGTGGTTGCTTCACGGATTGTGGTGGGATTGGTTTGGTGCTGGTTCTTTGTGCTGTTTTGATGTACGGGTTGCCGCCTGCTCTTGGTGTGCGAGTTCTGTGGTGCTTGCGATGGTCCTCTATAGCCGGGAGGTGTTGGGTTCTAGATTTTGTGGAAAAGGATGATGGATGCTGTATGGATGCCTGGATTCTGGTGTTTGTGAGGTTGGATACTAGTCACTGATTCGTGGTGAGCTGCTGAATGCTGGTGATGGTTGTGATGTTGATGCTGGTGGTTCTGTGACTTTGGATGCTGGCGGGTATGTGATATCGAATGCTGGTGATTCTGGATGCTGGTTACTTCCTGGATGGTAGGTGCTGAAGCTGCGGTTTATGGTCGCAATGCTGCAGGATGTTGTTTGTTGTTTGAATTTGGATACTGATCGTTGGTTAGCTATGAGCTGCAGGATGCTGATTGATGCTAGAAAATGATGGTGGCTGCTTTGCTTTGTGTGTTTTTTCTTTCTTTCTTGATTTTTCTTTTTTTTTTGGGGTCTTTTATCTTGGGTCGTTAAGGGTTTTTGGGTGTGAGTCGTTTGACCCCTCCCCTCCCTTGTCTGTTCTGTCTCTTTATTCCTTTTAATAAATTTGGGGGGGCTGGGAATAGCCCAACCCTCACATCTTCCTTTGTACTAAATGATTTAATAAATTCGAAAACCTCATAAAACCCCTAAAAGCCCCCACTAAAAACTCTAAAGCCACTTTAGACCCATAAAAACATCAAAATACTCTAAAAACATTAAAAAACATTAAAAAACAGAAAAAATATAAAAACCTATAAAACCCCTAAAAAGTGAAAATCCTATTAAATCCCTAAAAACCCAAAATACCATAAAAATCCTTTAAAAGACCTAAAACCCCTAAAAACGTATAACCCTAAAAACCCATAGAAAACCATTAAACCCTAAAATCACATTAAACCATTATAAACATAAAAAATTATAAAAACCCTAAAATACCCTAAAAACTTCAAAACCACTAAAAAAATAAAACACCTAAAGCCTATAAAAACTGTAAAACCCGATAAAAACCATAAAAACTCACTATCACTCTAAAAACCCATTGATCGCCTAATAATGAAAAACCTGAAAAAATGAATAAAACTCCTAAAAATTCAAACAAAACCTATAAAATCTTAAAAGATACCATAAAAACCTGAGAATCCATAAAAATCCTAAAACCCTTCAAAATCCCTAAAACCCTAAAAACCATAAAAATACATAAAAATTTTAAAAAACCTAAAATTGATTAAAACCACTATAAATTCTTTAAAAAACTAAAAAAAACCACTAAAAACTAAAAAAATTAAAACACTAAAATTCCCTAAAACCCATTGAAATCCCTATTAACCCTAAAACCATTAAAATCCTAAACACCCCTAAAAATACTAAAAAATGTAAAAACCCTACAAACCTTGAAACCCACTAAGTAAACACATAAAACCTAAAAACACTTTGAAACTATAAAAATACTAAAAAAATTAAAATAGTAAAATCCTCCAAAAACAATAAATCCCCAAAACACCTTAAAAACCAAGAAAATCATAAATACTCTTGAAAATGGCCAAAATTTTGAAAACCCTTTGAATAACTAAAAAAATTAAAAATGTTAACAACTATAAAAATCTAAACGTCTCTAAAAAATCAAAAAATTCTAAAAACCCAAAAAAACCATTAAAACCCTCAAATTCCCTAAATCCTAAAAAACATAAAAATCTTAAAAATCAATAAAATTACCAAAAACATAAAAAACCCTAAAAACCTAGAAAAACCATCTAAAAACCTTAAAAAACAAAAAATTATGACCTTTAAAAAGGAAAAAAACCCCTAAACCTCCAAAAAATTAACATCCCTAAAAAAACCTCAAAACCTCAAAAACCCTAAAAACCAAAAAAATCCAAAAAAATACCTAAAAATCCATAAAATGTAAAAAACCCTAAAACCATGAAAAACCCTAAGAAAACATTAAAAACCTAAAAATGCTAAAAACCCTAAAACCCTAAATATCCCTAAAATCCTCAAAATACTAAAAAACATAAAAAATCATAAAAAATAATAAAAAATCAAAAAAAATATTTAAAAATAACTTAAAAAACCAAATAAAACACTAAGAAAAACATAAAAACCAAAAGGCATTTAAATCGTATAAAAATGAAAAAATGTTAAAAACCCTAAAATACCAACAAAGTCCCTAAAACCCTAAAATCCCCTAAAACCATTAAAACTCTGAAAGCATTAAAAAACCCTAAAACCCCTAAAACACAAATAACCACCAAAAACTCAAAAACCCCTTTAAACACGTAAAAGTGTTAAAATAATCTAAAAAAAATAAAACCCCTAAAAAACATAAAAATACCCCTAAAAACCAAACAACCAAACAACCCTTAAAACCCCTAAAACACAAAACAACCATAAGAATCCCTAAAAACCCTAAATATCCTAAAAATCCTTAAAAACACTAAAAACCTGAAAACCATAAAAAATTTGAAATACCTATGAAAACCTAAAACCCTAAAAACATATAAAACAATATAAAAACAAAAAAAATTCTAAAAACCTAAAAACCCATTAAACCCCTAAAAACTCTCAAAATCCCTAAAATCACTAAAAACCCATAAAACTCCAAAAAAAATCACTAAAAATCCCAAAAAAAATTAAAACCATTAATCCATAGAACCATAAAAAAACCATAAAATACAAGAAAATACAAAAAACCCCTAAAAACCAAAAAAACCTAGAAACACTAAAAATGCCTAAAATGCCTAAAAATCCTAAAAATCACCATATCACTAAAAAATTAAGTTACATAAAATCCCAAAAACCCAAAAAAAACCCTCAAACCTATTAAACCCATAAAAACATTAAAAAACTCTAAAACCCATTAAAAACACAAATAAACTCAAAAAACCCATGAAAACCCAAATATACAATAAAAACTGAAAAAACCCAAAACCACTGAAAATCGATAAATATCCAAAAAGTCATAAAAATCCTAAATATTTCCCTACCATTGCATAAAAATTAAAAAACCCTAAAAAACCGAAAAACCTCTAAGAAAACCTTAAAACCCTAAAAATACTTAAAACCATAAAATCCTAAAAACACTAAAAACACAAAAAACACTAAAACCCACTAAAAACCATAAGAAACCTAAAAATTCCTAAAAACAATAAAAACCGATAAAACAGATAAAACCTTAAAACTCAAATAAAAACACAAAAACCATTTAAACAAAACAAATGATAAAAACTTTAATAAAATATTAGAAACCCTAAAAAACTAAAAAACCCTAATACACAAAAAACCCTAAGAAACTTGAAAAACCAAAAAAATCATAAAAATCCCTAAAAAAATGAAAAACCTTAAAACGGTTGAAAAACCCTATAAAAACATTAAAACCCTAAAAAAATTTAACACCCCTAAAAACCTAAAAAGCATAAAACACTAAAAAATCATAAAACCCTCAAAATCCCTATAATCCCTAAGAACTATAAAAATCCAAAAATGCCAAAAAAACCCTAAGAATAAAAAATCCTAAAAATCATGAAAAAAACATATTAAACCATAAAAACCTAAAATCTTTAAAAACCCTAGAAACCATAAATCCCCTAAAACTCCTAAAACCTAAAAAACAGTAAAAACCCCTAAAAACCCTTTTAAATCATAAAATCCCATAAAAACATTATAACCCCCAAAATACTCTTAAAAAAACTAAAAATATAAATCACTGTTAAACCCCTAAAACATTAAAAAACTCTAAAAACCCATAAAAATCCCATAAAAAGTCAAAAAACCCTAAAATCCCAAAAAACCCAAAAACCCCTCAAAATCCTTAAAAACCCTAAAAACCCTAAATTCTAAAAAATACCATTAAATCCATACAAACAAAGAAACCACTAAGAAAACCATAAAAACCAAAATACACTAACTATCCCTAAAAACCAATAAATGTTAAAAACAAAAAAACCTTAAAAAACCTAAAAAACCTAAAACCATAAAATCCTTAAAAATAGTTAAAATCTTAAAAAACCCCCAAAAAATCCCTAAAAATTACTAAAATATTTATAACACCTTCAAACCCCTAAAAATGTTAAAAATACATGGAAAACCATAAAATCCAAAAAATCTCAAAAAACCCTTAAAACCCGAAAAAAACCAAAAAACCAAAAAACCCCTAAAAACCATAAAACCTTCAAAATCCCTAAAATCTCTAAAAAAATAAAAATATAAACAAATACCTAAAAATAAATAAATACCTAAATACAATAAAAACCCTAAGAAAAACTTAAGAACCTAAAAACAGTTAAAACCCTTAAAAACCATAAAATGATGAAAAATCTAAAAAGCCTGAAACCCGCTAAAACCCCTAAAACCATAAAGCCTGTATAAAAACCACTAAAAACACTAAAAATAGTTTAAACACCTAAAAACATTAAAAAAACACTAAAACCCTTAAAAATATTTAAAATCTCTAAAAAACCCCAAAAAATTGGAAAAACCCATAAAAACCCTAAAACCCTTCAAAACCGCTAGAAACCATAACAATCCAAAAAAACCCTAAAAATCACAAAAAGGTAAAAACCCATAGAAAACATTTAAAAATAAAAATCACTTTAAACCATTAAATCAAAAAATGATAATAACCCAAAAAAAACTCTGGAACCCCTAAAAACATAAAACCATCAAAATCTCCAAAAACCATAAAAAACAATAAAAACTCTAAAAATATTTTAAACCCCTAAATTTTTTTAAGAAATAAGAAAAAAATTAAAACCCTAAGGCACTAAAAACATTAAAACCCCCCAAAAACCCATAAAACCCTTAAAAATCCAAAAAAACATCAAAATCCAAAAAATCTCTAAAACCATAAAAATTATTAAAATACCTAAAAAAAATAAAAATAGAAAATAATCTAAAACCCTAAAAAATCCTATGAAAACCTAAAATATATAAAAACTCATAAAATCTTAAAATCCTAAAAAAACACTAAAAAATTTAAAAATCGTAAAAACCATAAAAACCATAAAAACCCTAGAAACCCCTAAAATCTTAAAAAACCCTAAAAAACCATAAAATATTAAAACCACTAAAAATTTTAATAAATATTTAAACCCTTAAACAAGTTCAAAATATTTAAATCTCAAAAAACTAAAAAACCCTAAAAACCAAAAAAAACAGAAAAATGCAAAAAACCCAAAAAACCGAAAAACCCTTGAAACACTTAAAACCATTAAATTCTATGAAACCATAAATACAATGAAAAAAACATAGAAACCCTTAAAACCCCCAGAAAACTTAAAATCCCTTAACACCTAAAAACACTAAAAAACCTAACATCATAAAAACCACTACAAACCAATAATCACACTAAAAACCACTAAGAAAAACAAAAAACGTTTAAACTCATAAAAATGTTACAGAAACACAAAAAACATTGAAAACCGTAAAAACTCAAAAATACCCTAATACCCCAAAAAAGATAAAAACCCAAAAACCCATAAAAATCCCCCAAATCCCTAAAACCCTATAAAAATCTTAAAGAGCCCTAAAATCCCAAAAAAAATATAAAAAAGATAAAAACCCTGAAAAACCTCTAAGAAAAACATAAAAACCTAAAAAAAATTAAACACCATAAAAACCGAAAAACAGTAAAAACCTAAAACCCTAACAAAACTAAAAGCCCCTAAACCCCCTAAAAATCCATAAAAACCCTAAAACCATAATAAACAAAAAATTCTAAAAATACCTCAAAATCTAAAAATCTTGAAATACTATAAAAAACCTAAATAACCAAAAACTTTAAAAACCCTAAAAACACTAAAACCCTAAAATCTAATAAAAATCATAAAAACCCTAAAAACATTAAAAACCCTAAAACCCATAAAAACTAAAAACATAAAAAACCCATAAAAAGACCATAAAACCCTAAAAAATATCAAAATCCATAAAAATATTAAAAAACCTAAAAATCTATAAAAATATCCAAAAACATAAAAAACCATAAAACTCCTAAAAATTCAAATTATAACATAAAAACCTAAAAATTATTGAAACCCTTAAAAACATAAACATGTCTAAAACCCATAAAAACCATAAAAACTCTAAAACACTAAAAACCTTAAATACCCCCAAAAAGCATAAACCGCTTAAAATCCACTAATAACTCTTTATACCCTATAATCCACTAGAAATGTTAAAAAAACTAAAAACATAAAACCCAAAAAAACTCAAAATACCCTAAAACTCCCAAAAAACCACAAAAACCTTAAAAATACCCAAAATATCTAAAAACCATAAAAAAGATTAAAAAGCTTCAAAAATGTCTAAAAATTTTAAAATGATAAAACAAACTTGAAAACCCATAAGAAAACTCTAAATACCTAGAAAATAAAAACACCTAAAAACTAGAAAATGCTAAAACCCTAAAAAAACCTTACAACCCTTAAAAATCATAAAACCCCTAAGAAGCATAAAAACCCTAAATACCCATAAGACACCTAAAACCACATAAAACTATAAAAACACTTTAAACCCCTAAAAATGCTAACAAAACTCTAAAAACATTAAAAAACTAAAAAACTAAAGAAAATCCAAAAAACCCCTGAAAATACATAAATCCAAGAAAATATCTAAAAATCCTCAAAATTTATAAATAACTTAAAAACATATAAAAATCCTAAAAAGTCCAAAAGATACCTAAAAATGTAAAAAAACACTAAAAACCTTAAGAACCCATAAAAACATTAAAAACCTAAAAATATTAAAATCCATTAAGAAATTTGAAGAACAAAAAAAGACCTAAAATCCCTAAAAATCGTTATAAACCTTAAAACACCCTAAAAACTCAAAAATAAAAATTTTTATCCCTAAAAATTTTTAAAACACTAAAAACCATAAAATACATTAAAAATAATAAAAAACAGAAAACCTTAAGAAAAAAACAATATCCCAAAAAATACCAAAAAACCTAAAAACTATAAAAACCCTTAAGAACACTACAAACCCATAATAATTCATAAAACTCAAAAAAATATTAATCATTAAAAAAATATTTCAAAAATCCTAAGAAATCATTAAAAACATATAAAATATTAAAACCCATAAAGACCTAAAAACCATTGAAACACGAAAAACCCCCAAAAAACCTAAAAATACAAAACCCCTTCAATCCTAAATAAAAATAATACCCCTAAATCCCACTAAAAACTAAAAAAAATCCTTTACACTATATAAAATTGTAAAAAAAACTCCAAAAAAACCTTAAAACAGCAACAAACCTAAAAAACATAAAACCCCCAAAAAACCATAATACCACTAAAACCCCTAACAACCTTGAAAATCATTATAATCCATGAAAATCATAAAAATCAATAAATTTATCTAAAAATTTATAAAAACCAAAAAACCTTTAAAACCCCAATAAATACATAAAAACCATAACACACTTAGAACCACTAAAAATATAAAAAACTATAAGTACCATAAAAAATCCTAAAAATACTAGAAAATATAAATATCCATAAAACCACTAAAACCCCATAAAAACCACAAAACTCACTAAAATATCTAAAAAATATTTAATCCTAAAAAACATTAAAAAATATAAAAACATTTAAAACACTAAAAATTCAAAAAAAAACCCTAAAAACCAAGAAAAACCAAAAAAATTAAAATCACTAAAAACCCTCAAAATCCCTAAAAACCCGAAAAAATATAAAAATCCTAAAAACCAAAAAACACTAAAATATAAAAAATACTAAAATCCTAAAAGGTAGTAAGATAGCATTACAAACCCAAAAATCCAAAAAACTATAAAAACCCCTAAAAATCATAAAATACCCTAGGAACCTGTAGAAACCCTAAAAAAATTAAAAACTATAATAAACCCACTAAAACCATAAAAATATTAAACAAAATAAAAATAATAAAAACCATTAAAAATGAAAAAAAAATTCTAAAACCCAAAAAAGCAACAAAACCCCTAAAAACTGTGAAAATCCATTAAAACCCAAAAAAACCAAAAAATCATGAATGGGAAATAAAAACACAAAAAATCATAAAAACTTCTAAACACCCAGAAAGCCCCTAGGAAACGATAAAACCCAAAAAAAATTAAAACCCCTAAAAACAGAAAAAATGATAAAACCCCTAAAAACTATAAAGTCCATAAAACCATAAAACCCCTAAAATCCATTAAAACACTAAAACCCATAAAAACTCTAAAGAGGACTAAATAATCGAAAAATATTTTACAAAAAACAAAATTCTAAAAAAACTTAAACACCCTAAAAAAAACCTAAAACCCATGTAATCTATAAAACCCTAAAACCCTAAAACCCTAAAAACCATAAAAACCCTCAAAATGAATAAAAATCCTAAATCCCCTAAAAAATAATAAAACCAACTAAAAATCATAAAAACCTATAAACCTTAAAACCAAATAAAAACTAAAAAACTCCAAAAAAAACAATAAAAACCATAATAACCCTATAAACCATAAAAACCGTCAAATCATTAAAACCCCTGAAAACCCATAAAAATCATTAAAATCCTCAAAAATCTAAAAATCCATAAAAACACTAAAAACCCTGAAACCCCTTAAGAAAACCTTAAAAACCAAAAAGTAGTTAAAAACCCTAAAAGCCCTAAAAAACTAAAAACCATAAAAACCCCTTCAAAACCTAAAAACCCTTTCCGAAAAATACCCAAGAACAAAAATAGCAGAAAAACCTAAAACCCCTAAGAAAACATCAAAACCCTAAAACACTTAAAACCTCAAAAAAATTAAAATCCACTAAAACACTAAAAACTCACTAAATTCCCCTAAAACCCCTAAAACCCCAAAATACCATAGAAACTATAAAAACTAATAAAATGATAAAAAAATTTAAAAACTATAAAAATTATTTAAAAAATGAAAAACAGTCAAAAACTATAAAAAAACTCAACAAAACCTATAAAACTAAAAAACTATACAAATGCAGAAAAACCAAAATGACCCTAAAACCCTTCAGAATCCCTAACAACCCAAAATAACATAAAAATTCAAAGAAAATTCATAAAAATAACTGAAATAAAAAAATCCTAAAAACCCAGAATACCCTTAAGAATACCTTAAAACCTAAAAACACTTAAAATTATTTATAAACCTAAAATATGTTAAAACCCCTAAAACATTAAAAAAAATCTAAAAACCTTCACTAACCTTAAAATACTAAAAAACCCAAAACCTTAAAAAGAATAAAACCCCGAAAATACTCAAAATCTATGAAAATCCTAAAAATACATAATATTCCATAAAAAATAAAGAAGCCTTAAAAACCTAAAAACCCCTAAGAATACCATAAAAACAAAAAAAAACACAAAACCCCTAAAAAAACTATAAATCTAAAACCCTAAAACACATATAATCCCTAAAACCCCCAAATCCCCAAAACCCTTAAAAATAATAAACACATAAAATTACCTAAAATACTTAAAACCATAAAAAACATGAAAACCCCTATGTAAACATTAAAACATAAAAACACTTAAAACCCATAGAAACAAAAAAATTATAAAAACCCTATAAGACCCTTAGAAAACTAAAAAACCCTAAAAACCATAAACCTCTAAAAACACTAAAAAACCCTAAAAACCCATAAAACCCCTAAAAATAAGGAATGACTATAAAACCCCTTTAAACGCCTAAAAACATTAAAGAAACACTAAAACCACTTAAAATTCTTTCAAACTCATATATATACCTTGAAAACCCAAAAAACAACAAAAATCCTTAAAATCCATAAAAATATTAAAAAAACATAAACCCTAAATACCATAAAAACCATAAGAAAACGTTAAAAAACTAAAAACACAAAAAAAACTAAAAACCTAAAAAATTATAAAACCCTCGATACCATTAAAACCTTAAAAAACCAATAACCCATAAAACCCCTAGAAACTATAAAATACTAAAACACCATTAAAACCGAAAAAATCTACTAAAACTCTTAAAATCATATAAACCAATAGAATGGATAAAAACCCATAAAAATCCTTAAAAACTACCAAAAACCTAAAAAACCCTAAACCCCCAAAAACCTATAAAACCCTAAAGCCCCTCAAAATGTGAAAACCCTAAAAACTCATAAAAATTCAAAAAACCCTAAAAATCCATAAAAATGTAAAAAATCCCAACAAAATTATAATTAAACCTAGGAGAACCTTAAAAATATAAAAATTATTAAACCCCCAAGAAACCTAAAAAACTATAAATAACCAAAAAACCCTTCAAAATATAAAAATAATATGACCCATAAAAACTGCTAAAACCTTTAAAATCCAAAAAACCCAAAAAAAATTAAATACCACTAAAAACTCAAAAAACCATTTAACCCCCAAAAAGGGATTAAAAACCTAAAAAATTAGAAAAACCCCACTAAACTGTAAAAACAATCATAGAAACCCTAAAACCCCTAAAACCCCTCAAAATCCCTAGAAATACATAATAACCCTAAAAATCACTAAAGGTCCCTAAAAATGTAAAAACTCATTAAAACCCTTAAAAGCATAAGAAAAATAAAATAAAAACCAAAGACTCTTTAAACCTCTTAAAATCTAAAAACACAAAAAACCCTAAAAAACACAAATAACCCTAAAACCCCCAGAAACCCTAAAAAATCCCTAAACCCTAAATGCCAAAAAATTATGAAAAAATTGATAAAAATAACTAAAAATATAACCCCCCCCAAAAAAAAACCTCAAAACCCATAATAAAACCTTATAATAAAAAAAATTATAACCCCTAAAATCCAAAAAAGCACTAAAAATCCTAAAAACCCTAATGAAACTAAAAATATAAAACTCTAAAAACTCTAAAACTGTAAAAACACATAAACACCTAAAAACCTTAAAAACCCACAAAATCCCTAAAAAACACTAGAACTATAAAACCCCTTTAAACCTATAAAATTTTCAAAAAACACTAATAAACCTAAAAAATCCAAATCCCTAAAAACCATAAAAATCCTAGAAAATCTCTAAAATACCTCAAAACATAAAAATCCAAAAAACCCTCAAAAACCTTAAGAAAATCATACAATCATAAAAACACATTAAACACCTAAAATACTAAAAAACACTAAAATCCATAAAAACCATAAATACCCTAAAAACCATAAAACTTCTAAGAACCGTAAAAATACCTAAATCCCCAAAAAACTTCTAAAACTTCTAAAAAATATGAAACCTCATTAAACCCTTAAAAATAATAAAAATTCTTAAAATACTAAAAAACCAATAAACTCAAAAAACCCTAAAAACCTGTTGAAAACCACAAATACCCTAAAAATTCTGAAATCCTATCAAATCATGAAAACCCATAAAAATCCCAAAAACCCATAAAAATACCTCTAAAAAAACCCCAAAAACCCAAAAAAACCCTAAGAAAACATTAAAAACCAAAAAAATTTAACCCCCAAAATAAAAAAAAAACTCTAAAAACCCTAAAACCCCTAAAAACCCTAAAAACACTAAAAACCATAAACCCCTAAAAAAATTATAAAAACTAAACTCATGAAAACCAAAAGACCTACTAAATATTCTAAAACACCTTCAATCTAGTATAATGTTAAAAACTCAAAAAAAACCTTGAAACCCAAAATAACTAAACAAATTCCCCAAAACCCAACAAACCTGATGAAAACCTTAAAACCTTGAAAAAAAACTCAAACCCCATAAGACCCTAAAAAACAATAAAAACTTTAAAAATCCCTAACACTATAAACATCCTGAATAGCCCTGGAAAAACCTATAAAAATATTAAAATAATAAAACATTTAAAACCACTAAAAACCATAAAAACAATAAAACAATTAAAAACACATAAAAACCATAAAAACAACTAAAACTATAAAATCCATTTAAACCCATAAAAATTTAAAACAACTCTAAAAACCCTTCAAACCCTAAAACCCTCCAAAAACACCTAAAACCCCAAAAAATAATAAAATAAAAAAAACCCTAAAAAGAATCAAAATCCCTAAAACCCCTAATGAACCATAAAAATCATAATAAATCACCAAAACCATAAAAATTAAAAATCCTTAAAAAACCTGAAAAACCCTAAGAAAACATTAAAAACCTAAAAACTCTTAATACACAAAAAACTTAAAAACTCTGAAAACCTTAAAAAACACTAAAATCATAAAAAAAAATCCATAAAAATCCCTAAGTCCCCTCAAAATCCCTAAAATCCAAAAAATTCCATGGAAAACCATAAAAATTCAAAAATATTCTAAAAAATCCTAAAAAACATTAGAAATTTTTAAAACATTAAAACCACTAAAAACCTAAAAACTTTATAAACCCTAAACACATATAAGAAACCCAAAAACCCATAAAAACGACAAAAACCATAAAACCCCTAAACCCCATATAACCCCTAAAACCCACTAAAAACAATAAAACCCTTTTAAACCCATTAAAACGTTAAAAAAACTATAAAAACCTTTAAAAGTATAAAAGGATTAAAAAACTAAAAAACCTAATAAACCTTAAAAACCCTGAAAACCCCAAAAATCCCTAAGAACTTTCAAATCCATATAAAACCATTAAAATCATAAAAAATCCCTAAAAGTTTCTAAAACCATAAAAACACCATGAAACCCTAAGAAAACCTTAAACGCAAAAAAAAACACAGAAAACCCCTCAAACCCAAAAAAATCCTAAATACCCTAAAAACATTGAAAACCCTAAAAACCAAAAAAATAATAAAAAACCACTTAAAACCATTCAAACACCAAAACCCACTAAAAACTCAAAAAATCCATTAATCCACTAAAAATTTTAAAATCAAAAAAAACCTTTAAAACCCCTAAAACATAAATTTTTTTCTACAAACTCCAAATCCATACAAACCATTAAATCCCTAAAAATATTCAAAATACTAAAAAACACGAAAAATCATAAAAACCTTAAAAGACCATATAAATTCCAAAAATGTAAAGATCCCAAAAAACCTAAGAAACCCTTAAAACCCAAAAGCACGAAAATCCCATAAGAAACCTAAAAATAATAAAAAACCATAAAACCCAGAAAAAATTCATAAAAACATTAAAAACTCATAAAAACATTAAAAACTCATAAAAACCATTAAAAATTATAAAATCCATTTAAACCCTAAATAATTTAAAACTCAAAAAAACCTTAAAAATAATAAAAAACTCCAAAAAAACCCTAAACCTTCCAAAAGTTCCCAAAAACACAATAAAATCCATAAAAAATTTAAAAAGCAAAAAAAAATCTTAATAATGTAAAAACAAATAAAAAACTAATACACTTAAAGCCCCAAAAAACATAAAAAATTCTAAAACCCCTAAAAACCCAAAAAATTATTAAACCCTTAAAAAACCTTAAAAACCCTTAAAGGCATAAAACCCCAAAAACTGAATAAAAACTCTAAAAATATTTTAAACTCCTAAAACTATTTAAAAACATTAAAACCCCTAAAAACCTTATAAAACCCTAAACCCCACAAAATCGGTAAAACCCCAAAAAATAAAAAACAATCATAAAAATTACCTAGAAATACCTAAAAACCTAAAAACCCTTAAAAACCATCAAAACCTCTACGAAAAACTTAAGAAATTGAAAACCCTAAAAACCTAAAAATTACTAAATACAATAAAAACCCTGAAATCCCCAAAATCCCTAAAAACCCTCAAAATATATAAAACAATAGAAAACCATAAAAAGTCACAAAAATCCTTAAATATTCCTAAAAACCTAAACACCCTAAAAATACTAATGAAAACCATAAAAAGATAAAGACACATAAAACCTATAAAAACCCTAAAATATTTAATCACCCAAAAACCCCAACGAAAGACCCAAAAAACCCCTAAAAACCATTAAAATATCAAATTAAATTTAAACCCCTAAAACACAATAAAAACCATAAAATACTACTAAATCTCTACAAACGTTTAAGCCACTAAAAACATTAAAACCTTAAAAACCATTAAACCCAAAAAAATCACAAAATACACTAAATACTCAAAGAACCCTAAGAACATAAAAAGAATTTAAACCCCTCAAAATCCCTAAAAAAACATAAAAATCCTTAAAATACCGAAAAATCCCTAAAAACATAAAAAACATAAAACCACTAAAATCCATAAGAGAAAATAGAAAACCAAAAAAACACTAAAAAACCAAAAAACCAAAAAACCTTAAAAGCTCTACAAACCATAAAAATCCCTAAAACCCATAAACATCTCTAAAACCGATAAAACCCCTAAAACCCAATAAAAACTATAAAAAACTTTTAAAACCATAGAAACATTAAAAAACACTAAAAACATCAAAACCACTAAAAACTCCAAAAAACCCTAAAATCCCAAAAAACCATAAAAACCAATAAAGCGACAAAAACTATCAAATCCCTAAAACACTAAAATCCAAAAAAACACAAAAAAGTCCCTACAAATCCCAAAAATTTAATAAAACTCTAAAAACATTGAAAACCCAAAATAAAATCTTAAAAACATAAAAACACATAAAACTCATAAAAACTCTAAAAAAGAAAAAAATCCTAAAACCCTAAAAACCCAAAACCCCTTAAAATTCCTAAAAACACTAAAAACCATAAAATCCTACAAAATCTCAAAAAAATCCCCAATTTTTTTTAAAAAAACCTAAAGTCCTTAAAAAAACCTTTAAAATCTAAAAACTTTTAAAACCCTAAAAAACCTACAAAATTATAAAAACCCTAAAAGACCATAAAAACATTAAAAACACATAAAAAACAAAAAAACACCATAAACAGTAAAAAATTAAAAACCCAAAAACTCTAAAAAACAAATAAAAATTTTAAAAACCTTTTAAACCCAAAATTTATTTTAACAGACATTAAAACCCATAACAACCCTAAAAATTAAAAAACCCTAAAGACCAAAAAAACCAGAAAACCCTATAATACCATAAAAACACAAAAAACCATAAAAAATAAAAAAAAGACTTAAAAATCACTAAAAGTATCAAAAACCATTAAAAACATAAAAAAATATTTAGAATGGAATAAAAAATAAAAATACTTAACAACTATAACAACCCTTAAAATTGTTAAAAACCAAAAAAAATCATAATGAACCCAAAGACCCATAAAAACCCCTATATTCCTTAAAAATTTTAAAAGCCCAAAAAACCATAAAAACAATTTAAAAAATTTAAAACCCATCAAATCCCTAAAAATGTAAAGAACATCAAAATACCATTAAAACCCTAAAACTCTAAAAGGCCTAAAAACCAAAAAAAAAAATAAAACCCCAAATAACTATAAAATCCCTACAAATCATAAAAATCATTAAAATATCTAAAATTCCCTAAAATTGTAAACCCCCCCCCCCCAAAAAAACCTGAAAACCCCAATGAAAATATTAAAAAAAACTCTGAAAACCACTAAAACACAAAAAAAATGCTAAAAACCCTAAAACCATAAAATACTAAAAATAATAAAAACCATAAAAACACATAAAAACCTAAAAAACCCGGATAAAAAATAAATAATCATAAAACCATAAATAGGTTAAAAACCCCCAAAAGCATAAAAACCATAAAAAGTTATAAAAACCCATAAAAAGAAAAAAAGAAAACCAAAAAAACCAAAAAAATCCTACAAAATCCATAAAATCCTTAACAACATAAATGCAATAAAATCACTAAAAAACCCAATGAAAAACCTAAAAACCTAAAAAATACTTAAAAACCCTAAAACCCTAAAAAATGCTAAAAACCATAATACCCTACAAACCCACAAAATCGCTAAAAAACTAAAAACCAGTAAAAATCCTTAAAAACCTACAATTCCATAAAAACATAAAAACCCTAAAAAACCTAAAACACCTAAAAAAACCGTAAAACTTATAAACACTTAAAAACCTCAAAACCTATATAATGCTAAAATCCCTAAAGACCCTATAAACCTAAAAACCCTAAAACCCTTAAAAACCATAAAACCATTTAAAAATATTAAATCCCATAAACACACTAAAAACTCTACAACCAATTTAAACCCCTTAAAACGTTCAAAAACTCTAAAACACATTAAATGTATAAAAACTAAAAATACCCAAAAAAACAAAAAACCATAAAACCCCTAGAACCCCTCAAAATCCCTAAAAACACTAAAAACCATAAAAATAATTCAAAATCCCTAAAAATCCCTAAAAATGTAAAAATCACTAAAAACCTTGAAAACCCCTAATAAAACCTTAAAATCCTAAAAAATATTAAAACCCCTAAAACCATAAAAACTTTAAAGCCCATAAAACCCACTAAAAACTCTAAAAACCCTATAAACCCTTATAACATTAAAAAACCATAAAACACATAAAAACACCTAAAAACTCAAAAAGCCTTAAAATCCCTCAAAATCCCAAAAAAACCTAAAAACCATAAAAATCCTAAAAATCCCTAAAAACACTAAAATTTTAAAAATCCCAAAAAACCATGAAAGAATCTAATACACAATTAAAAAACCACTAGGAAGTGTCCTAGTGACCTTGTTTAATTTTTACATATTGAGCACCGAGTTCATCACAAGAAAACATCTGAGACATGACATAACTACTGGAAATAAGGAAGATGGAGAGATTTAGTCTAGGTAGAACCCAAAGAGACCTTGTCTCTAAAAAATCTAGTGATAAGACTCTATAAAGGATGACCAATCCTTTGATAAGATTTTAATTAAGTAAGAACACAAATGTTTTAATCAAAACACACTATAATAAGATTAACTTCATTTATAATATTAAAAGATTAAAAGGGTGGATATTTATAACCAAAGAGTGATAAAAAGGTATAACACATGGTTTCCCCAAGTCATAAAGCCTAACTTTTTATTTGAAAATTTTGGAACATTCCTATGACTTTAAGGAACAAGTAGCACACCATTTTGGAAAATAAAGACAACTGGAACACCACTTTTGACTTTGAAGATTCCAGGGTGGGGTGGGCTAGAAATTCATATCACATCATGGGATTAGTCTTTAAAATAATGTTAGGGAAATAACATAAGTAAATATAGTCTTGGAAATATCCCCTAAGAAAGGGTAATGGGACCTCTAGTAATTCCATGATTAAACCCTTTTAGTACACCTTCATTATCTTGGTTTTCTCCCTTGTTATTGGGACACCAACTCTTCACATTGGGTCTTATGCCATCATCAACATTCCACCCTCCTCATAAAGTCTAATTTCAACCCCTTAATTCCCATGTGTACTATGATCATCATCATCCCCTCCCTCCTCAAAAGGATTCATCCTCGAATCTGAAAATTAAAAGGGATAAAGATTACTAACATTAAAGGTGACACTAACATTTCAATACCTTTTAGGTAACTAAATATTTTAGAAATTATCATTAATATTACCTAAGACTTGGAATTTTCCTTCTCCTCATGGATGATGTTTTGAATTTCATTTCTCTAAGATCCTCCCTTTAAGTATATTTTTCCATACCAAACCACCTGGATCAAATATAGCTCATTTCCAAAACTTCATTTATTGATTGACATTTTATTGTAATAATGGAACAAATAATATAGAATTGAGGGGTTATGAGAGTTAGTGGTAAAACATTATCCCTTGAATATAATCCTGAGTTTTCCCCATATAAAGATCTATTTCTCTCACTTTCTATTGAAAATAAGATCACTTTTCCTTAAAAACTCTTATTTTCACTATTTTTTAAAACTCTTTTCTTTCCCTCCTTTATTTTAGTGTCACTCATCACTCCTTTTCCACTGTTTATTTTTTCATTCTCCCTAATTTTCTCTCTATTAATTTTTTATCATTTTATAATCTCTCTCAATCCTCACATTGTCTTGAAAAGATTGCAATAACTACAAGGTTGTAACTATAAATGTCATCCCATCCTACTCAAAATAATAGTGGTTGGTGTATCCATCATATGTGACACTCATATCTAATTTATAAGGCCATACCAACAAGATATGACAATCCTGTATGAGAAAAAAATCATATATCACCTTATCTTCATATTTCCCAATAGAAAATGGAACTTCTGTTTTCTTATACACTTCAACACCCCCCTAATATTTAACCATTATAATCTATATGACCTAAGATGCTTGGTTGTAGCAAAACCCAATTTATTAACCATCAAACCACTTAATACATTTGTGCAACTACCCCCATTAGTGATAATATTACATAAATTATCTTTGATGAGGATTCTAGTATGAAAACTTTTCACCCTTTTCTCTTCACCATGTTATCCTTGGGGTTCATCACTCAAACCATGTCTTGCAACAATAATTTCTCCATATACGTTGCATATATATTTTCTCACCTGAACACTCCTCAAGTGGTGGCATTTCATCTTCTCTTAATCTAGCACTAAAAACATCTCCATCATCCAAAATAATCATAGTCCTGTTATTTGGGAAATATAAGCTAAAATGTAAAAATCATATAAATTTAAAACATTTGATATCATGTGATTTTGAAACAACCCTAACCTCTAATTTACGTTTTGATTTTGGAAATAATGGTTTTGTTTTGGTCACCACATTGAATCCATTTTCTGTTCTATTAAATAATATTGTGGTTTGGGGTCCTTGAACTAGAAAGAAGAGTTATAATCCTGACCATAATATATAGATAAAATCCTTATTTTCTTTACTTCTCTCTCTGCTTTAGTATCCATGTGAAGAATATCCTCTAAATCCAAAGAGTGTTGCATGTCCATTATGTCCCAAATTTCAGGGTTGAGGTCATTTACAAAAATTTTATAGTATCCTCCTACTCCTCAAAAATATTGTCCCAAATCATGTTGATATCCATATATTTATGATACACTTTAATACTTATAGTACCTTATTTCAAACCCTATATCATTAGGAAAAATTTCGATAATAGTGGCTCGAAATAATTCTCTTACGAATTACAACTTTCATATCCTCCTAAGTGTAGATGGGTCTTTCTCTACCTCTTAATTGAGTCACTTATAGTTGGTCCCACCAAATACTAGCATTGTTGGTAAATTCCACTTATACCAACTTCTCCTTATTTTCATTTGACTAGCTCTGAAAACCAAAAACATGTTGTACCTTTCATTCTCATTCCAAGTATGCTTCATGATCATTATTACCTTGGAATAAAAGTAGCCTGATCATTACACCTCAAATATTGTTGGTTTTACTCCATGGTGGTTGGTTTCTTAGAATTTTTTACTCATAAAAATTAGAGAACTCCTCCTCTTCTTCAATAACCATAATCCTAGGTGGTTCTCTATAATTGGAAGGGGATTTAAATTCAACCATCTTCTCATTCAACCATTAGAATTGTTCTTGTATAGTCCTCAAGGAAAACATAATTCCTATTTCATTAGTGTTACATTCCTCCACCATTTAATAATCTTTCAATAAATTTTTGAGTAATGGTAATATGGACCTCACACACTCCCTCATGTGTTTACGCTCAAAAAAATTATATTCTCTCTTGTTTTACTCAATTTTTTATTCTTTAACAAAATGTAACACTCTTTGCTTTTGCCACTCAACATGATTCCATTAACATTATTTCTAAATTCCAAAAAATCTAAAGGATTTTTGGAGTGTGGAAATAATGAACTAGAATTCAAATATTAAAATCAAAATGGATTTAAGAGGTAAATGTTGGAAGGAGAATATAGTAGATGAAGAAAAATTAAAAATGGATTTAGGACTCAAGTTGTTATAATTATTTTTGAGCCTTTAAATTTTTTCTCTCCTTTTATGAATAAATATAGTATTAATAGGATAAATTTTCAATATTTAAATGTTTTAGAAGAGTTAATTTTAGACATAAAATGAAATAAGCGAGAGTTGTGATGTAATATCCCACCACAACCCATTGGCTTGAAAAATGATGATGGCACTACTAGCGCTTAAGTGACAACCAGAAGACACCATAGTCTGGAAATAAATGCCAAGGGACTCATAAATAGTTGGGGGATTATTTTCCCTTTTAAGATAAAATAATCAAACCAATGATATCCATAACAACCAAACATCTTAATGATGCATGAGTACCAAAATGCAAGCCAATACAGTAGTAAACCAAAAGTGAATATCATAGTACAATTTGAATCAATGTGGTATAACCAATGGAACCTAATGATAACAAAAAAACCAAAAAAACCAACCAAAAATACCATTATACTACAAGATTTAAATCCACATGTCCAACCCAAGGTATCAAAAAAAGCATTAATGAACTAGGATACAATGACTTTACCTCTATCTCAATATATAACATATGCAAATGAACCAAAGTTCCCAAATAGGGGAGTGAGTATAAAACATATTAGTATTTACCCAATGACTTATCAACCCATTCCACTAGGATTTAATAAGTTATCACATTTATTTGAAACATTTTAAAAAATATTTAGACCATTTTATATTCATCCAAAATAGTTTTCTTTGGAAAATAATGAAATAGGCCTTGAAACAGATTTTTTTCAAGGAATACATCACCAACTAACACATTAATTTTTAAAGGAACATCAAAAAATATTTTAACAACTTATCAATTTATGATTTGGAATAAATATTTTCAAGTACACACACATCCTCAACAAAAAAACACACAAGATTACAATTACCATTGATGGTGTAACTTCACATTCATACTGATCCCCTTTTATGGTGGTACTTATCGACCATTATAAATCCAATTAAATTAATTACCAACCATTATTCACAAATTATATCAAACTATTTCAATAAAATAATTTCAAAAATTACTTTACTTGCATCAACCATCCGTAATTTTAAAATAAACATTTTAAAAATATAAACACAGCTTTCCAAAATGCTATAAATTTACAATTATTTACAAAAGAATAATTCAAATGATAATTTAATAAAATAACACCATTATTTTCACAAAAATATCAAGAAATTAAATAAATTTGAAATCAAGGATTAAAGTTCAAATCAAGAGGATTCAAAAGATAATCCACCTATATCTTAAACACATGTGAAAATAAAGAACAACTCAATAACATTAATAAAATGACCTAAATATTAAAGATTATAATTTAGATCTCATTACCATAAATCAAAAAAATCATATCCCACAAATATTGACATCTCACAACATGGATCTATTCCAAATTAACTAGATCTAGGATTCTAATAGAAGGTAGGACAATAGATCTAAGGAAAATGATAAGAATGAGAAAGTACCAATGAATCTAGTTCTCCAATACATTTGGATTCTGTTAGGAATCACTTATGGGTTGAAAGGAAGTGTCTCCACCACCTTGGGAAGAATAAGAATTAATGTTTAGTATTATTTATGGAAAAATGATTGGTTTGGAGGTAAATCATATTAGATCCAAAATTTTCTGATATAATTTTCCATAGTGCATGTTTAGGGGCACAGTTTGGAAAACTACGCGCTAACTGTAAACGATCCACTACCTCCAAACACACCTCACACATTTATCTATCACAGTTAGAAAAAATTTACACTGGGTGTACTATACCCCGATATACAGAATTACACAGATTATACTAGGAATTCGTAAGGTTTTTCCCAATTTTGTGGCTATCTATGAACCTCCCCAGTGTTTACTATTTTAGTTGGATGGTTTCACGGAGGTGTTTCAGGGTTTCTTCTAACCATGCTCAAATTTTGAACCTCTGAAAAATCCTAAAGAACATGCCAAATCTCCTTAAAAACTCTTGAAACATAACCAAAATAGTTAATATAATTAAAATACATAAATAAAGGGTCATGTACCTAAGAATGGAGTTGATACATTCTCCGCACCATTTTTTATTCCGTCACTATAAAGTAGAAAACAATATTTGTCCCTAAAGAGTTCTTAACATTGCTCCATCATTTCCCTTTCACACTCCCAAGATTCCTCCTAGATCATACCATGTTTCCATACAACCTATACTATGATGATGATTTTCTTATGAAATACTTTATATTCCCTATCCATAATCTGTATTAGCTCATGAACCACCCTAGCATCTGGAACTGGGTCAATGTGATTACATCACATTACATAATCATGTTTAGGTTGATACTTATTCAATTGAGATACATGAAACACATTATATACTGAACTGAACCATGTTTTAAAATCCAACTAATATTCTACCTCTTTCCTATTCTTAGAGTGGATCAATGTAATCTTTTTAATTTCAGATTAGTGTAATTTTTATTTTTTCTAATAAAGGGATCTTTATTTTCTTGGAAAGGTCTTAGTCTTCTTCAAAAAAACGTATCTCAAAAGAGCCTTTGTATCGAGGAGATAACTTGACCTTCTTCCCAAAATAATGAATTTCAAGACTTGGAGAGATTCTCATGAACACATGATCACTCAACATAAAAAATAGTTGTCGTCAAAGATGATCCACATAGGACTTCAAAAAGATCTATGTTGTCCCCATCCTCTTTTTGATTAACTGAATCTTCTCCATTGACTCATGAACAATAAATGGTCCAACTAGGAAAATATCACTAGTTTCACTCAAAAAAGTTGATAACAAAAAGTATTCATATTCAATTCTTCAAAAGTATCCATATATATCAAGTATTGATAACTATTATTTTAATATAACTCACAAAATGGTGTGTGATCCTCCCAAGAGCCACCAATATCCATCACACATGCATTAATAATGTCCTACAATGTTTAGATCATCCTTTTGGATTGTCCTACCATTTGAGGATGATACACCATTCTCATAGTCAGTTAATTCCCAAGGAATTTCTATAAAGATTTAAAAAAATGAGAAGTAAACCTGGGGTCTGTATTAGATACAATCGATACTAGAACACCATGCCACTATCAAATTCATGGATATAGATTTTTTTACAAGAAATCTAATATATTAGATCCACAAATGGGGATGAAAAGGGGGAAATTGTGAGCTGATCCACTGTCAACTATATTGAATTGCCTTTATGAAACATTATTGGTAGAACTGTTAAAAAAATAAATAGCTATCTTATCCCATTTTCACATGGGAATTGATAAAGACTCTAGCATACCCTCTATCTATTGGTGATCTTCCTTAACCAGCAAACATGTAATGAATTTCAAAAAAACACCATGATTTTCATTCATCCCACCAAAATTGCGATTTCAATAACTTATACATATTTATTATTTTAGGATGAATACCCATCTCAAATATGAATAAGTATGAAGGAGTTGTTCTTGATAAGAAAAAGTAACGGAAATTTGATATCGAAGCCACAACACCATTCTTATATCAGGATTCCATCCCTCAATGGTATACCTTCCATTGAGTTTTGACATCATAGAAGCACATTTAGAATCAAACATAAGTACCTATTTAACCTTATCTACCAAATAGGGAACAAAATAATCTGGAAATAAAACAACAACATTACCTCAATCAGCACAATCTATGTGCATATCGGTAATCACTAACATTAGTTTCCATTGATCTGAAGCCTCTTTCGCCAACTAACAATGTAAATTTCTTCTTAATTCATCCACCATCATGTTCCCTTTACTTGATCTATACATTAAGTCAAAGTCAAGAATTTTAAGATACATCATCAATCTTATTTATATAATTTTCAAATCACTTTGTGAAAAAATGTGTTTCAATCTCTTATGATTTTTAAACAACCATCATTTTTCCCCCAAAATATATTGATGCCAGATATTGAAAGAATGGACAATAATAGTTGTCTCCAAATAATTCTTTTGGTATTTATTTTCGTGAAACTATATTTTCCAAGATCCATAAGAAAAATATGGTCTCTCTGCATGAGGACACACCACAACCCAGATCCAAAATAATCACAATACACCACATAGCCTTATCTTGATTTTGGAAATATCAATATCGGTGCTGTTGTAAGGAAAAAAATTAAAATATTTATTTTTTTTGACATTAAAGATTAAATTGGAATGATACACCTTTCCTTAAAAAAGATGTAATTAGTGAATATATTAATGAAAACTCACGAACAATACATCAGTAATAACCAGTCGTGCCAAAGAAATTGTGTATCTCAAAGACATTATTTGGAAGTTTCTAAGAGATCATAGCCTCAATATTTTTTGGATACATAAAAACATCTTTTTCATAGATAATGTGGCCAAGGAAATGTACCTATTGTATTCAAAATCACACTTTGAAAGTTCGGTATAAATATGATTATCCCACAAGATACCCAACCATATCACCAAGTGTTTCTCATGCTCAAAATCTATCCTAGAATACACTAATATTTCATCCACAAATACCACCATAAAATAATCTAGATACATATTAAATATGTGATTCATCAATTACATAAATATAGGTTGTGAATTATTAAGACTGAAATGAAAAATGCATACTCATAATTCCAATATGTACATCTAAAATATGTCTTCAAAAAACTCTCCTTCTAAAATTTATATATTTGATATCCGGGCAAAAAGATAATTTTAGAGAATCACTTGGCTGACCTGAATTGATGAAATAGATCATCAATGTGTGGAAGTAGATATGGGTTCTTTATTGTAACTTGATTAAGCTTATGGTATTCCAAACATAAACTAAGAGTTACATCATCCTATTTTATCAACAAGAACAAGTACTACCCATGGATACATACTAGGTTGAATGAACCCTTTACTTTATAATTCTACTAATTGGAATTTATATTCACTTAATTCTATTAGAGACATCTGATAATGAAATGGTGAGATAGGAATGGTTCTTGATAAGATATCAATCATAAAATCTACTTGTGGTTAGAAACCCTCATACATTATTGAGAAAAAAATTAGTAAATTGATCAATAATTATGGGAAAAAGATAATCTTGATCACATCTATAGATTTCATGATTAATGATTCCAAATGGTATGGGATAGTTTGGATTTTTTGTGCAAGAAATCCTAATAAATTTTACTTTACAATCTGATTTCCTCTAAATAGTTTCTCGATGCCATCATCAGTTGTAAAACTAACCCTCCTTGTACAATAGTAAATGTGAACTTTGAACATTGTCAACCAATACATACCAAGGATTAAGTCATATACATCCATCTTAAGTATAGAGAAGTTCCAAATCAATTCATCCCCATCGATAGTTCTAGAACATGATTTTCACACAAAGGATCAACATTCATTTTTTCCAAGAGGAGTTTTATGTTTCAAAATTAAGGACATCATCTCAACATGAAAACCCAAAAGATAAACATCACAAGAAGTAATAAACGAATACGACACACCCATATCAAACAAAGATTTCATAAGGATATAATTCAAAATAATCATACATTTAACTATCTAAAGTCTTTATTAATTATCCATTATCACTTGATCAGATCCATAAAATTAATTATTCAATGTGATTTTATCTTTCTTACAGTATAGATATTTCGCTGGTTGAGTAGTCATGGTATTCCTAGAATCACATTGACTTTCTCGGGTTTTCTGATGAGAGATATTTTTCTACACTCATCCTATCAAAGTATATTATGCCTAAGAAAAATAATATGTGTCCCTAGAACTATAACACATAGAACTATGATTATAATTGTGTAGATTTCACATATTATTGTAATTGTGACATGCAATAAGTGGTGTTTTCCACTATCTCTTTATGTGATTGGGAGAACCACATTGAAATTAATTGGGTGCACCCTTGGGTTTAGGAGGAATATTAACTAATCCCACCATATAATTATGAGTATTGCCACCACCTTGGAAATAGGAGTCCTTCTGATTATACCCTACATTATAGTTCCCACCAGTTCTTATTAGTATTAACATTATTCCCCAAACCATATTTCTGGAGATATACATTTCCTCTATTGTTTTTCTATTGATCATATATATATAATATGATATAAAAATCATAAAAATCTTTGAGAGAATCAATAGACTCATCCTCAATTAAAATATTGTTTCCTTAAAGGAAGCAATTGCAGCATCTTCAAGTAAAAATTAGATTAAATTCATAAATTTATCCCCATAATCTGTCACTATAAGGATTTATTTCTTAAAACTTAAAAAATATGTTGTTCTTTCAATTTTTAAATTGTGAAGATAGAATTTTTTGTTAATAAATTATTCCAAATATTCCCATATCCTGTCTTGGTCCAATTTAGCCTGAACTGTAACATCGCTAAACCCAACTCTTGAACCCTATACTGAAATCATGAACCTTACATTTATGGATTTGATTTCAATAATTATGAGCTAATTTGTTTCTATAAAATCCTTAAAACATAAAATTTAAGTCTTAGATCACAAACATTATGATGGGAATGTTAGTTTTAGTGTTCTAGAAAATTAAGAAAATACTATATAAACAAATCCCCTGACTTTGAATGTGAATTTATCCCATTTAACTCATATTTTATTATTTCACAATAGGTAATCAACATAATCCTTTTGAAACTCTTTTTTTGGCATAAATCATTCAACCTCATTTTATAGGACTTGGGAAAAGGAACAATAATGAGGGTGATATAAAATAATCAGTAAGGTAAAATGTAAGTATTAACATTGAATTTCATTAATCATTATAATAAGTGCATAAGGGTTTGACTAGATAATCAAAGTGCATGATCAATTTATAAAATAAATCATACGCACAAATACACCCGTCGATCAAATATGAAAGCATGGAAAAGGAAAGGGTCATTAAAATCAATAATCATGATCCATGTGATATCAATATTGATCATGAGAAACATTATAAACCCATAGAAAATAATTAAAACCCTTTTTGGTAACATGGAACATCATATTTATAAAATCCTTTCAAACACCTTTTATGTGGAATAATTATACAACTGAATTCCAATACAATCATTAACCAATTCATTGGAGTTCTATAATGAGGATCACCATATATATAAGCTTTATCAGGCTCACATGTGAGATAAAGTGGGTCTTAACATTTTTTATAATCTGTATTAAGCTCACCCATTTTTTCGGAGCTATAATGGGGCTCAACCCTTTATATATTATTTTTTAGGCTCACCTATGATCTATAATGGGGCTTAACCCTTCATATAAGCTGTATCGGGATCACCCATTTCATATAATGATATAGGAAGATATCATGAATAAAATACCTACATCATAAAACTAATAAAAACATGATAAAACAATTGTAATGAAATTAGTTTCATATTAATCTATTTCAGTCATAATTGACCAATGGAAAACAAATGAGCTTCATAACAATCTCTTTGAAACAATTTTAATCTATAAAGAGATATAAGGGGGATGGTATCAATAAAAAATATCCAGAGTGAAGTATAAGTAACAACAAGGTTTTTTTATATAAATGAATATAAATACCATTAATACACCACTAAAAACATTTTGAGGAAAATGCCATTTTTATTTTGAAAATCACTTTTTAAAACACAAAATATTTTTGAAATTATTTTTATTTGAATATAACCTTGAAAGCTTATAAAAGAATGTTTTAAAAATCATTTAAAATATTCCTTAAGGAAAATATCAATTTTTATTTGAAAAAAACGTTTTAAAACCTTTTGAACCCATTATTAGAAACCATGGTTTTGGAAGAAAAAGAGTTTTTGACTAAAATGTTGATTTTTCATAAAAGCATTCTTTTGAACACTTGATTACATAAAGAGAGTTTAATTAATGGAAAACAAGTATTTTTATGAATTAAAAATAGGATAATAAAATTATGGATTATTATTTAGAGATATATCATAAGATATCAATATTAGAGACTTTATCACAAACAATTTCGATAAACAACGATATTATAACATGAAACTCTTACCACTTTGGTAACATTGAACAATAATCCACATGAAATAATAAAATAAAATGAAACATATAATAACATGAAAATAATTATATTCATTATGCAACATATAAATAGGGTTGTATGTACACCACATAAAAGAAGAGAGGTTTATAACATAAAAAACTTCTCAAAGAAAGAAAAATGAGAAAAAAATCCATTGCCATTTTGGTAACATTGATACTATAAACCCCATGAAATAGATATCATAAAATAGATATGTAAATCCCCATAATTTTTTTATAATAATCATACAATACATTCATGGGAATTATATTCACCACACATCAAATTAAGTGGTGAATAATGCATGTATCTCACAGAAATAAAAGTGAGATGAGAAAAAACCATAACCATGAGTTTGATTCTTCAAGATTGATATTTATATTACGGAATAACAAAAAAATATTAACTAATTAATTTCATGATACCATTTTTAAATTTTATTTTTACCATAATTTATATTATTATAATTTTATATATAAATACTTAATTTATTACTTTTAAGTCTGATATTTTAACCATATTCAACATCTGTGTCAAAACTGACCTTGGTAGGTCGAATATGATCAATGAGGTCATTATTTAAACATATAAAAAATAATAATAATTAAATAAACATAATATTTATACATTAATTATTCTTTTAAAACATATCATGGAATATGGTTATGAAAAATGAACCAACACTACAATCATAGAGACGGTTGGCCATACATACGCATGAGTAACGTTCACATTTGATCATTATGGAAATAAGGTAGGCACTATTTTATAATTCCATAATTATCATTATATAACAAATATTATTTTATTTAATTATTAACACTTTTATATATCATTATTATGATGTAAATGGAATCGCATCTCTTCAAGGAGGCAGTAGTCCATATATCCATAAAAGACGTTATCATTTTTTTAGTAATTGAAAAGGTAATATAAAAAATGTTATATTACACTTAAATAATGATAATAATGTCATTAATATCATAATTATTTACTTTATATAATTTATATTCATTATAGTTAACCTTATTATCTTTCATGTAACATGCTAGTGAAAAACACTTCACATCACTTCGTGAGGCGGTAGTCTACTATACACAAGAGCAATGTTATTGTATCCTGCAAAAAATAAGATTTAAAAATGTTTTATATGTTATAATGACAAAATAGATATTATAATGTTATAAATATCATATATATCATATATAAACAGTATGTTCATCATTATTTCCAACCATGAGAGGTGGTAATGTAAAAAAAGAATGAGATCATTTCATGAGGCGGTAGTCTACCAAACACAAAGATGATGTTTTTGTAATCCATTTGATGGAAGTGTGTTTGGGTTTAGATAGAACAGTCATCATTAAAAAACTTATTATATTGAGGATACTAAATTTATTATATAATTACGATATTAGAATAACTAATGGGGTGGGTAAGGAAAAAAATTCATGTTGATGAACATTATATAATATTAGGTTAACTCCCTTTGGTTTGCACCCAAAGACATCCTTGGTTGGATTTATTCCCAAAATTTAGAATTAAATTATGAGATAAGGTAATTTGGTAAGTGAATTTTGTTGGTTTTTATCAATAAAATTGCTTGATAGGTGTGAATAAGTGGGGAGAATGAATGCCCTTTTATAATGGAGAAGGATCGACATTCTTATAAATACAAAAAATAAAACACTCTTGGAAGGTATCAATCACTTAATGTGGATAAAAAATTAAACAATAATGAATGATAGGTGTTAATTGGTCTACATATACCTCTACCAGAAAAAAGTAAATCACTTTTACCATTTTTCTCTTTAATATTTAAGTTCACTCAATTTTATTTTTATTGTTTTTACTAAGGTAACTTCTATCTTTTTCTATACCTTGATAGCTTATACAATAAAAATATAAAAAAAATATATTTATTATATAATTAATTCTCACTTATTCTAAATATTATTTTCAATTAATTAAATAAAAATCCTATTTGTGTAAAATTAATTATAATACAAACAAATGTAATTCGTAAAACCCTATTTTAACCTTAATCGCGTTATCTAATTATAATTTTTTTCTCTTATCATTATAGTGAAAAATGGAATTATTAGATAATAGAAATTATTCTTATTCCGTTTATAGAATCTATTTTTCCATATTTCATTAACATTAGTGGTATAATTTAATTTTAAATTAATCCCATAGATACGATGAGAGAGTGAGTTTTTAAAGTGGAAATGTTTAAAATCTTACTAAGTTTTGATATCAAAATTAAACATTGATTAATTATAACGAAATAAATTGGGTTAAAATATGAATAATTTATCTAATTTTACTTTAAAATTAATTTAAAATATAATTTATCATTATAAATTATTTAGATGAAAGGCCATATTTTAATTAAAATTTTGTGCTTTTCATTATTCATTAAAAATAAATATTCTCAAAAAAATCCAAAATATAAAACTAAGATAATTTTGAAATTATAATTTAAAAAATAATTTTATTTTGTAAAATAAAATTTATAAATGTTTTAAAATTTGGTTTTAAAACAAGTGCGCGATTAAATGGCAATAAAACTACCTTTAGAACAAATACAAATTTTTTTCTGTAAAATTTGATTTGTTATTATCTTATGGCTATCATATATATTGGATGAAATTAAAAATATTTTATTGAATATATAATATATAATTTTTATTAATATAATTAAATAATAGTAATTTATTTAATTTATTAAAGAAAAATTCCATTAACTGTATAAAAATATTTTTTTTAAAAAAAATTTCCTTTATATTCAATTAGTTTTTTATTTTCATTTATAATTAATTAGTATCTAATGAATTAATTTTATAAACATTTTTAAACCAAATTTTATTAATTTAGTAAATATTATTCATTCTCATCATTACAATGACTAGGTGATAACTTTCATTTTAAATAATAATATTAATAGTATATTTTTGTCCGGTAAGACTTGATAATGTGTGTAACACATGTTATTCAAGAAACATGATGTTAGGTTAAATTAAATATAAACATGGTGGTGTATATAATAAAATATAAACTATTAACTTATTAACTGAAGATATCAAATAATTTAAATTAATTTGAAAGAAAATATATTATAAAATATCAGGATGTTACATCCTACACCTGTTAAATTGAATTTTTCCCATGAAAATCATATTGGTTATAAAAGTATTGAAATTTTTAGAATTAATTTATTGAATACTAAATAATAAAAATTAATTAAAGAAAAAATACCATAAAATGGAAATTGGTAGACATAAACATCACCTGAAGTTACGCAAAACTAGGATTCTACATAGGGAGAACATTGGTGGGAAATTAAAAGATGGATTTGTAAGGGAAAATTAATTCCCATAGACTAGGGAAGAGTTACAGAGAAAATGATAAAGAGGAAATCAATGAAAAAAAATCCAAATAGGTTTGGAAACGTTCATTGATAACATTTTTTTAAATGCTAATTGTATAAACTTTTATTTCAAAATCCTTTCCCTAATGTTTATGGATTATTTCACCATGTTGAATGAGAAAATATGGGAATATACTTAGTTTATGTGTAGAATTTCGTCCATTAATCAATTTATACCACAATTTATTATTTATATACTAATGATTAGTTATCAATATGAATTTTTAATGTTTTATGCACTAAAATCAACTTTTAAAGACAATATAACCATAAAAGGGATAGTCATGTTTTTCCACCTATCTTTAGATGTTATAAAAAAATAGTTATCAAATGCTATGCTAATTTCCAAAATGGGAAAAATATCATATGAAACCTTAATAATTAAAATTAATTCCCTAATTTAAATCAAAATCATTCAATAGATTATTATCCTTGAAATTCTTAAATTATTTCCCGAATAAGTATGAAAACCAATAATTAAAAGGATTTTATTATTTCCTTTTCCAAGATCAACTGTTATTTATAAAATAAAATCCCATATGTTTCTAAAATAATCATAATATTTACCTAAAAAAAATTATACTAACCAGGAAATCATGTAGTTTAGTGGTAGGCGTTAAACCCTTATCGTTCCTCAATTATAGGTCTAAGCCCAGCTGCCTAACTAGATGTGATTGGTTGTCACCCAATATATGGGTTTTCCCGATTTTTCTTTAATCATGAAAAATAATTATTCTCTAAAAACATTTCATGTTGATCCTAGGGGTTAAAAATACTTCAAAACAAAATAATTCCTCCACAAATTTCATTAACACATCAAAATTTTTACTACTTAAAACCCTCAAATAAGGTATCTATGACTTTGAACTTATGATCATCCTTAATCTTTTCAACCTATGATGGTATCCATAACTCATTTTATAATATCAAATGAAACAATTATACCTCAAAAGATACATACACTGATATTTGAGACAAACTATAACATCCTAAGGCCCACACTCCTAGATCCTATACTAAAACCATGAACATTACATTTCTAGATTTGATGCTGTTAATTGTGACCCAATTATTTTCCATCAGAACCTTATAAAATCAAAATGAAAAATTTTATCACATACATTCTGAAGGACCTTTTAGGTTTATAGTTTTATATAATTGGGAAAAACTCACCCATAAACAAATATCATGACTTTAACTGATAATTTCTCTCATTGAACCAAGATTTTCTTACTTCACAATAGGTCATCCATATAATCCTTATGAAATTATTTGTAGAAATAAATAATTCAATATAATTCTATATAACCTGGGGAAAATGAAACATAAGGAGGGTGAGATTAAATTCTTAGTAAGTGAAAATGTAAGAATTATCATTTTAATATCATTAATAAGAATAATAAGTGCATAAGGGTATAATTAAATAATCAAATTGCATGGGAATATCACAAAATAACTCATTCCCATCAATACCTAGATCATTAAATATGTAATCATTTTAAAAGAAATACTCATTGAATAGATAATCATGATATATTTGATATAAATATCGATCAATAGAAACATTATAATCCCATAGAAACAAGTTAAAACCCATTTCGGTAACTTAGAGAATTATATTCATAAAACACTTTAAAAACCCTTTTAATTAGAATATCCATATATATCACTTCCAATATAAACATTAACCAGTTATTTGGAGATCAATAATGGTGATCACCCTTTGTTTTATATATATAATGCTCACCCATGAGCTATAATGGGGCCCAACCCTTCATATAATCCATATTGAGGTTACTCATTTTTCATGAGCTATAATGAGGATCAACCCTTCATATAATTTGTATCAGGATCACCCATGAACTATAATGGGGATCAAACCATTGTATAATATGTATCAATATCACCTGTTTTATATAATTATCAGGTATCATATCATGGATAAATCAATTTCATCATAAAACACATAAAAACATGATAAACCCATTGAAAGAACTGGGTTTCAAATAAATATCTTTTAAACATAATTGACCAGTGGAAAAGTAATGGGTTTCATAAAAATCTCTTTGAAACAATCTTAATCCATCCAAATATTGAATGCGAATATTATTAATATTAAATATCCCCATTTGAGGATAAATTTTTTTTTTATTTTTATGAATTTAAATATCATTAAAATATCATTAATTTTTTTTAAGTAAATACACTTTTTATTTTTAAAATCAAATTTTAGAACATCAAACATTTTGAAAATCGTTTTATTTAAAAATAATATAGAAATATTATAAATAAATTTTTAAAAATAATTTAAAATAATTCTTTAGTTAAATTTCTATTCATATTTGAAAAAAAATTAAATTATTTTTGGTAACATTTTTAGAAAACATGGTTCTGGATGAAAAGTATTTTCGAACAAAAAAAATATTTTTCATGAATAAATTATTTTGAACACATGAGTATATAAATAGAAAAATGTAGGGGAAAATGTATCCTTATATAGTAAAAATAGGAGAATAAATTTCATTATAAATTTTTATTGGTAGATCAAAAGAATTAAACATTGGATACTTGATCACAAACGATCCTGGTAAATAATGAGATTGTAACATTAAACTCTTAAAACTTTGGTAACATTGAATTTTAATCCCTAAGAAATAATAAAATAAAATTAATAATAGAATATAATTAAAATATTTATATTCATGATATAACATTTTGAAGTTTCAATATATAAACTTCATAAAATAAAAAGAGGAGTAAAACATAACAAACATCTCAAAGAATGATAATTGAGACAAAATCCATTACCACTTTGGTAACTTTGAAACCATAAACCCTATAAAATAGATATCATAAAATTTATATATAAATACCCATAAATTTAATTATAATTATCACAACATACATTCATGGGATTTATATACACCATGCAATAAAATAAGTTGTGGATATGGAATGAATCTCATAGAAATGAAAGTGAGAAGAGAAAAAACCCTCACCTTGAGTCTAATTCATAATGCATGTTCTTTATATTCCTAAACAATAAAAATATTTTAATTATTTAATATCTTGATAAACTTATTAAATTTCATTATTAATTTTATTTCACTTATTAACATGTTTTATATAATTACTTAATTGATTAAATTTATGTCTGATTTTTTGACCATAATTTGCATATGTGTCAAAAATGACATTGGTAGGTCGACTAAGCTCATTGTGGTAATTATTTAATCATATATAGAATAATAATATTTAAATAATAATTATATTTATAAATAAATTATTCTTTTAAAACCAATCATGGAAGATGTTTATGAAATATGAACCATCATTACAATCTGTGAGATGGTAGGTCATGCATACACATGAGTAATGTTACCATTTTTTCAATGATCGTTATTGAAAGAAGTTAAATTTATTTTTTTATATTTAAATAATTATAATTATATCCTAAAAATATTAATTTTAGTTATATATACTTTTATATATCATTATTTTTATGTAAAAGGAATCACATTTCTTCGAGGAGGTGGTAGTCCACACATCCATGAACAACGTTATCACCTTTTCATTGAGTGAAAATATAATAAATAAAATGTTATATTATACTTACAAAATGATAATTATGTTATTAATATATGACTTATGTCATTTATATCATATATATTCATTATATTTACCCTTATTAACGTTCATGTAAAAGGTTAGTGAAAAACGCTTCACATCGCTTTGTAAGGTGATAATTTCCACACAAACGAGTGATGTTATCGTATCCCTAATGGAATGTAATAAAAAAATGTTTCATATGATATAATGAATCTAGTGGTATTATTATTTTATAAATATCATTAATAAAATATATAAATAACATTTCCATCATTATTCCCATCCATGATAGGTGGTAATGGAAAAAACAACGACATCAATTCGTAAGGTAATAGTCTTTCATGCACATGAATGATGGTTTCATAACCCATTTTATGGAAGCGTATGTGGGTGTATACCATAAACATAAAATAAAAAAAAAGCAGTATATTTAGGATACTAAGTTTATTATATTATTATTATAAAATAATAAATTATTGGGGTGTATATGAAAAAAACAAAAATTCACATTGATGAACGTTAACTCTTCTTCGGGTAAATCCCCTTAGTTTCCACCAAATAACATAGTTGGTTTTATTTCTTCCCAATTTGAGGATTACAAGATAATATTATGTAATTTTGGATTTATCTTTTCCTAATTTGGTTGATACTAATAGCTTTAGAGTTTTTAATAAGTTGGGTGAGTGAATGCCCTATTACAATGGAGAGGGAGCAGACTTCCTATAAATACTAAAAAAACCAATTGGGAAGAATTTGTTACCAAATGTGCCTCAAAAATTGAAAAATAATTAACTATAGGGATTAATTTGTCTAAAAATACCTCTAACATAAATAAATAAAATATTTTTCATCATTTTTTATCTTAGTCTTTAAGTGTACTCAATTTTATCTATATAGTTTTTACTAAGGTAACTTGAATATTTCTATTTACCTAGGTAACTTATAATTTAATGATTTAATTAAAAATATATTTATTAGATAATTTATGTCCAATTATTTTAAATATTAAGTCTTATTCATTAAATAAAAATCTTATGTGTGTGTAAAATTAATTTTAATACAAACAGATGTAATGCGTGAAACCCTACTTTAACCTTAATCATGTTAAATAATTTTATTTTATTTCACTAATCATTATGGTAAAACATTAAGTTGAACTTATTTGATAATATAAATTATACTTATTTAAAATATGTAATCCATTTTTCCAAATTACATTTAAATTACTAGAAAACTTTAATTTTAATTTAATACCGCAGACATGATGTGAAAGCATGTTTTTAAAGTGAAAATGTTTTAAAGGGTACAATGTTTTTATATCTGAATTCAATAAAATAATTCCTCTAATATTCTAAATTGGATTTTTAGATGTATTATTTATCTAATATTTAATTTAAACCAATTTAAAATATAATTTAATATCATAAATTATTTATATGAAAAATCAGTTTTCAATTAAAATCGAGTATTTTTCACTATTCAACAAAAAAGGAAATTTCTCATAAAAAAAATAACCATAATTAAAATTTTATATTTCTATTTTAAATAATAATATTTTATTTCATAAAAAATTATAAAAGGGTAAAAATTTGTTTTTAAAAGATGTGTACCATTAAAAGGAGGAAAAATACCTTTAATGCAAACAATTGTTTTTATAAATAAACTTTTATTTGTCATTATCACATGCCTATAAAATATATTGGAAAAAATTAAAAATATTTTATTTAATATTTATATAATATATATTTAATTAATAAAATTCAATAATAGTAATTAATTTAATTTATTAAGGTAAAATTTCATTGGGTGTATAAAAATTGTTTTTTTATAAAAAATTTCCTTTCTATTCAATTACATTTTATTTTTATTTCTAATTAATTTTCAACTAATTAATTTATTTAATAAACATATGTAAACCATATTTTAATAATTTATTTAATCTTATTCATTTAATTAATTCCAATGTCTAAGCGATAACTCTCATGTTAAATAGTAATATAAATAGTATATTGTTGTCCAGTAAGACTCAAACTTATGTGTAACACATGCTATTGAAGAAAATTGATGTTATGTGCAATGAAATACAAACACGCTTTTGTGTAAAATTCAAGCTCAATTTTTAATTTTATGTAACTCAAGACATAAAATAATTTAAATGAATTTGAATGAAGATATCTTAAAAATATCAGGATGTTAAATATGTATTTCCATTCACTATAACCAAATGAAAATACCATTTATTCTTACTCTCTATCAACTAAAGGCTTATCAATTTCAAATTTACCCCATCACACATATCACAAAAAGTATTAAAAAAATTCATAAATTTTCACTTTCAAAAAAATTTTCAAAATTCCACCATGATTATGAAAGTCAAACCATTTTCAACTATTTTCAAACAATTAACACATTTTTACCAAATAATAAATCATTACTTAAAATGAATTATTTACTCTTAATGGGAAGTCATTTCAATCAATTTATGTCATGATATTTTCATTGGATAAACCCAGGAAGAGGAGGTGACAACTCCTAGAAGTGTTTCAAAACACTCATGTAACCATCTCCCTGGTAACTTGAGTTTCATCATAAAGAGTTTAGATATGCCGATTTTAAGCTTTAAATTTTAAGTTATAGAAATCTTATATCCTTATTACTATCCTAATATATATAAAAATATGATTTCAATGTAAAGGACTGAATAAAATTATATCATTTATAACATCCCTTCCATCCTAGTTGGATTGAGAAGTGATGGGGGAGCTATGACGACTTAGGTGACATCCCCATGACACAAAATACTAGAAAAAAATTCCAAATGCCTCAAAAAATATTAGGGCAGTTTTTTACATTAAATATAAAATGACCAAACCAGTGATAACCATAAAAACCAAACTTCTTAATGATGCATGAGTATAAAATTCAATCCAATACAAGACTAAACCAAAAAAATATCTGACTACATGTGGAATCAATGTGACATATCTAATAGAAAATATTGATTACAATACTAAAAGACACCAAATAAACCAACAAAAAATCCTTATTTTATCCATGATCGAAATAAATATTCCCAACCCAAGGTATTAAGAAGCGTCTTTAAAGACCTGTGATACCTTACCTTTACCTGTGTCCTGAAATATAACATCTTCAAACTCACCATTATTCCTAAGAAAGGGGTGAGTATAAAACTTATAGGATTTCCCAAATTACTTTTCAAGTCACACCATTAGGATTAAAAATGCTATAAAATTTATATAAAAATGTTTTAAAACAATTTAATAAATTTTATATAGAAAATATAGTTTTTTAATGGAAAAAAATCAAATAATCCATAAAACCCATTTTTTGAAGGAATAAAACAAAAACTGACACAATATTTTTTCCAGGAATATGAACAAATATTTTACCCAGTTCTCAATTTTTGATTTAGAATAAAAATGTCCATTTCCATACACATACTCAAAAAACATATAATCAAGCTTGGTGTTACCATTAATTGTATAACTTCACGTCTATACTCCGTCCCTTTGATGTTGGTACTTCAGGAGCATTATTCATCCAATTCAACTCATTCCCAATCATTATACCCAAGTCAAATATACCCATCTAAATAAAAAAAATTCAACAAATAACTTTACTTTCATCAACCAACAATAATTTAAAAATCAAAATACTAAAATTACAAACAATGGTTTTCCAAAAAGCCATCCAATTCCCATAATTTCCAAAACAATAATTAAAATGATAATTCCATAAAATAACAATATGATTTTTACAAAAATTTAAAGAAAATAAATTTTTTTAAATAAATAATTCATGTTATAATAAATATGTATCGATAGAGAAGCCACCCACATCTCAAACATAGGTCAAAATGAATAATGACACAACAACTATAACAAACTAGCTTAAATCTTCAAGACCCCTACTTAGATCCCCATACCTTCTATAAAAAAATCATATTACATTAATATTGACATAAAATAACATGGATATATCACCAATGGACTATATAAATGATTCCAAAAGAGGTAAAGAGAATATGTCTAAGGAAAAATGAAGAATGAGAAGTTACTGATGAATCCAAGTCTCTAATTCACTTCAATTAGCCTAGGAATAACTCTCGGATTGAAAGGAATAGTATCCACCACCTTGTTAGGAAGAGTAGTTAATATTATAGTCTTTTCAGGGGAAAATGAGAGTTTTAGGAGGTAAATCATATTATATCACCAATTTTTAGTGTAATTTGATATGGTGCATGACTTGGGAATACAGTTAAGAAAATGTGCACTAACCTTACATGGGCCACTACCTCCAAACAATCCTCGAATGGTTCGCTCGTGTGGTTACAAAAACCATTCTCAAACCATGTTATAACCCACTATACAGAATTAAATGGTTTATATTGGGAATCCACATTTTTTGGCCAAACTGTGTTCCTAACCGTTCACCACCCCAATGTCCACTATTTCTATTCAACTGTTTCCTAAAGGTGTTTCATGGTTTTTACTAACGGTTATAAAAACGTGAACCTCCAGAAAAGCCTCAAAAAACATTCCAAATATACTCTAAACCTCCCAAAACACAACCCAATTATTTTATATACTTAAAATTCATACATAATTGGCCAGGAACCAGAAAATGGGGGTTCTATATGCGTAGTTTTAAAATTAAAGAATTCATCACAAAATTTATACCCACTTTATCACATGATTTATAACTTTGATTTAAATTATTCGAGATTATGAAGGAAAATGATATTCATAACTATAGTATTGTTATTATGTACATTAGAAATGATGGAAAAATGATTTTTTTAGGTGAATAAAAAGATGGACTAGAATTTATGTAGTTCCAATTCAAAGAGAAACGATGCTGGAATAAGGGACAACAAATAATAAAACTTATTTCATTCAATTGGTATCTAATACCAAATGATATATCATGCAAGACCCACTGATAAGTTTCTTAGTAACCTTGTTCATCTTTTGGGTGTTGAGAACCTAGATCTCATTAAGAAAAAAAGTAAATGTGATATAAATAGCGGAAATAAGGAAGAAATGAGAGAGTTGTTCAAGGTAGAACCCAATGAGAACTTCTCTCTAAGAACTCTATCCAAAAAAACCACAATGGATAACCAACCCTTTTATACAAAAATAATTTAGCAATAATTCAAAATTTATAAGAAAAAATAACCATAATATCATTACCATCATTCATGATGTTTAAAGAGTATAAGGTGTGGTTGTTTATATCCTAAGAGTGATACAAAATTCTAACCCCATGTTTCTATAAGTAAAAAATGCTAAATGATTCTTATAAATAAATTTCCACATGTACATTAATTTAAGGGATAATTATGACACCATTTTGGGAAGAAAAGACAACTAGCCCACCATTGTTTACTTGGTATGTTTCATTACGGGGTGGCCTTGAAATTCATTGCACACTATGGAATGAGTATTTAAAAGAATTATTGGGCTTTAATTAATGTAACTATAGGCCTAGATGCTTCCCTAAATAAAGGGAATTATGCCTCCCCATGGAATTCCATAATTAACCCATTTAAGGCCTCCTCTATTATCTTAATTTTCTCCCCTTTCATTGGGCCATCAACTCCTTGTAATGGGTATCGTGTAATCATGCACATTCCACTCTCATCATCAAGTCCACCTTAAACCCTGATATTCCCATGTGCACCATGATCCTTATTAAACCCTAAGATAACCTAAAAAACTAAAAAATAGTAAAACCCTGTAATGAACGTAAAAAACTCTAAAACCCCCAAGAACCCCTAAATACCCTCAAAATTCCAAAAACACAAAACCCCATAAAAATCTTAAAATGTTCCTAAAAATCCCTAAATTCCTAAAAAATCATAAAACCCATGATAAACACAAAGAAAACATTAAAAAACACAAAACACTTACAACCCCTAGAAAATAAAAAAAACAATTAAAACACTAAAAACCAAAAACCCCTTAAAAAATGAAAACCATAAAACCCGTATTAACATAAAAACCCTAATAACACATAAAAACCCTAAAATCATTTAACAATCTAAAACCCATTGAAACCCTTAAACTTTTTAAAAAACACTAAAAACCATAAAACCCAAACAAAATAAAAAAACCAAAAGAAACCCCATAAAAACCCAAAAACACTTAAAAATCCCTAAACCTGATAAAAATCCTAAAACCCTAAAAATATCTAAAAACATAAAAAACCCCTAAGAACCGTAAAAACCCCTAAAAAATTCTCAAAAACATAAAAAAACTTAAAACCACTGAAAACCTAAAAACGACAAAAACACTAAAAACCCAAAACCACTAGAAACCATAAAACCAGTAAAAACCGTAAAAACCCTAAAACTCCATAAAAACCCTAAAACCCCACTAAATACTATAAAAACCATTATACCCCTAAAAACGTTAAAAAACTATAAGGATACTTAAATATCCTAAAGAATTAAAAAATACCATAGAACCCCAAGAAATCCATGAACCCCTTAAAACCCCAAAAAACCATAAAACCCTCAAAATCCCAAAAACCCTAAAAAGAAATAAAAATACTAAAAACACCTAAAAATCCCTAAAAATGTAAAAGAATATAAAATCTATGAAAATACTTATGAAAAGCATAAAAACCTAAAAACACTTTAAACCCCTAAAAACTCTAAAAAAGATAAAACCATGAAAAACATAAAAACCCCTAAAAAAATTAAAAAACCAAAAAATCCATAAAAAATAACTAAAACTATAAAAACCCTTTAAACCCCTAAAAAATTAAAAAAATCAAAATATCTAAAAACACAAATAACCATTACACTATAAAAAAAGCCTAAACCCCTGAAAATCCTAAGGAACCATAAAACCATGAAAATCATAAACAAGCCCTAAAAATTCCTAAAAACATAAAAACCTTAAAAACCCTGGAATACCTTAATAGAACCATAAAACCTAAAAACACTAAAACCCCCTAAAAACTCTAAAAAACCTGTAAAGACCCTAAAACCCTAAAAACCCTAAAAACCTATAAAGGCCGTAAAATACTAGTAAAAAATCTATTAACCAATTAAAATTATAAAAATGTTAAAAAATATAAAAATGATTAAAATACCTAAAAACTCAGAAAAACCCTAATACCCAAAAAAAACCCAAAACACATAATACCCTAAAAAGTCCAAAAACCTCAAAATCCATAAAACCCCTAAAAACAATAGAAAACATAAAACAAATTCTTTAAAATCCATAAAAATGTAAAAAACCATAAACCACTAAAAAAACATAAGAAATATTTAAATACCTTAAAACAATAAAAACCCCTAACAACATAAAAATGCTAAAAACCCAAAAACCCCGAAAAACCCTATGACCCCTAAAAATCCAAAAAAAACCTACATAACACAATTATCCTAAAAAATACCTAAAAATACCTAAAAATACCTAAAAAGGTAGCAACCCCCAAAATACTTTAAAACAACTAAGAAAAAATTAAATACCTAAAATGCATAAAACCTTTAAAAATATTGACTCTAAAAACCATATAAGTCCCTAAAAACCATAAAACACCTAAAACACCTAAAAACCCCTACAACCCTTAAAATAACCCTAAAACCCATAAAACTACTAAAACCCACTAAAACCGCTAAAACACCTTTAAACCCCTAAAAACATTAAAAACCCCAATACCCCAAAAAACTCAAAAAACCAATAAAACCCAAAAAATAAAAAAAACCCTAATAACTATAAAAATACTCAAAATCCCTAAAACTCCAAAAAAACATAAAAATCAATAAAAAGCGCAAAAATACAAAAAACAAAAAAACCCTAAAAGCCCTGAAAACCACTAAAAATATTAAAATCATAAAAATACTAAAAGCCCCTAAAATATAAAATAAGTTAACACTCTGAAAAACCCAAAACACACATAAAACCCTAAAAACCCTAAAACCCCCAAAAAACCATAAAACCACCCAACAGTTGTAAAAACCCTAAAACCCACTAAAAATGTAAAAACACTTCAAAACCCCAAAAACATTAAAAAACACAAAAAACCATAAAATGCTAAAAAACTCAAAAAAAAACCATAAGCCCTAAATAAAAAAAAATCCCTGAAAACCCAAAATACCATAAAAATACTAAAAAATCCCAAAAAATCCCAAAAAAATCAGAAACCCTAAAAACCCTGAAAAACCCAAACAAAACCAAAAACACATAAAATCATTTAAAAATCATAAAAACCAAATGTCACTAAAAACCCTAAAACGCAAAAAGTCCCTAAAAATCCTAAAAACCCAAAAAAATCATAAAAACCCATAAATATCAATAAAAACATAAATACCATAAAAAAGTGAGAAAAAAACTAAGAAATCCATTAAAAACTAAATATATATAGATCCTCTAAAATACCGAAAAAATAATAAAACCCAATAAAGACCATAACAACTCTAAAACCCGTAAAACCCGAAAATCCCCATAAACCCATAAAACCAAATAATCCTATAAAAATTCTTTAATCCCCTAACAATGATAAAAAAACTCTTATAAAACCATTACACCCCTAAAAACTCAAAAATCCTTAAAAACCCAAAAAACCCCATAAAACCCGTAAAAACCCTAAAAACCTAAAAACCATAAAAATCCATAAAAATCCTAAAAAAACATAAAAAACCTAAAAACCCCTAAAAATTCATAAAAACATGAAAAACGTAAACACCATAAAACACTTTAGAAAACCTTAAAAACCAAAATACACTTAAAACCGCTAAAAACCTAAAAAATACTACCCCTAAAAAACCGTAAAACCCTAAAAACCATAAATACCCTAAAACCCAATAAAAATGATAGAAAACTACTAAAAACTCTAAAAACCCATTAAACCGCTAAAAACATTAAAAAGTTATATAAAAATTGAAAACTGTAGAAACTAAAAACAAAAAATTAAAACACCAAAAAAACAATAAAACCCTAAAAACTGTAAAACCTTAAAAACCTAAAAACCATAAAAATCTGAATAAGTCCCTAAAAACAAAAAAAAACAATAAAAACCCTAAAAATGTGGAAACCCCCAAGAAAATCATATAAACCAAAAAACTCTTAAAACCCCTATAAACCTTAAAAAAACTTAAAAACATCAAATATCTTAAAAACCCTATACCCCCTAAAAATCCCTAAAAATCTTTAACACCCCTAAAATTGATTAAAACCACTAAAATCCCAAAATCATAAAAAACACTAAAAACTCTAAAAACCCCTAAGAAAAACATAAAAACCTACAAAAACATAAAACCCCTAAAAACTGAAAAAACGCTAAAACCCTAAAATACCCTAAAAGAATCTAAATCCCACTAAAAACATATAAAACCCCTAAAACCATTAAAACCCATAAAAACATATAAAAAACCATAAAAACCTCTAAAACTGTAAAAAAAACATTAAACTCCTAGAAAAGTTAATAAAATTTAAAAACTCTTAAAAACCATCAAAATTTTTAAAAACCCTTCAAAACCCAAAAAACCAAAAAAAACCCAAAAAACCCTATAACCCTCAAAATCTAGAAAATCAGAAAAAATACATAAAAATCCTAAAAATACATTAAACACATTAAAATGTAGTAAACTATAAAAATCTTAAAAACCCATAAGAAAAACATAAAAACCTAAAAACACAAAAAACTCATAGAAACCCTAAAAGAATTCCAAAACCCCTTAAAACCCTAGAAAACCCAAAAACCACTAAAAAATCGCAGAAAACCTTATAAACCCTTTGTACACATAAAGATTTAAGACCACTAAAATCTCTAAAATCCCTTCAAACCCCTAAAAACCATAAAAAAACTCCTAATATCCTTAAAAATCCTAAACTCCTAAAAAATATTTAAAAACAATCAAAATACCTAAAACCCATAAAGAACTAAAAATAAATAGAAATCCCTAAAAATATAAAAAACCATAAAACCCTTCAAATTCCTTAAAAAAATTTAAAAAACCTAAAACACTTAAAACCCCTAAAAACCTAAAAAATGATAAAAACCATGAGACCCCCAAAAACCCCTTAAAAAGCGTATAACCATAAAAACCCTTACAACATCAAAAATCCATAAAACCTACGAAAACTCTAAAATCCCACTAAAAACATTATAATCCCTTTAAACACCAATTTTTTTTAAAAACTAAAAATACCTTAAAAACCCTAAAAAATAAAAAAATCCTAAAACCCAAGAAAAAAACCTAAAAACCCTAAAATCAATCTAATTCCCTAAAAAACCATAATAAACCAAAAAATCCTAAAAAATACTTAAAAATCCATGAAACATAAAAACCCTCAAAACCCTAAAAATCCCTAAGAAAACATTAAAACCTAATTTTTTTTAAAAATTTTAAAAAACATAAAAGTACTACAAACCCTAAATGTCCATAAAACCCCTAAAACCTAAAAACCCATAGAACCCCTAAAAACAATAAAACCCAAGAAATCCACAAAAACCCAATAAACATTAAAAACCATAAAAACCCATCGTACCACTAAAAATGTTAAAAACGCAAATAAAAATCCATAAAAACTCAATAAAACCCCTAAAACCCAAAACCCAAAACCACTAAAACTACTATATAATCCTAAAAACTTCAAAATCCCCAAATACCAAAAATAGAAAAAAAACTCACAAAATACCTAAGAACCCTAAAACCACTAAAACCCATTTAAAAACATAAATAAATAAAAACACTGAAAAACCCTAAAAACCTAAAAAATGATAAAATCCCTAAAAACCATAAAGATCAAAAAAACTATAAAACCATAACAAACCCAAAACCCCATAAAACCCTAAAAACACTAAAATCACTAAAAATCCATTAAACCCCTATTAATATTAAATAGGATAAAAAACAATGACTACCCAAAAAACTCAACAAACCCTAAATACCTAAAAAATCTAAAAAACCACAAAAACTAGAAAAACCCCTAAAAAAATCTAAATCCAAAAAAAACATTAAAATACATAAAATCCTAAACAATCTAAAAAATGACTTAAACCTAAAAAATTGAAAAAAACCTTCAAAACCCCTAAGAAAAAATTAAATAACTAATAACACATAAAATAATAAAAATCCTAAAAAATGATAAGAACCCTAAGAGACCCTAAGGCCCCTAAAACCCCTAAAAAACATTAAACTTCCTTAAGAAACTAAAAACCATAAAAATAATAAAAAACGACATAATAATCCCTAGAAAAGTAAAAAATCCTTAAAAACTTGAAAACCCTAATAGAACCTTAGAAACATAAAACACATAAAAACTCTAAAAACAAAAAAATTTAAAACCCCTAAAATACCCTAATACCCTAACATCCCCTAAAAACCATGGAAACCCCTAAAAACCACTAAGAAACCTGAAAATTCATAAAAATCCTAAAAACCAAATAAAAATTCTAAACCCATTTAAACCCCTAAAAATGTAAAAAACTATAAAAAAACACTTAAACACTCCAAAAAACCACTAAATGAAAAACAATAAAACCCTCAAATACATAAAAACACAATAAACCCTCAAAATACCTAAAATCCTCAAAATCATAAAAATCATAAAAATCCCTAAAAATGCAAAAAAACAAAAAAACCCTAAAACCAATACAACCACGAAGAAAACCATAAAAATACTAAAAATACTTAAAACCCATAAAAACATAAAAAATGATAAATCCCATAAAATCCTTTAAACCCCTAAAACCCATAAAAATGATAAAAACACCTAAAAACAAAAAAAACCCAAAAAACCTCTATAAAAAAAATAAAACCCCTTTTAACCCCTAAATTGTTAAAAAAACTCTAAAAACCTTAAAAACCATGAAAAACTCAAAAAATTCATAATACCCCCCCAACATACCATAAAAATCTGAAAAATCCTCAAAAACACTAAAAACCCTTTAAACCTATGAAAATAATTAAAATCTATAAAAATCCCTTAATACCTAAAAAACCCTAAAACCATGAAAAACAGAAAGATAACCTTAACACCCTAAAACACTTAAAACCCAAAAAACAAAAAAAATCTTAAAACCATAAAAAACCCTAAAACCTAAAACCCCCCAAAAAACCTAAAAACCCATAAAAATTATAAAAAATCCTAAAAAATGTCTAAAAAAGTTCAAAACCATGAATACTCTATGAAAAGAATAGATACCTAGAAAAACTTAAAATCCGTTAAAATCTAAAAAAAATTATAAAAACATTAAAACCCAATAAAAATCGTAAAAAACATAAAACCCGTTAAAATATTAAAAAACCAAAAAACACACTAATATCTATAAAAACCATTTAATCCCCTAAAAATGTTAATAACTCTAAAAAAACTCTAAAATCCTTGAAAACTCTAAAAACTAAAAAAACCCCAAAACCCAAAAATCCATAGAGACAATAAAAACCTAATAAACCCTAAATCACTATAAATCCCTAAAACCCCTTAAAATCCAATCTATAGACACCATGAAAAATTTTGCATGAACTTCTCTGCAATTGAAGATGTGTTTCTATGTGCCACAACTCAAAATGACTTGAACTAGTCTCTAAAAGTTCACGGTGCGACTCTACATTTTTCATGGGGGTCAGTGACGGTAGGGAATGCACTGACCCAAAGGCCTGAGACCATAGTCCGAAACGGATACCTAGTAGGCGTGTGGGGGCGCAACCCCTGTGATATGGAACAATAAATTTGGTTATGTACCTAAAGAGGTGACCAAAGTATCTACACGCAAACACTTGCACGCCATCATATTGGAGGAGAATAATGTTATTATTTTTTCTATGTCCCCAAAAGGGTTCCCTAGTATAGCCAAAACACAGTCGATGTGAAAGGTACTTGCGTTCAACATTCTGGTAGGCAATTCAATTGCGTTCCAAATTTTATTTCACCCAAGGTCACATATTTGCCTATTAATAGACCGTTGGGGTCTTAGTTTGTATGGACAAATTTCCCTGAAGCCCAATTGATGCTCTAGTCACCCTGGTGATTTGCCTAAGTCTTTGTAAACTTTCAAGGTTGTTCCTCAACACCTTAAGTGGAGGATTTAAATGAGGATCATTGGACTTATGTTCTTAGAGTGTTTGAAAACCATAACACTTGTGTGCATAAACCTCCCAACATCACTAAATCATAAACACTTGCGCACCAATTATTCCTTTCATAGAAACTTGAGCAGCCCACTTCTGGGACCACCTATGAATACTCTAGAAGGCTTGAGCTATGTCTTGCCCCATTTTTACCATACAAGTTGTTTTTCACTTAAGTGAATATCAGGTCGCACAATTCTACTTGTGCGCCCATACTTGTGTTCCCTTATCTAATTGAGCACCCCTCTTTGATTCACATACTCTCTTCAGTCTACTATCCATCAAGTCTTATTTAAAGCCATTCATGGAAAGGCTTCTTCATCTATGTATCCCTTGTATGAATGGGATTCTATTGAGACCACCACCAAAAACTCATGACTTATCAAACATTTGGGAAAGGGATATTAGTATGTCTCCTATATGAGTTTGTATTTCCATAGTCATAGGTTTCCTACATTTGTTTTATAATGGGGTTAATATTAATGGAGTGTTTGTGGGTTTTTATATCCATAGTCACATGGAACTTTCTCCCAGAAATAGTGATGGGAAGTTCCCGGTTTGGAGGAGGGGTAGGTCCTAGCCTCTCCCTTCTTAAAGAGACGTCCCGATACCTCAGGTCTCTAGAAGGGAAGGTAAAGTTCACACTTGTTTTTCATCCTTTTGAATAATGGAGAAGTATCCCTCCCATACCAAGACCAATTTTAGGGAAATTATCCTTACATAAGTCCCTAGGTTTTCTTTTAGTAGGTAGCATCATTACTCCTCCTCTCTTCTTCGGTGCCAAAGACCAGAGGAAAGATGGGCACATGGACTTTCATTACCCTTTTCCTCTCCCATTGATCTTTGTCAACATGGGAAGCCATCCAGGTGTAAGCCACTAACCTTAATCCCTTCTTCCATTCATTGGACCCTTATCCAATCTAAACAGAATAGAGGGAAGGCTCATCGCATCGCCCTCTTCCTAGGTCATATCGACCTCGTCCACCCTAGTCACCGTAGGCTCTCCCTTATCCACCAACAGAGGAAGAAATGTGAGTGAAATTGTGGAATCATTCACATCCCATTATTTCTGACACCGATCCCGACTTACATGGGCATTGAGATTTGTGAGTATTAAAAAAATTTCACAAATACCCATGGTGAATGAACTATGAGAACTCTGATTCCCACCATAATTGGGATATGTGGGAAGCCCTTTCAGGTCTCTAGATAACAGGTTATCCTCTTCTGGAATCCAACCCTAATTCAATTAATCTGGTCATCCTCCTTAGGAACACACCACAAATTAAACCCCTAAGTCATCAAGGCATCCATTTCAGGAAGTAAGTCCAAACTCATCTCTCTCAATGGACTATATTCTCTTATGAGACTCATTGAACTTCATGGTCTTTGATTACCATCTATTTGGGATACGTAAGAAGCCTCCTTGAGGTGGAAACCCAACATTTCAAATGAACCCTATTCTCCTTAGTCCATATTCCCAATAGGGACTAATCTAACTTGGAACCCCATATCCTTTCCAAGTTTGTTGGGCTGTTTACACATAAGTCGAACACCAAAATTTGACTAAGAACCTTTTACTTAGATTTCCATACCACATGACATCAAAACATTTTGGTTAGGACCCTATCACATGAAATTTAAAGGTATGATGTGTCCCATTAATCAACATCAAACTATGAGGGTTCTGATTCTTTTCATAAGGATACGTAGGTAACTGATTTTATGGGTACGATCCCAATATCAAAACAAGCCTTCATCTTCCGGGAGGACAATAAATCCCAGAGTGCCCTGCTGAGTGGCATAAAAAACCAGTATCATCATAATGAGTATTAAAAGAATCTTGAAATATTATATTAGAGGATACCATTGATGGAGAACCTTGAATACATACAGATATATCAATTAATGAAGAACCTTGAATACATATTGATGATTATAAAATATTCACATGTTAATAAGTGATTGTAAATTCCAAGGGAAAATTATGTTATACTTGGTGAATTAATAAGGATTCATGAAAATATATTAAAATTTTAAAGAGAGTCCCAGAGTAGACAAAAATTTCCCCTAAACAGGTGTGGTGAGTCCGACCACCCATCCTCTCAACCAATACACGTTCTTAAGTATCGTAAAATTCAAACTTAACAAACTCCTACCTTTGGAATGTAGGCCCCCTTTGTATTAAGAAATGTAAGAAGCTTCATGTTCCATGAATAAATCCAATGGAAACTGCATAGAAGCAGTGATTCTTAAAACTAGAACATGCGTTTCAAGGAACTAAAAAACTAAAATTGTGAGCCTGATGTGAATTCTTAACCCTGTTAATAATGTTACTCACATGCCAGGGCCCTATTAATTGATAAAGGAAGGCTATAAAAATGAATCCATCATGTAGGAATTCATTTGACATATGTCCCTTTAATGGAGTTTATTGTTATTTCAATATTTTTCTCATAACTCCCTTTAGTACATAATGGATTTCATGAAGATGACAACTGCGAACTTCCCGACCACTTCTCAAGATGGATCTTCAACCATAAGGAGGAAGTAATAACCCACCTAGAGTCTTCAATGCTTTGTCTCCAACGTGTTGGTAAAAAAGTATCACCATTGCGGTACAATCCTGACTTTGGAGGCTGCCCGACAGGCCATCCGAGTCAATAATAATCCTTGATCTTCTGGCCAACGATGACCGATGATCAAGAAGAAGATGGTGCCAACCACTCTTTTCAACCATTTCAGGTCCTTATCCCCAGAATTCAATAAATAGTACCTCCCATACTACAGGGAGGTGGATCAAGAGGTCACTTAGTGCCTCAATTCAAGGAAGAAGGTATCCTTCTTGAGGAATCCCACAAACTATCGCCACCAGTAGAATTGTGTGGTATTGAAACCCAACATGATGGGGATGTGGCCTCTGGACATTCGGCCTAGGTCTCTCAGACCTTGTCATGCAAGGAGAACAACTGGGTAAAACATCCGGTCAATATGTAGCATGTTCATACCTCTTCCCCCTCTGAAGAAGTCCATCAACCTAACTTTATGAAGAACAAAGAGCAGTTACATACACCCGTCTACCCTAATTTTGTTGTCCACAGACTCATCTAGCAGAAAACCACAAATACCACCTGATAAACCCAATTGATTACATTGTACAAGAACATACACCTGCTTAAAATTTATCATCCAGTCAGCAGGCACATCTTGTTACATTTAAAGAAGCCCGTCAATCCAATGTGGCAGAAAATGGTAAACAGGAATATACACCTACTTACAATCACCAATTCTTACAGCAGTCTCATCTTCCAGTATTGAATGAATTCCATCAACCATACTTGATGGGAAATAGCTAGCAGGCACATACACCTGCTCGTGTTCATCAAGAATACCAACAGTCTCGTTTGGCAGAACCTAGAGACGTCAGTCGGAAAGCTCTGATGACAAATCCGGGGCAGACCCAACTCTTTCCCCCATGCATGAGTACTTTCAATACCCATTAACATGAAAATAAGTACAGTAGTAGGCATATACACCTAATCCCAATACAAAATAGATTTATATTCCCATTCCAACAGCTAAAGTCACCAAACATATCTTATCAATGGTGAAAGGGTAGATGAAAATCCCTTCCCATATTCTGGAAGCATGTTAGCATATTATAACAACTACTTGAGTAGTACTAGGGGAACATACACATAAATCTATCCCCGCATATGGAATGACACATCAGCATGCCATCCTAGAGAAGATACATACCTCTATTCCAGTCCAGGGGATCCATGGGGCATACTTCCCCATATCATATGCACAACAAGATCGGGAACATACAACCTTTCCAATTGGAGGTAATCGGTCCGTTTCGGTAACCAATCCAAGCCTCAAACAAACACCTACCCATGATAACCACTTTTCCCAGCAAGTGTCCCAAACTAAGTATAAGAGAACATCCAAGAAGTAGTCTCGCCAAACACTGTTGGAAAATCAAGAGTCAAGCTGCGATTTAGCTCCTCTTAAAGTTGGATTTCATGAATCCCTCAGACATTTTTCTATTGGAGCTCAAAATCCTATCCTCTCATTAAAAAAATATGGGAGTGGTAATAGTAATTATGAAGTTACTCATCAGATACATCATCATAAAGGATTGATTCATGAAAATTCGTTCAATCCAAAGTGCCTATCTCTGGATGAGAGCCAATGAAACCCTCAGTTTGGTGAGGAGACCAAGGAGAATGAGGATCCATCCCTTACTGTAATCCACCATGGTGGCCCTCCTCATGATGTAATTTTCTTTGAAATTCCTCTCCGCAGTAGTATTTCAAATTGCCAATATAATTCTATAATTGATAATTTAGAGATGAGAAATCCCTACCATATCGAGGCACTTGTAAACCAATGGCCATTCATGTCGGATGCCTCATCATTGACAGGTGAAACACTTTCTCTTCCAAAAGACATCTAATGAGAACAATCATTCTCTGAACCACCCTTGGGTCATTTTTCTTCTAATATAGAGCATCCACTTTGGTCAAAACAAGTGGAGAAATATTTAATAAAATATGATGAGGATATGCTAAACATGAGAAAACAACTGGGTAATGGAGAAATACCCATCATGTTCTGGAATTTAGAAAATTTGTAGTATAACATTCCAGAATTCATGGCAGAAGATTGTGTTCATGATATCATCCTAAACATATGGAAGACTCTTCATAATTTGAAAAACAAATCATTCCCATATGATGAATATCATAATCATGTAAAGGTAATATAATGGTTGAAACATCAAATTGACCTGACATATATCTCAGTTTCCAAACATCCAAAGGATTAAAAGCAGAAGAGATCCCTTCAGTGTGCATGCCCCAATGCTCTAAAGAGGATATTTTTGTTAATTTCTGACACCCTATCTGGTGTTCATATTAGAGGATGGGGTGCACATGGAGAATTTCATTTCACTACACTCTAGAATCATCAATGTCATCCAAAAGTGGTCTCATGAAATGTTATTTCCCACGGTCGGCCAAAATCAATAGATTTTTTATATAATTGAATGTACGCTCATGAATAGGACTCAACTGACTCTCATTAGAGTCAGTACCAAAGAAAATAATTTGTTGAGTTACTTTTACATAAAACATCTAATAATCTTGAGAAGTCATCCCACATAGAAGATGTCAGCCGTTAGAGAATGAAAATTTCTAAAATAGCATAGTGATCTTCTAAAACAGGTAGTTTGAGTGGTTGTCAGATAATGCACCCAGCTAATGTTCGAACCAAAATTCTCAAAATCAAAAGAGAAGATACATGAATTTCCTCCACAATAGTTGAATAATCGGCCTAGCTTTAAAGGTCGTGGGATCATTTAATCCAACCTCCAAATACATTAAAAATGTTCAAATATTTTAAGAAGAGGAACAAGAATAACCCCATCCTATAGTGCTGGGTGAGGGGGGGGGGGCTTCACATCAACAATCCCCTCCTCAAAAAAAGCCATTTTTCTCCCGAAAAGGGAATAATACTCAAAGAGAGTGCACAAATGAACAATCCAAGGATTCCCATTGGGTTACTATCCATCAAACAACTCTTGAGAATCCATCATATCAGAGAACAAAGTCTCCTGGAAGATACAGAGGGAGACAATCTTACAAAGATACTGACAGAATTCCATCAATGTATTATGTGTCATTAAATGTCATTAACACCATCACAAAAGATCCTCCAGAAAATGAATTTAGTTCAGGGGAATCATAAGATGATGTTCTTGTCCATAATACGGTACACACTAAGTAAAATGAATAAGGTGTACGTACCCAAAATCTGAGGCTCACCTTGAATCTAGGTATGCCTTCAAATAACTAACTCCCACACCTCTGAAAGTCATCTAAAAAGGGGAAATGTAAAAGTCAAATTTCAACTCACTTTTACACTGGAAAAGGTTAATCACTTTCTATTGAAGAGATATTTTCACAGTAAGAAGAGGATATGAAGGAGTTGTAAAGATTCAATATAGAGTTAAATTGAAGAATCATTTTTTCTAGATGTACTTCCCAGGAAGAATCTCAACATGAAAATAATATAGGAAATCCTCAGAAAAGAGGATTTGTAGTAAATACATATACAGATAATGAGTTCCCTCCATTGGTTACACAACCAATGAAGGATCAAACACATCTTGATAGGCCTCTTCCCATGGATTATCCAAGGGAAATACCAGCACCACCACTAGTGGTTTTTCCTGTCATTTCTCCAGATCAAGTCCAGTTGTTGTACCTGCACATGTTACATCTCATCAATATATTTCCCAAATTATTATGAACCCAATTGAGGCATTAACGACTCAATTGGATGCTATATAAGAACAATGTGCTCCACTTCATCCGGAAAATAAATCTTACCCTAAATTGGTGGACCTGATTTCTCCCCCACCAAATTTTGTGAATACCATGTTTCCAATCATTAATTGTTTGGGAGATCCATAACAACACTTAAAACATTTTGTTTATCATTGTGATCCCATGATGGGAACTCCTCAATAATAAGAAGCAGTAAATCTTATGTGTTTTGTGCAGTCATTAAAGGGACCAGCTTTTTCCTGGTATATTAGTTTAAAATCTTGATCAATTACTGGATGAGAAGATCTACGCTAGAAATTCATTCTTCAATTTAGCTCAACGCTACCAAAGATAACAGTTTTTTATCTTAACAATTGTAAAAAAAGATAGAATGAAAGAGTTTCATATTTCATTGCATGATGGAAAGGATTAACATATTACTTAAGTCTGGAAATCCCTCAAGAAGAGTTGCTTCAAATTTGTGTTGAAAATATACATGATAAGTTTTGAACACCACTGATACCTATAAAATACATAGCAGGGTTTTAATACATTACATCAATTTATCAATAGATAGAATATTCTATTATAGAAACTAAGGAAAAAAAACTTGTATAATTCCATCAGCTATGGGAAGGAGAACAGGGAAACCAGAGACTACTACCATTACACACAAGTAAGCACCTATTCTTGCTTCCACTTTAAAACCTTCATCGTATCGAAGGGATCCACCTCCATATCATCATCATCAATGACCTCTTTTTCAAGATGATCAAGGATATCAAAGGCAGAAACAACTTGAGGAATTAAAGAACTAAGGTTATTCATTCCAAAATAAAAATGTTCCTGGTCACTTTATCTCAAATCTGGAAAATAATTTGGTCTACTTTCCAAGGACAAATAAACCAAACAAAGAAAGAGGTTAAGATCTTCCGAATTATTATCCATTTCACCAAATGTTAGGGTATCTCATTCAGGAGTGTTTTTTTTCAAGGACCTCCTGCAAAAAATGGTAGACTCTGGACAAGTGAAAATGAAAAGTTCTTCATCTCAAGTAGCATGTGTTACTAACACTGATCCAGAGGAATAAGAAGAATGTCAGTAAGTCAAAAGTAAAAAATTTACATAAATGTGATGATTGGATGATCAGGAATACAATCAACTAAACTCATGCCATTTTACGAACACAATTGAAACAACTAATTGTGTCTTTCTCCACTCCTACAACAGTAAAACCTTCTTCATAAAAATGAATATCTTTAAGGAAACGAGGTGATCAGAAGGAAAAAATAGAAGTCGGAATAGGATGAGATCATATTAGGTCCAGAGTTTTCCTTGACCCTATCAGATTTCATGCCATCTTATTCAAAAGTATGGGAAGTTCCCCTACCAAATGGATGAAATAGAACTAACCTGCTAGTTATAATCTTCATCATATGATGAAGTTATCTTTGGTTCTATAAAGATTATCCAATTAATGGATCCTTATTAAAATTGTGACTTTGATTATAATGATCCAGAGTTTCTTGTACCTAATTTGCAAACCAGAGGAAGAGGCCAAGGTCGAGGATATATGGGAAGAACTTGGAAATCTAGAAACCACCATTTTAATTGTACCCCTACTAGAACCATTTATGTGATAGAAACTCGTGGAAGATCCCTTCAGCGGGCTTAACAAGAACAATGAGTTTATTCCATGAAAGACAGGTTTGGTTCTGACATAATTATTTTGGAGGACCGATTAGAAGTCACACTATCTTTCTCTCAGTAAGTAGATAGACATAGTCAGTCTCATCTGCCAAAGCTAGGAGTATTTCCAGCTTCTTCTCCAATACAGGGTGGATCTACATTAGAAGAATAAAATTTTAAGAAACCTACAAAACTGAATTTCCATTCTGGGAATCGCAGACCTTTGGATAAAAAGTATGATGTTTTGAAACAACTGGCCTATTTACCGGCCAAGTTATCAATTATGGATTCCTTGAATCTGTCAAAAGAACTTTGAGAAGCAATTATTGAGGCTTTTTCAAGACCTCAAGAGTTTGAAATTGAAGTTGATATTACTGAGGTTTTCTGTATAGAGAATGATTCTGCTAGAAATTCATACAGTCATATCTTTTATAGATGAATATGATGATGATTTTGGACATGGACATATCTAACCCTTGTATTTATCTGTCTTGGTCAATGACATAGACATCCGATGAGCCTTTATTGAAAATGGATCTAGATTCGAATATATTACAATTCATACACTTCTTCAGTTGGGCTTTATTGAATCTGATTTCTATCCTTCCACTTTAATGTTGCAAGGATATAAAAAGAATGAGTAAGAACCTCTGCGTGATATTACACTCAAAACTCAATTTGGAGATCTTCTGTCTAATTCAGATTTCATGGTTTTTTGTCAAGACACAACCTTCAACATTATTCTTGGAATGCCTTTGATGTATCAACATTCGGTCATAACTCCATCATACCACCAATGTCGTAAGTATTGTTTAAATGGTCTAATCAGAACATTGTGTAGTGAAAAGGCACTGTTCAGAATGGGTGAATCTCAATACATTGAGGCCTAATTTTTTTACAAAAAAGGAATGAGGTCCATGACAAAGGAAATAACCAGAGTTAATGCTCCAAATGGTTTTGAAAAGACTCCATCAAACCCATTCATACATTTTAGTATAGATTATATGCTACCCATCAATAAAATTGAAAGGGTAAAACCAAATCCAAGCACTCATCCAGTGACATCCATAATGTTGATTGTGAAAGCTAATCCTGAAAACATGGGATAAATTGTTGTTTCACCAAGTAGTTATGGAAGCATAAATAGAGATGTCTTCGTATCATCTTCCGAAAAAAAAGCATCTACTTCATCAATCAGAGTAGAAGAAGTTGTAGTAATTTTAGAGGAAGACAAATATATTGATTCCCAATCCATCATATCCTCTTTATTACCCCTGAAAGACCCTTCATCATTAGTATGGTTAGAAATGGTGGCCTCTTATTTATGATATTTAAATACTAATTTCTCTCCTAACTAATAAAGTTTTGATTCATCATTTACTATGAAAGTAGAAATAGAAGAGGTAACATGTAATGAAGAAGAAGAGGAAGATCTCAGGGATTCTCCTCCATCATTTGAGGAAGGTGTCTCTAACACTGTGGATGAGCTTAGAGAAATAAATCTGGGTACACGAGAAGATCCATTCCCCCACTCTAATTAGTGTGGCCAAGACCTATAAAGAGAAAGTGGTGTATACTTCATTTATAAAGAATCATTGAGATATATTTTCATGGAATTATATAGAAATTCCATGACTTAATACCGATGTAGCCACTCATCATTTGGGTTCTCCATAAGAACATCATGAATTCAAGCAGGTAGTAAGAAGAAAACACCCAACTCTTGCCTCTAGAATTGAAGCTGATACTGCTAAGATTATAAAGAATAACCTTTTCAGGGAAGTTCAATATCCTAAATGGCTGGCCAACATTGTCACAATGAAAAAGAAGAATGTGAAAATCAAAGATTACAATGATTTCAGAGATCTTAACCGGAATTTTACTAAATATGATTTTCCATTTCTGATTATAGAGATTTTAATTGATGTAATAGCTAGATATGAAGCTATTTTATTTATGGATGGATACTCTGGGTATAATCATACCCGTATGTCCTGAGAGGATGAAATATATAAAGCCTTCAGAGCCCCTCAAGGTGTGTTTTTATATCGGTTAATGCCTTTTGGCTTGAATAATGAAGGTGAAACATACCAAAGTGAAATGTACCATATCTTCAAACCCTTTTTACGGAAATTTGATGAATGTTATGTGTATTATTTGGTGGTCAAATCCAAACAATCTTTCAATCACTTGGATGATCCATAAACCATATACAATAAACTTCAGAAACACAATTTGAAGATTAACCCCTTGAAATGTGTTTTCGGGGTAACCTCAGGAAAGTTACTTGGATTCATTGTATGCCATCGTGGTATCTAAGTTGATCCCAAGAAAACATAATAAATCCTTGGTAAGTCACCTCCTCAAAATTTGAAAAAATTAAGATAACTCTAAGGACATTTGACCTATATTTGGTTCTTTATCACAAATTTGAAAGGAATGTGTTTTCCCTTCACCAAATTAATGAAGAAGGCAATCACCTATCAATGGATTGAAGACTACCAAGAATCATTTGACACCCTCAAGAAATACCTCTTGATTCCACTGGTATTAATGACACCTGATGAAGGAAGACCACTTATTCTCTATGTCATAGCTTTAGAGAGATCATTGGGTGCCTTTCTTGCCCAAAATAATGATACTGGGTATGAGAATAGTCTTTACTATTTCTGTCAAAATATGATTGATGCAGAAACTTGGTATAAAGTATTGAAATGTGTTGTCCGGAATTAATCATTGTAGTTCAGAAATTGACGCACTACCAACCACATCATGAGGTCCTATTGGCGTCTCAAAATAAATCACTAAAATGTATCCTTATTTGTATTATTCTTACAGGGATTCGGGCATGGTAGAAGGTTATTCTCCAATAGTTTTATATCTAGTTTGTGCCACATAAGGCAATAAAAGGCCAAGCTATGGCCTAATTCCTTACTGAATATCCATCTACGAAAGATATATCATTGAATACTGAACTTTATGATGGAGTGGTTTTCTCTATTCAAGATAATACCCAAACATGGGAAATGTACATTGATGGTGCCTCTAGAAGTCCAACAGAGAAGATAATGGAAAACCCTAATCCCAACAAAGTTATGTTAGGAATTTTGCTTATTTTCCCATAAAAGGAAGTATTTCCTTACTCCTTACTATTTTCAGAAGATGGTACCAACAATGAGGCATAATATCAATCTCTCATCGTAGGTTTTTAATTGGCCCTTCAAGAAAAATCGATCCACTTAAAAGTGAAAGGTGATTCCGAATTAGTAATCAAGAAAATCAATTGGGAATATTCTATCAAAAAATAAGAGGTAATACCTTTGTATGATTACATTAGAGGGTTAATGGATGAATCTCTCTTGGAGATAACATTGTCTTATGTCCCTTGATCACAAAATTCCCAATCTGATGCACTGGATATTACAGCTATAACTCTGGAAGATGCAAATCAGGATGAGACAATCATTAGCATATCCCATTTTCATGTGGTATCACCTTTTGTTCAACCCATAATGGAGAAAATTAATGAGATTAACCCTATTTCCAAGTCATATAGTCATACCATGGGATGGAGAACACCCATCATAGAATATATTCAAAATGGAGTACATCCACTAGATAGGGATGAAAAAGAACAGATCAGATGATGAGTGGACAATTTTACTCTTTGTGATAGTCCAGACCACCTGAAGATCCTTTACCAAAGTGGATTAGTTGTAATTCTCATCAGATTTATTGATGGTGAAGAAAATGAAGCTATCATGAAATAAGTTCATTCAAGAGCTTATGGTTCCCATTAGTCTCGACACAGACTCTCTGATCAAATCTGAAGGCTCAGATACTTTTGGCATTCAATGATGTAGGATTATACAGAATTCATTATGAAATTTCATCCCTACCATGTACATTCCAACTTCATTCATCACCGCTTGTAGTTTCTACATACAACTAAATACTCCTGGAAATTTTCCACATGGGGAATGGATATAGTAGGACCTTATCCTCCTTCCACGGCTAAGCAGTCCAAGTATATTCTTACCGCTACTGATTTTTTCTCCAAATGGGTTGATGCAATACCTCTCAAAGAATTCGGATTCAAAAGCTTTGTTAATTTTGTTAAAACTAATATCATCACCATATTTGGTGTCCCTCATACTATTTTGGTGGAAAATGGCACCAATGTTTTATATGTCAAGATAAAAAAGTTATATCAGGAACATAATATCAAATCCAACCATTCATCTCGCTATCATGCAGTGGCCAATGGACAGATAGAGGCTTTTAATAAGACCTTATCAAATATACTCTAGAAGACGGTGGATAAAGATAATAAATCTTGGCCTGGTAATCTTTTTCATGCTTTACGGGCTTATCGAACTACTACTCGCACTACCACCCATGCAACCCCTTATTTATTGGTATGTGGAACAAAAGCAATTTTTACAAATGAAATTCAATTGACTTCATTCAAAGTTGAAATTTTTGATCAATTTTATATAGATAAGAGGTCTTAGAAATAGTTTAATGAGTTTGAATGATTAGATGAGAAAAGATTGCATACTTTTCATCATTTAGAAATCAATCAGAATAGAATAGTGTGATCTTTTAACAAGAAAGTTTTCCCCCTTCATTTTTCAATGAGAATTGGTATTGGTCCTTAGGACTCTAATGATACCAGGAAAGAAACCTCCAAAGCTTAAGCCAAAGTGGGGAGGACCTTATTCTATACAAAATTTCAACTCAAATGGAGCTTATGCCTTAATCTCAATGAATAGAGAGCTGATTAAAACTCTAACCAATGTGATATTCTTGAATAAATATGTTGTGTAATTGAAAAAACCCCACATCCTCACTGCAAGACTGAAATCTTCATAGCTCCCATGTCCTCACGGCAACACTGAAACCTGCACAGCTCCCACATCCTCACTTTAAGACTAGAAACTATGTAGCTCCCAGTTCCTTAATGAAAGACTTAAAACTGCACCATACAAAGTCCTAGTTTAAAGAAATTAAACTGTGTAATAACCATAAGAATCCATGCTGCATGATGTTAAAATGTGTAACATCTTTTCCCTTTTCACATGACATTAAACTACAAGACACCATTTTTCGTCGTTACTTGACAATAAACTGTACAATTAACATCTTCTATATTTGATGTTAGGACCTTCCATATGCAACCATCATGTAAATCATTTCTACTCATTAGTGGCATATGAGTCCCTCTCTTCCCTATGTATGAGTCAGATATACATAGAGACTTTGTTTCAAGAACTACGTGTGGATTGATTCTCATCTATTTTAGATACTTAGAGATACCTGGATCCCTAATCTTGGTCTCATCCACAATCACAAAATTTTAATTTCCCTTTTTCTTCTCATTTATATGAACTAGATCTCTACAGAGTGCTCTTTTAAGATACCTGATTTTATTTTCATACTAGATTGTGTCTTAAATTTAATCATTCTTCTAGAATGTGTTAACCCCACCCCCCGTCTCCCATGATAAACTCAATTGATGTGGGAAATGAAAGTTTAAAGAACTACCTATGACTTGACTCTCATTAATATGAGATACATAGAGATTCCTAGATCTTAAATCCTAGGCCCAGCCACAATAAAAAAACCCTTCATTCCTTATATAAGAATCAAACCTGCATAGTGAATGTTTAAAGAACTACATATAGCTTGATTATTTCCCTTAGCAAGACATGTAGTGACACTTGGGTTTTGTACCTTATCCCATTTAAAATATGTTTTTATTCTCACATCGTTTCATCTTCATAATTACTGCATGATGTTAAAGTGCATTGAAATTTAATACCCATATTCTCCACTTGTGTCACCTTTGTGTTATTGAAGAAACCCTTATTGGTCCTTGTTTCTCACACCGAGCATAGCTCATGTGGGATTAAGAATTTGTTAAAAGGATTATTTATATAAATAAGGTGTCTAAATTTCTTATGGGGCTATCAATTTCTTCACTACATGACATAAAACTTAATAGTATAATGTCCCCACAACATTAATTCAAAAGGAAACAAATAAAGTCTCAATTTTATAAATGAGTCGGATCTATGAAAAAAAATGTTAAACTCATGGCCAATATTGATTCAAATATTTATTATGTGCATTAAGAATAAATCCCTTATATATTTAAAAATATTAATCATGAATATTTTTCAGATCTTCATAATCATTCTTATGGTTTCTTGTGACAGAGTTTCTAATATCTGAGATCTCTTTTGCTTGACTATGCAGCACGTTCCCTTAGGTGGCATTGCATAAGTTGCCTACATAATGATAATGTCAGTCAAAAGTTTCTATTATTTACACAACCCCCATAATAGGTTTGTTAAATGATGGAAATTCTGTTCTTGGTTATAGTGCCTTTGTCCCCTTCAAGCTTTTATGACAATATAAAAAATCTGTATTTTAAGCAATCAATCAGGTATATTTGTCCCACTATCTTTCTCTTGATGTGAAAATCTTCAAGACCATGGTTTACATATTTCCCTCTCCATGTGTTCAAGGAAATATTAAATAACATTGGAATCACTTGGACACATATCATATATTGTTTCCATTTTTGGTCCAAGTTGTCTGAACTTAAACTAAAAGCACCATACCTACTACGTTTGTGTTATACCTTCGTAGAATTCATATTCCACTGATTCATTGTAAATATTGGTTGAAAATACTCTTTCCATATTCAGGTACATATCTTCATATGCCATGCTCTGTGCTTCAGAAAATCAGAATCTCCATAAACTTAATTCAAATTTAAGAAATAGAATGTTAAAATTCTTAAGAGCTCTTTTTCTTGACTATTCAGCACATTTCCTTAGGTTTCCTTGTATAATATTCATAAATAATGGGCTTGTCAGTAAAAATATGCCATTATTTGGATATGTAGAATATTCCCTAGTCAGCCCTACATAATACAACCCCCATAATGGTTTTGCCAAATAATGTTGACTTCATTCTTGGAAAAGACTTCCACTACTGCATTCAGCCCTTTTTCCATTTCATTCTTCAGATCTATAAATTTCCAAACCACATTTTACAATTTTCCCTTCCATACATAAATATGATAGTATATTTCCAAAAAAGAAATCAAGAATTTAAGAGAGTATCATACCTTTGGTCAGAACTAAAGTCCTTAAATTAAAGCAGTATAATGTCTTCACTACATGGCTTAAAACTGAAGAGTACAATGTCCTCACTACATGACTTAAAACTACATAGTAGAATGTCATCACTGCATGACATAAGTCTGTACAGTTTTAGACTATAAATTCCCCTTTCTGATAAATTTTAATTATTCCTCATACACTAAATTGATGTAGAAAAGGTTTTCATATTCATGATATATGTTGGTATAAAATAGAACTTTATTCTTAAAATCCCTTTCCTTGGAAAAACCGCCCACTGTGGTCTTGACACATAAATCTTATTTTTTCTTGTCTATCAATAGTAAAATGTCAAACTTCGGAGATCTCTTTTTCCTAACTATGCTTCACGTTCTCTTAGGTGTCCCTGTATAAGATTCCTACATAACAGACCTATTAGTCAAAAGATGCTACTATTTGAATATAAAACATATGCCCTAGTTGTCCATGCATAACACAACTCCCATAATAGGTTTTTCAAATAATGGTAACTTCACTCTTGGAGGAGTCTGCCTTTATGTTGATACATGTTTTAAATTTGGTGACCATAAAAATCATGGCTCAAGATTCCCCTTAGAAATATTTAAAGAATATTAAAATTATTCTTAGCCATTGAGTCTTGTTTGAGATTTAGTTTCATAATTTATAGTCAAATTTGTTCAACCTTAAATACCGGAACTTTATAATCCAACATGTATGACTCTAAACTTCTAAGAGACGTGGTGCTCATGAGATTGAGAACCTATGAAGGGAAATCTATAAAAAAGACGAGTCCGAGATCACTAAACATATATTTTGTATGATTTAAGTAATACTAAGAAATAAAAACTAAAAAGATACAATGTTTTTGGGGTTGTCCATATAACCCTAGTAAAAATAAAAGTATGATTTCTAAACCCCATGGATTAGAAAAAAATTGAGCATCATTCCAAACATTATGTAGCGCCAACTCTTACCAAATGATGTTGGGATGCATCAAAGTGCCCTACTTTTACCTTGGAACCAGATTATTTTCATTCTGAATGAATCAAATTTTTTGGGGGGGGGGGGATTTTGTAGAAACCATGAAATGTGTTGCATGAACTTATCCCCAATTGAAGATCTATTTTCATGTACCACGACTCAAAATTACCTGAACTGGGCTTGAAATGTTCGTGGTGAAACTCTGCATTTTTCATGGTAGTTAGTGATGATAGGGAAGGAACCGACATAAAGGGATAGGACTATAGCCCTGTACTGATCCCAAGCATAGATGCATGGGTGAAGCCCCCACGATATAGAGCAACAAATTTGGTTATGTCCCTAAAGAGGTGCCCAAGGAACCTGGAAGAAAACACTTGCGTGCCATCATGCTGGATGAGAATGAAGTTATTATTTTTACTAAGCCCCTAAACTGGTGCCCTAGTATAGCCAAAACATCATCTGTGAGCAAGGTACTTCGACACCCAATTTTATTTTGTCCAAGGCCACTTATATTAATTTAAATAGACCATTGGGGTCTTCATTTTTATGGAAAAATTTTCTGGAATCCCAATTGCTGCTCAAGATTCCCTAGTGCTTCTCACAAGTCTTCCTAAACGTTCAAGGTAGTTCTTTAACACCTTGAGCGGAGGATTTAAAGGAGTATCAATGTAATTAAGTCCTTTTAGTGATTGAAAACCATAATAATTGTGATCCTAAAGAACAAAACCTTCCTAAATCATAAACACTTGTGTGCCACTTATTCCTTACAAAGGAACTTGAGCACCCCACTTATGGGACCACCTATGAATACTCTTGATGGCTGGAGACAAGTCTCACCCAAGTATTACAATACAGGTTGTCCATCAGTTAAGTGAATATTTGGTTTCCCAAGTCTACTTATGAACCCATAATTGCATTCCTTTATCTACTTGAGCACCCCTCTTTGATTCACTTACTCTCTTCTATCTACAATCCATCAAGCCTTCCTCAACGAAATTCCTGGTGAGGCTTCTTCTACCTTGGATCCCTTGTCTGAAAGGGATTATATTGAGACCTCCACCAAAACATCATTACTTATCAAACCTTTGTGAAAGGAACATTAGAGTGTCTTTTATTTGGGTTTGTATATCCACAGTCAGTGGTTTACCACATTTTTTTCATAATGGGGTTAGGATTTATGGATTGTCTATGGGTTTTAATATCCACAGTCACATGGACCTTTCTCCCAAAAACAATGTTGGGAAGTTCCCGTTTTGCAGGAGGGTTGGGTTTGAGCCTCTCCCTTATCAAAGAGATGACCTGAAACCTCATGTCTCTGGTAGGTAAGGTAAAGTTCACATATTCTTTTCATACTTTTGAAAAAAAAGAAGTCTCCCTCCCCTACCAGGATTAATTTTAGGGAAACCATCCTATCATAAGCCCCTAACTTTTCTTTCAAGAGGTATAATAAATGGTCCTCCTATCTTTTACGATGCCAAAGACCAGAGGAGATATGGGTAAATGGATTTTCATTACCCTTTCCCTCTCCCGTTGAGCTTTTTCACCATGGGAATCCATCCTACTGTAATCCCCAACCTTCATACCTTATTCCATTCATTGGACCCTTTTCCAATGTAAAGAGAATAGAGGGAAGGCTCATCGCCTCTCCCTCTTCTTGGGTCGGTTAGACCTTGTCCACCCTGGCCATTGTAGGCTCTCCCTCCTCCACCAACAGAGGAGGAAAAGTGAGTTTCATTGTTGAATCTTTCACATCCACTTGTTTCTCACACTGAGCATGACTCAAGTGGGCTTAAATATTCGTGATGATTACTATATTACAAAAACAACCACTGTGAATGAACCATGATAACTCTAATTCCCACCATTATTGGGATAAGTAGGAATCTCTTTTAGGGCCAAAGATCACTACATATCATCTTCTGGAATCCAACCCTAATTCCCTTAATCTGGGCATCCTCCTTAAAAACATGCCCCAAATTAAATCTCTAAGTCATAAAGGAATCATTTTCAGGAAGTAAGTCCAAACTCATCTCTCTCAAAGGACTATATTCACCTTTGAGACTCATCGACCTATGTGGGATTTGATTCCCATCCGTACGGGATATGTAGTAAGCCTCCTTGATGTTTAAACCAAATATTTCAAATCAACCCTCTTCTCCTTGGACCATATTCCCAATAGGGTCTAATCTAACTTGGAAACCCATATCCTTTCCAAGTTCGTTGGGTTGTTTCGGCATAATTCCCACACCAAACATTGACTAAGAATCTTCCACTTAGATGTCCTTACCACATGACATTAAACTTTATGGTTGGGTCCTTATCACATGACCATAAACGGTATGATGTGTAACATTAAGCGACAATGAACTACGAGGGTTCTAATTCATTTCATAAGGATACACAGTTAACCCATTTTATGGGTATGATCCAAATATCAAAACAATCCTTCATCTCCGTTGATGACAATAAATTTCAGAGTGCCCCGCAGAGTGGCTTAAAAAACTAGTATCATCATAATGATGATTAAAATAATCTTGAAATAGTATATTAGAGGATACCATTGACAAAGAACCTCAAATACATACAGGTATCTCTATTAATGAAGAACTTTGAATACATACTAATGATTCCAAAATTTACTCATGCTAATAAGTGATTGTAAATTCCAAGGAAAACATATGTTATACTGGTACAATTAATAAGGATTTATGAAAATATCTTAAATTTATAAAAAGATTCCTAGACTAGACAACAATTCCCCCAAAAAGGGTGTGATGAGTCCGACCTCCCATACTCTCTACCAATGCATGTTATTAAGTATCATAAAGTTCAAACATAACGAATGCCTACCATTGGAAAGAAGGTCCCCTTTGGATAAAGAACTGTTGGAAGTTTCCGGTTCCATGAATAAATCCAATGGAAACCGCTTGGAAGCAATGATTCTTAAAACTAGAATACATGTTTCAAGGAACTACGAAACACCATAAAAATCCAAAAAATCCCTAAAAATCCCCAAAAACATAAAAATCCTAAAAACACTAAAAATCATTAAGAAAACACAAAAACCCTAAAAACACTCAAAAGCCTAAAATATATAGAAAAACTAAAAATACTAAAAACACTAAAAACCTAAAAACCCTAAAAACCCTAAAACCCCAAAACCCTTAAAGCACATAAAAACCTTAAATAACTAATAAAACATCTAAAAATAAAAAACCCCTAAAACCATACAAAAATAATAAAAACCCTTAAAAACTATAAAAATATTAAAATATACTAAAAACCCCAAAAAACCATAAAATACATAAAACCCTAAAAAACCCTAGAAATTTAGAAAAACCTAACAACCCAAAACCCATAAAAATACAAAAAAGCACTAAAACACATAAAATCCCTAAAAACGTAGGAATTCTAAAATTCCTAACAAACCTTAAAACCATCAATATCTCTAAAAACCTAGAAATGATAAAGATCCTAAAAAATACATAAATCCCTAAAAATATAAAAAACCCTAAAACACTGAGAAAAAACTTAAGAAGACATTAAAAAACATAAAAAAACACATACAACCCCTAAAAACCTAAAAATGCTAAAAATCCTAAAAGACCCTAAAATACCTCAAACCCTTGAAAACCATAAAACCCCTAAAAACCATTAAAATAACTAAAAACCCAATAAAAACACTAAAACCTCACTAAAAACTCTAAAAAATTGAACCTGAAAGAACATGAAAAAACTCATAAAAACCTTAAAATTCCTAAAAATAAAAAAAACCTAAAACCCAAGAAACCATAAAAACAACATAGGCCAAAAAACATAAAACCCCTAAAAATCCCTAAAACCATAAGAAACCCATGAAAACAAAAAAAATTCCCTTATGTCCCTAAAAACTTAAAAACCCCCAAAAACCCTAAAAACCACCGTTAGAAAAGCATAAAAACCTAAAAACAATTAAAAATCCTAAAAACAAAGAAAAAAATAAAACCCCTAAAAACTCTAAAAACCAAAAAATACTGTAAAAATTCTAAACCCATAAAAACATGAAAACCCCCTAAAATAATAAAAACATAAAAGACTAATAAAAACCATAAAAAACAAGACAAACACCATAAAACATTAAAAACTACTAGAATCTCTAGAAACCCTTTATGAACCTAAAAATGTTAAAAATCACTAAAAACCCTTTAAAACCCCCAAAAATATAAAAAAAAACCCAAAAACCCAATAAAAAAATAAACCATCAAACCTCTAAAAACACTAAAACTCTAAAAAATCCCTAAAAACACTAAAAAATCCCAAACACTAGAACCCTGAAAACACTAAAACCTTAAAAATCCATAAAAACCCTAACCACCATTGGCTTGGATGGGGGTGGACTTGTTTTTCGAGTCCTCTAGTTTCCTGTTCTTATGATGTTTTGCTGCTGGTGATTTGTTGTGGTATGTGATTTGTTTTTTGTTGCTGTTGGTTGCTGAGTGAGGGATGATGATGAATTTTTTATGGTGAATACTGTGATGGTGTCTGGTTTGGGGCTGAAAGAGGTGGATGTTTGGTGGTGCTGATTCTAGGTCGATGTTGTTGCTGCTTATGGTCTGGTGCTGCTATTTGCGGGTTCTGTTTGGTTTGGAGGTGATGCTAGGGACTTTTCCCTTTCTGATTTATTTCATTTTTTTTTGCTTTTTGTCTTTTATTTTGGCCGTTATTTTGGTGTGGGTTTGTAAGGGGTTTTTGGGTGTGGGTCGTTTGACTCCTAACCTCCCTTTTCTGTTGCATATTTTTTCTAATACATTTGGGGGGGGGGGGTCGGGAATAGCCTAGCCTTTGTATCTTCCCTACCCTTATAATCATAAAAACCATTAAAACCCCATTAAAACTCGATAAAGTCACTAAAAACTGTAAAAAAACTCTCTCAACCCCTAAAAATGTTAACAATTCAATAAAAAAACATAAAAACCTAAAAATATAAAAATACTAAACACAAAAACCCAAAAACCAAAAAGACCAAAACCCCAAAAAAAAACCAAAAAACCCTCAAAATCATAAAAAATAAAAAAAACATTGAATGTTCCCAAAAAACATAAAAAACCCACAAAATCATTTACAAACCTAATATAACATTAAAAATATATAAACACTTAAAACCCTTTAAAAAAAAGGCTAACCCCTTAAACCCTAAAACCCCTTAAAATCCCTAAAAACCCTAAAAAAATTAAAATACTAAAAAAGAATTAACAACAACTGTAAATTTTAAAACCCATAAAAACTCTGAAAACACTTAATAAAACCTTAAAAACCTAAAAAAACTTAAAACCTTAAAAAATAAAAATCCTACAAACTCAAAAAGTCCCTAAAAACACCAAAAAACAAATAAAACCCCTGAAACTCATTAAAACACTTAAAAATTAAAAATACTAAAGACCTACAAAAAAATTAAGGTGTAAATACACAAAAAACTATTAAACACCTAAAATATAAAAAAATTAAAAAAATTAAAACCCAAAAAATAAATAAATAACCCTAAAAACTGAAAAAAGAAAAATACCCTATAAATCCCTAAAAACCCAAAAACAAATAAAAATGCATAAAAATCCTAAAAATCCCTAAAAATGTAAAAAAACTTAAACCAATAAAAACCCCTGATAAAATGTTAAAATCCAAAATCAATTCCAAAACATAAAAACCCACAAAATTCTAAAACCTAAAAACCCGTAAAAACCCTCAAAATCCATAGAAACCCTAAAAACCATAAAAATCCAAAAAAGGCCTAAATCAAGAAAAACATAAAATAACATAAAAATCCTGAAAACCCTTAAGAAAACAATAAAGACATAAAAACACTTCAAACCCATAAAAAACCTAAAACATGTTAAACCCCTAAATTTCTCTAAAGGAACATTAAAATTGTAAAAACTCTAAAAATCCTTTAAACCCCTCCCTTGTCTACTGCATCTTTTTTCTTTAATAAAATTTGAGGGGGTTGGGAATAGCCTGACCCTTGTATCTTCCTTTCCCTAAATATGTTGATAAACACTAAAAACCCATAGAAAAAAAGAAAAAAACCCAACACCCCCCAAAAAACCATGAAAACCCAATAAAATATTGAGAAACCCTAAAAAAATTAAATCCATAAAAACCATAAAAAACATAAAAAATCCTAAAAATCCCCAAAAATTCTTTAAAATGTAAAAAAACCCCGAAAAACCCAATCAAAACCTTAAAACAAAAAAACATAAAACCCTAAAAACCTAAAAAAATTCTAAAAACAGTAAAACACTAAAAACCATAAAATCCCAAAAAACCCATAATAACCTCTAAAAACCCTTCGAACCCCAAAAACCCCCATAAAAACCCAAATAAACCACTAAAAACTAAAAACCCCTTTAAACCCAATAAAATGTTTAAAATTATAAAAACCTTAAGAAACCTAAAAATGTAAAACCCCCAAAAAACAATAAAACAAAAAAAATATTTAAAACCCTCAAATCCATAAAATCCCTAAAAACAATAAAGGTTAGAAAACCCCCCAAAACTGCATATAAATAAAAAAAAGTAAAACACAGAAAAAACCAAAGAAAAACTAAAAAACACATAAATCCCCTATAAACCTAAAAAACACAAAAACCCTGAAAACTCTAAAAATCATAAAAACACTAAAATCCTCCAAATCCATAAAATTCATAAAATCCTAAAACTCCATAAAGATGCATAAAAATGTAAAGAAAGTTGAGAAAACCTAAAAAAAACCATATCAAAATAATAATACATTAAATCCATAAGAAACCTAAAAATTATAAAAAAAAACATAAAAGGCTATAAAAACCTTAAAAACTCTAGAAACCCTAAAAATCCAATAAAACCCTGAAAACTGATAAAAATCAAAAAATCTCAAAAAATCTCATAAAATGTTTAAACTATAAAACCAGGAAAACACCGAAGAAAACCTTAAAACCCAAAAAACCCTTAGTCCCGTAAAAGCATAAAAACACGAAAAACCCTAAATACTATAAAAATATTAAATAACCCTAAAATCCCACAAAAAACTCTAAAACCAATGAAACCCCTAAAAGTGTTAAAAACTCTAAAAAACATTACAAACCCAAAAAAATAAAAATACCCTAAAACCCCAAAAAACTAAAAAAACCCAAAAAACCCTAAAAAAAATAAAAAACCCTAAAACTATTAAAAACCCTAAAAAACCACAAATATCAAAAAATGTCAAAAATTCCTAAGAACATAATGGAAACCTAAAATATCAAAAATCCCTAAGATAACATTAAAAATGAAGAAAACTTAAATACCTTAAAAACCAAAAAACACTAAAACCCCTAAAAACCAAAAAATATTCTCTAAAACCCCTTAAAATCCCCAAAAACCATAAAAAAATAAAATCGTAAAAAAACAATAAAAATGTAAAAAACTATAAAACCATAAAAACCATAAGAAAACATTAAAAACCTAAAAAAATCAAAAGTCCTAAAAACCCTACAAACACTAAAACCCTTAAAATCCCATAAAAACCCGAAAAGCGCTAAAAAACCATAACAATCCCTAAAAACCTTAAAAACCCTAAAAAACCACAAAACCCCTAAAATCACTAAAACTATAAAAAAACTTTGAACTAATAAAAATGTTAAAAAACATAAAACACATTAAAAACCCTAAAAACTCCAAAACCATAAAACCCCTAAAATAAAAAAAACCATTAAAACCCTAAAAAACCTAAAAACTCTAAAAATCCACAGAATACTTTAAATCCCTAAAAACTATAATGGTCCAAAAAATTCCATAAAAATACCTAAATATGAAAAAACACTAAAATCCTAAAAAACATCAGAACAATTTTAAAAACTATAAAACACTTAAGACTCCTAAAAACAAAAAAAACGCTAAAACCCCTAAAACCCTAAAATACACCAAACCCCTATATACTATTAAAACCTCTAAAATAATAAAGAATCCTAAAACCCCATTAAACCCCTAAACCACTAAAAAACTCTAAAACCCTTTAAACACCTAAAAATGTTGAAAACTGTAAAAACCATAAAACCATAAAAAATTATAAAAATGAAAAAAAAACTAAAAACCCATAAAAATACATAAAACCCCACAAATAACAAAAAACCATAAAAATGCTAAAAAGCCATAAATATCTTGAAAAACAAAAAAAACTCTAAATACCCTAAAAATTTTAAAGAAATCCTTAAAAACCTAAAAAAACCTAAAACCCATAAAAAACATAAAAATTATAAAAACCATAAAATACCCTAAATACCCTAAAAACATAAAACTAAAAAAAATAATAAAAAACAAATAAGTCCCATAAAACCTCATAAAACACAAAAAACCACTAAAAACACTAAAAAAACATTAAACCCCTAAAACATTACCAAAATATAAAAATATAAAATACCCTTAAACCCTCAAAAAAACCCTAAAACCCTAAAAACCAAAAAACATTGAAACCCCTCAAATCTCTAAAAATTATAAAAATCATAAATATTCAAAAACTACTTAAAAATACCTAAAAACATAAAAAACCTAAAAAATCGAATGAAACATTAAAAACCCCAAAGCACTGAAAAACCTTCAAAACCGGAAAACACAAAAAACCACAAAAAATATCTTAAAGCCTTAAACACCCTAAAAACATTATAACCCCTAAAACCCTTAAAAACCCTAAAAGACATAAAAACCCCAAAAACACTAAAACTATAAAAATTATTTAAACACCATAAAACCATAAAAAACTCTAAAAAAACCATAAAACCCATAAAAAAGAAAAGAAACCCTAAACCCCCCCCCCCCCCCAAACAGTAAATCCCTAAAAACCAAAGAAAACCCTAAAACCCATAAAACCATAAATTTCCAAAAAGGCCTAAAATATCTAAAAAATATAAGAAATCCAAAATACCTTGAAAAAACTATCTGGAAAGCATAAAAACCTAAAAAAACTTAAAATCCCTAAAAAAATAAAAACACAAAAACCCTATAAAACCTCAAAATCCCTAAAACACCTAAAAACTATAAAAAACAAAAAAAACTCTTAAAATACCAGGAAACGTAAAAAAACCTGAAAAACAAAAAACCCTAAGGAAAAATTATAAACCAAAAATAGATAAAACCCATAAAAATTTTAAAAATGTTGCTAACCCTAAAAAACCCTAAACACAAAAAAAGAACATAAAAAGCTCAAAAACCCTTAAATCCTATAAAACCCTAGAAACCTAATAATCTAGAAACCCTTTAAGACACTAATTTTTTTAAAACCCTATACAAACCTTTAAACCCTAAAAAAATAAAACGAACCCCAAAAAACCAAAAAACCATAAAAACCCTCAAAACCCCTGAAATACCAAAAAAATAAAAATTCTTAAAAAAATGATAAAAATCCCAATAAAATGTAAAAACACATAAAAACATAGAAAACACTTTTGAAAACATTAAAAAAACACATAAAACCCCTAAAAACCTAAAAAATACAAAAGCCATAAACCTCTGAAATTAATAAAAAACTCCTAAAACCCCATAAGAAACATAAAAATTTCTAAAAACTATAAAAACCCTTTAAACCCCTGAAACATATAAAACATATAAAATACATTTAAACCCCTAAACACTCCAAAAAACCCTAAAAATAAAAAAAATCCCTAAAACACCTAAAAACCTCTAAAACGCTCAAAATCCCTAAAACCCCTAAAAACTATAAAAATAAAAAACCCTAAAATTCACTAATATCCTAAAAACTATAAAAACCAAAAAAACTACTAATAAAACATCAAAAATATAAAACAATTAGAATCCCAAAAAAACAAAAAACACTAAAAACCATAAAAACTTTTAAAACCAAAAAACCCTAAAAACCCCAAAAAAATTTAAAACCCTAAAACCACTATAAACTCTAAAAACACTTTAAACACCTAAAAATGTTAAAGAACATCGAGAACTGTAAAAAATCTAAATCCCCCTAAAAATCCCGAAAATAATTAAAACCCCCAAACCCCTCCAAAACCCTAGAAAACCATAAAAAGCAGAAAAATCCCTAAAAATGTTTAATAACATATAAAAACATTAAAAAAAAAATTTCCAAAGAAAACCATAAAAAATAAAATACACTTAAAATCCCAAGAAAACCTAAAATTGGGAAAATCTTAAAAACCCTAAATCCCTCAAAATATGTAAAAATCATAAAAAACCATTAAAATCATAAAAAAGACCTAAAATCCCTTAAATGATAAAAATCATAATTACTGAAAAAATCCCTAAGAAAACCTTAAAAAACTATAAACACGTAAAACACAATGAAATTCTAAAAACTAAAAAAGACCCAAAAATTTATAAAAAACATCAATAAGATAAAAATTCAAAAAAGAATTAAAAACCCCCAAAACCCATAAAAACTCTAAACAAACCACAAAAAACAATAAAAACTACTTAAACCCCTAAAATGTAAAAAAAACTATGAAAACATTAAAAACCCTAAAAACTCAAAAACCCAAAAACCCCTAAAAACCCTAAAAACAAAAAAACCCTTAAAACCCTAAAATAAAAAAAACACTTAAAAGGCCATAAAAATCCTAAAATCCCCTAAAAATCTGAAAAAAAACCCTAAAAACCTAAAAACCCTAAAAACGTCTATGAAAACACTAAAAACTTAAAACCATAAAACCATTGTAAAACCTAAAAAATTCTAAAACCCCTTTAAACACCTAAAACCCCTAAAAACCATTAAACCCTTAAAAAAATTAAAAACCATAAATACGCATAAAAACCCTAAAAGTCACTAAAATATCTAACAGATATAAAAACTCTAAAAACCCTATAATCCACTAAAAATGTAAAAAAACTCTAAAAACCCATTAAAACCCTCAAAAACACAAAAAAACCTAAAAACCAAACAAAAGCATAAAAACCCTGAAAGTCTTAAAAACCATCAAAATCCCTAAAACTATAAAAAAACAGTAAAAATCCTAGAAAAATACATAGAATCCAAAAAAAGTAAAAAACCATAAAAACTCTAAAACCCTAAGAAAACTATAAAAAATTAAAAATCCTTAAAACCCCTAAAACATAGAAAATACTAAATGCCCAAAAATCCCTAAAAACTATACAAATCCATAAAAACATCAAGAAAATCTAAACCCATTAAAACCCTTAAAACAACTAAAAACACAAAAAACCCTTCAAACGACTAAAACGTTAAAAAATATAAAAACCCTAAAAACTCAAAACACCACTAAAATTGAAAAAAAAACCAGAGAACCCCTAAAACCCCCAAAAATCTCAAAAAAACCAAAAAAACCATAAAAAATGGAAAGAACCCTTAAATTACCTAAAAAAATAATAAAAACTTAAACACCAAGAAAAACCCTAAGAAAATCCAAAAAACCCAAAAAACCCAAAAAACCCAAAATCCCCTAAAACATTAGAAACCCCTAAAAACCATAGATACAAAAAACATTAAAACCCCTAAAAGGTTAAAAAACATTAAAATACATTAAAAACACAAAAAATAAAAAAAAAATCAATAAAAACCAAAAAAACCAAAAAACCTTAAAAAATAATAAAAATCCCTGAAAATCTCCAAAAACATCAAAAACCATAAAATACTAAAAAACACTAAAAATTCCAAAAAATTGAAAACCCTTTAAAAAAAATGAAGTACCCCAAGAAATCCTTATAAAACTAAAAAACCTTAAAACCCACTAAAAACATAAAAATTATAAAAACCCCGTAAAACATAAAAAAACACCTAAAACCCCTAAACAATATAACCCCTAAAACCCATAAAAACCATTAAAAAAATAAAACCCAAAAAACCATTAAAAACTATTAAAAACCTATAGACACCCAAAACTGTTGAAAAAATCTAAAATCCCTTAAAACCCAAAAAAATACTCAAAAACCCATAAAAACTAAAAAAACATAAAACCCATAAAACCCATAAAACCCTTAAAACCATTATAACCTTTCTAAATCTGTGAAAACAACAAGAAACCATAATAATATTATAAATCCCTAAGAATACTAAAAGTATAAAAATCCATAAAACCCTTCAAAAATCAATGAAAACATTAAATACCCAAAAACACTTAAAACACCAAAAAACATAAAAACAAAAAAACAAAAAAACCCTAAAAACTCTAAAAACCCATAACAACCCAAAAATACCATAAAACCCCTAAAATACATAAAAAAACCAAAAATTGACTAAAAAAGGTAAAAATTCATTAAACCCATGATTTTTTTTAAAAAAAACAAAAAACTTAAAAACCCTAAAAATTTAAAAAAACCCCTAAAAATCAAAAATAAGCATTAAATAATAAAACCCCTAAAAACCCTCAAACCCTCAAAATACCTAAAAGTCATAAAAACCATAATAATTTTCAAAAATCTATAAAAATTCATAGAACTCCTAAAAAACATGAAAGACCCTAAAAACTCAAAAAACCTAACAAAATCTTAAAATCATAAAAACACTTCAAACCCCTAAAAAATGCTTAAAACCCTAAAAACCCTAAAATACCCTAGAAACTAAAAAAAACCCCTAAATACCATAAAACCCCTCAAAACCATAAAAAACACAAAAACACATAAAAACATTAATAACCCACTAAAAAACCTAAAAACCCATTTAAAACCCTAAAATAAGAAAAAAACTATAAAAACCATAGGAATCACTGACAACTCTAAGAGACTAAATGCATAAAAAACTAAAAATGACTTGAAAACCCTAAAAACCCATCAAAATCAATAAAAACCATAAAAACTATAAAAACAATTAAAACCATAAAACCACTAAAAATATAAAAACCCTTTGAAATCCTAAAATATTTAAGAAATATAATACCCCTAAAAATCCTAAAACACTAAAAAAATCATAAAAACTATAAAATCTCTTAAAACTATAAAAAATCCAAAAAATCATCAAAATAATTTAAATCACTAGAAGTCTATAAAAATCCAAAAAATACTTAAGAATCATTAAAAATGAAAAAAAAACATAAAAACCTTGAAACCCTCTATGAAATCCTTAAAAACCTAAAAACAATTAAAACCCGCAAAAACTAAAAAAACTAAAAAACCAAACACCACTAAAAAATCTAAAAACCATTTTAAACCATAAAAATGTTAATATCGGAAAACAACCAAAAAACCCTTAAAAACTAAAAAAAACCCTGAAAACCTAAAAACCATAAAAAACAAAAAACACCTAAAACCATCAAAAATCAAAGAAATCCTAATAATATTAAAAGTGTAAAAAATCCCTAAAATCCCTAAAAAGATAAAAACCCATAAAAATCCATAAAAACCCAGAAATCCCCTAATAAAACCTTAAAAACGCATGTCACTAAAAACCCCTAATACCCTAAAATTGATAAAAACCCTAAAAAATTATACAACCCCTAAAAATTCCTAAATATCACTAAAAATACCTAAAAACCCAAAAGATTAATAAAAATTACATAAAAACATAAAAATTAATAAAAACCTAAAACTCCCTAATAAAACCTTAAAAACCAAAAAATTCTTAAAACCCCTAAAATGCTAAAAACCCTAAAAATCTAAAGAACCCTAAAAATTCCTAAAAACCATAAAAACCCTCAAACCCTAAAAGCACACAAGATCCCTAAAACCCACTAAAAAATATAAAAACCCTTTAAAACATTAAAGAAATAATAAAAAGATTAAAGCACTTAAACTCAACAAAACACTAAAAACATTAAATAACCCCTAAAACCCATAAAAACCATACAATACTTTGAACACCCTCATAGTACCTAAACCCATAAAAATCCTAAAAAATCCCTAATACCTTTAAAAATGAAAATCCATAACAACCTAGAAAAGGCATAAAAGACCATAAAAATTAAAAAAATACTTAAAATACCTTAAAACCCTAAAAACACTAAAACCCAAAAAACGTTTAAAAACCCTAAAAACCCTAAAAATACCTAAAAACATAAAAACTCATAAACCCCCAAAAACACACTAAAACTCATAAAAACCCCTTTAAACCATTAAAAAAATAATAATTCTAAAAACATTAAAACCCCCAAAAAAACCAAAAAACCCAAAAAAAATTTAAAGAAACCCTAAAAACACTAAAACCCCTAAAAAACCCTATACCCCATAAAAATCCCCGAAACCCCTAAAATACCATAAATATTATATAAAATCAATATAATCTCTATAAATTTAAAATCTCTGAAGACCATGAATGCCCTAATAAAACATTAAAAAACCTAAAATCATTAAGAACCACTAAAAACTAAAATATGATAAAAATACTAAAATCCCTAAAAAACATAAATCCACTAAATATCTTAATGCCCCTAAACACCCATAAATCCCTAAAACCTCTAAAAACTTGAAAAACTCATAAAAGCCCTAAAATGTTAAAAACTCTAAAAATCAACAACTACCCTAAAAAAATAAACTTTGAACCCAAAAAACACATAATACCCTAAAACCCACAAAACCCACAAATTCCATTAAACCCCAAAAAAACCATAAAAATGCTAAAAAATCCCTAAAATACCTAAAAAGTAAAATCCCTAAAAACCTTGAAAACCCCAGTGAAATCCTTAAAAACCTAAGAACACTTAAAACCCCTAAAAACCCTAAAAATTTATAAAATCCATGAAAGACCATAAAACACTAAAAAACCTAAAAGTAGAAAAATCTTGGGAAAACGTAAAAATCTCTAAAATCCCAAAAAACCCAAAAAACCACTAAAAATTATCAAAAACCTTGAATCCTCATAAAATCATAATTTTTTTTAAAACTGTTACACACCTATAAAAAATAAAAAAAACACACAAAAACCACCAAATCCCTAGAACACCAAAAAGAACTAAAAACGTAAAAATTCATAAAACCCTAAAAAATATAAAATTCCAAAAATAGCTAAATCCCAAAAAACATAAAAAAAACTAAAAACATAAAAATAGTAATAAAACCTCAAAAACCAAACAACAATTTTAACCCAAAATATCCTAAAAACGCAAAAATAATAAAAATCAAAAAAAAAACCCTAAATACCTTTAGAAAACCTAAAAATCATATAACCTCCCAAACCCAATAAAAACCCTAAAAACACTAGAAAATATAAAAAACAATTAGTTCCTTAAAAATGTTAAAAAAATATAAAAAACCATAAATACCCTAACAAAAGAAAAACCTAAAAAAACCACAAACCTCTAATAAACCATAATACACACTAATCCCTCAAAATCCTAAAAATAAATAAATTATTAAAACTCCCTAAAAATACCTAAAAAGGTAAAAACCCTAAAAACCCTATAAAACCATAATAACCATAAAAAAACTTAAAACAACTAAAAACATAAAAATGATAAAAACCGTAAAAACCTTTAAAACATTGAGAACATAAAAAACCATAAAAACCATAGAAAACATAAAATTACCAAAAATTATAAAAACCATTTAAAAACATAAAAACATTAAAAGATAAAAAAACCCTTAAAACCCTAAAAAGACTCTAAAAAATCATAAAACCCCAAAAAAACCATAAACACCCTAAAAACCATAAAACACCTCAAAATCCCTAAAACTAATAAAAACCCATAAAACCCATAAAAATCCCTTAAAATTTTGAAAACCATAAAACACCCAAATAAATTCTAAAAAAAAAAGAAAACATAAAACACTTAAAAACCTAAAAAATGATAAAACCCCTAAAAACCATAAAACCCCTAAAAACCTTAAAAACCCGGATAACATATAACCTTAAAAATTCACTAAATACACTAAAAAACCATTAAACCCTTAAAAATATTAAAATCATATAAAAACCATAAAACCTCTAAAAATCTAAATACCCCTAAAAACACACACAAAAATCCCCTAGAAAATAAAAAATTTCCTAAAAACCTCAAAATCTCTAATCCCCCTAAAAACATAAAAATAAAAATAAATCTCTAAAAAAACATAAAAATATGAAATACCCTAAATCCTTATAAAATAATAGGAAACCATAAAAACAAAAAAACTTACAACCCCCAAAAAACTAGAAATGCTAAAAACCCTAAAAACCCTAAATGCCATAAGAAACCCTAAACCCCTCAAAATTCATAAAATACCTAAAAACCATATAAATCCTAAAAAGTCCCAAAAATACATAAAAATGTAAAACCCCTTAGACACCCTGAAAACCACTAAGATAGCATTAAAAACTATAAACAATTAAAATCACTAAAAACCTAAAAAATATAAAAACCCTACAAAAAATAAAAATCCTAAATACCCGTAAATACTATAAAAACAACTAAAACACTAAAACCCCTAAAAACCAGTAAAGACTGTAAAACCCTTAAGACCTTAAAAATATCAAAAAACCCAAAAAATCATAAATACCCTAAAACCCATAAAAACTATAAATATTCATAAAAACATTGAAAACCATAAAAAACCTAAAAAATCCCTAAAAATGTAAAAAACCCTAAAAACCCTGAAAATTCCCAATAAAAATGTATAAATCAAAAAAACACTTAAACCACAAAAAAAACATTAGAAAAACCTAAAAACACTAAAACACCCAAAAAAAATTTTAAAAATAAAAATCATTAAACCCCCTAAAAAACAAAAACCCTAAAAAGCACTGAAAACTCAAAAAATACCCCTTTAAAAATATGAAACGTTTGAAAACTCTAAATAAACTTAAGGACCCTACAAAAATACACTACACTCAAAAAACCCTAAAACCTTAATAAAAGTAAAGCCATTTGACTCCCTAAAAACCATGAAAAACCATAAAAAACCTAAATATGACCTAAAAAACACTAAAACATAAAAAACCCTAAAACCATGAAAATCCCTAAAAAACCCTTAAAAACCTAAAAAACATAAAACCCCTAAATTTTTTAAATTTATAGACACCATTGAACCCCTAAACCCAATAAAAACATAAAAAAACCAAAAAACCATAAAAACCAATAAAAAACCTAAAAACACATAAAAATGTTAAACACTATTTAAACCACTAAAAACATTGAAAAATACTAAACACCTTAAAATAATTAAAAAAAAGAAAAAAAACAAAAAACCTAAAAAAATGATAAAAGCCTTAAAACCCCAAAAAACTATCAAAATACTTAACAACTATAAATACCATAAAAACAATAAAAGATGCCTAAAAATTTATAAAAATATAAAAAACACTACAATACCTTAAGAACCCTAATACACGATCGAAGACCTTCTAGGAATTACCCAAGGAACCTTGTTCAATGTTCATGTGTTGTGCACTATGATCTATCCAATAAAATAAATGAGAAGAGATCTAAATGGTATAAATATGGATGAAATGAGATAGTTCGTCAAGGTATAACCCAAGGAGAACATTTCTACATTAAATTTCTCCACAATATTCTAAAAAGGATGACCAATCCTTTTATAATTAAATAAATAAAAAATAACATAGAGGTTGTAGGTAAAACTCACTATAAAAACATTACCTACATTTATGATGTTCAAAGAGTATAAGGGGTGGCTATTTATAGCCAATGAGTGATACAAATATCTAGCACCTATTTTTCACAAGTAAAAATGCTTAAATGATTTTTTAACCATTATTTACATACTGTTTACATTAAGGGGAAAGTAGTACACCCTTATTGAAAATAAAGACAACTATCCAACAAATTTTAACCGTGAAGATTCCTTGGTGGGTGGGATTGAAATTCATATAACACTATGGGATTAGTATTTAAAATCATGTTTGTGCCTTAATTAATGTAAACATGTGATTAAATTATTTCATATTGTTAAGGAATTATCCCTCCCCTTGGGGTTCCATGATAACCCATTTAAGCCTCCTTCGTTATCTTGGTCTGTTCCCATGTCAATAGGCCATGAACTTCTTGCAGCGGGTCTTATGAAGTCATGAACACTCCACCCTCCTAATCAATTTTACTTTAACCCGTTGTTTCCCAAGAGTTCCATGATCTTCATCATCCCCTCCATTCTAAAAAGGATTCATCCCCAATTCAGATAATTAAAAAGAGAAATATCGACAACATTAAAGGTGACAGTAGCATTTCCATAATTTTAAAATAACTCAATCCTGTAGAAATTACCATTGGTATTCTATAAGACATGGAAATTACCATCTCCTCATAGATGATGTTTGTATTTTCATTTCTATTGAACAACCCTTTTAGCATGTTTTTCCATACCAAGCAACCTAGATCAAATTTAGCTCATTTCCAACACTTGCTCGATCTCCATATTCTAGTAATAAAGTCACAAAAAAAAGAAGGAATTAATGAGTTAAGAGAGTTAGTGGTATAAAATTCTCCCTTGAATAGGGTACTGAGAGTTTCCTCCTCCTCTAAGGCTCTCTATATCAACCTTTTTCCTAAAAATAAACTCACTTTTCCATCATATCTGTTGTTTTAACTCTTGTTTTCACTCTTGTTTTCAACTATTCTCATTTTATCATTTCATATTATGTCACTCATCACTCCATTTTTACAATTTATTTTGAATTTCTATCATTTTTTCTCTCTTTTCATTTTCTCTCTTTTCATAATATCTCTCAATACTCACTTGGTCTTTATAAGCTTGCAACATCCTCAAGGGTGTAAGTATAACCATCCAAATTAACATTTTTATTTTCTAATCTTTTTATGTGGTAAGTGAGAACCCTCATAGTTAAAGTAGGTCAAACATTAAAGGACACTGCTAACTTATCAAAAAAAAGTCTAAGGTGATTGGAATCTCCTTCTCTAAATAGTTTCTAGGGAAAGGAATTTACTAGTAGTCTGGATACTCCTCTAGGATATCTTTATAATGACTTTCTAGATAATCCCAAGCATTAATATAATATTATTTACTAAGATTTTCCATGTTGAACCCTCTAACCAAAATGTAGTCTTACATTTCAATCCACTTAGCTTTCTCCCTAGTAGATTCCATTGGGATTAATCTTTCAATAATTTGATCAATATCTTCCCTAGTCACCTTGATCACCAAAACATCCTCCTTCATTTCTTCACCAGAGTGCATGAGGAATTCCATATGATTATCCAAATCCATTTATTTCAAGAATTTAAAGCCGTAATGAGACCCTGATGCACACTGCTATCCATGGGAAAGAGCATTCTCTATCACCTACATTACCTCCTCAGATTGCATATGCATCTCCTCTTGTTGGTCATCTTACTTTGAGGCCTATTTCACTTTCTCTTGAGACTCGATGAAATTGAATTGATGAACCTACTATACTTCCACTATCTGGATCTTGTTCTCCTTGTGTTTACCCTATTATTTGGCTGACCAAGTCTCCATAGATCTAGTAAAATAAGAGTAGTCTTTAAACCCCTTAGGTATCGGCTTCCCGGAAACAATGCAACTCCTCAGGTCCCTATTTTCTTATTTCTCTTTCTTCATTATTTAGATATGAATAACTTTACTATCACCTCCCAAATCATTATCATATAAGGATTTTCCATCTCCACAAAACTCAGCCTTAGAGGGTCAATTGGAGTTTCCCTCAAACTCTCTCTCATGACTCAAACATTCAAATCGGTTATTTAAGTTGATACAAGACAATGTCCGCCTTGAGTTGGTTCACTGTCTGGTATTCTAGAACCTTCATACAGTATGTGAAGTCTTCTCCCACTCATATCCATCATTAGAATTACTCTATCCATTAATAATTGTCCCTTTTTCAGAGTTGTTTCTACCACAAGCACATACAACCATATCATAGGTGCATGGATTTTAGCTCGACTCACCCTTAGAAGTGGGGAAAAAATCTTCAATAGAGTCCCTCTAGAGCCTATGTATAAGCATTAAGCATATCCAAATTTTCTTCAGCCACTACATTGGCCTGAGGACCCCATTCTAACGACTTGTTTTGTGGAGGACTTACCAGACTGTTAAAGATTCCAACAACACAAGCTTCAGAAGGTAAGACCTTAGCTTTTTTTATTCATTGCTTCACCTGAACATAGGGTTTCTTAAGCCTTCTTATTTCCTTGACCAGGACCTTCAAAACCTTATATAGAATCATCAAAAATCATATCCAAAAGTTTTCCATCATCACCAGAAGGACCACCCTAGACCCAATCCGCCTTGACCTCCATATTATATCCCTATTACCTCAAACTTCATTTGCATATTGCAAAGTTATGCCGTAGAATCTGGCAAGATGAACAATATTCACATCAGGATTCAAATATGTCTATATTCCTATATCTATATTCCTCTCAAATGGAAATCCATAAGGATTCAACAGGTGCCATTGATACATCTACTTCAACATACACCCTAAGAGATATTAGGTGGCACATTGTTGGAGTTCTATTATCAATATAGAAGAAAATTCTAACCAAATTTCTAAGTAAACATAGAATCCATGGATTTTTTTGAAGGAAGAGGGAGTTCTAGAAATCTTACCCAAATCATTATCCTTGAAATATCTCATTTCATATAAATATCATATGACTATTTGAAGAGGGAAAATCAAGCACCATCACAGGAGCGAGGTGTAATCGACTAAGCAAGGATCAAGTTGTATTCAGAGGTAAACCTAATCATGATGTTCCTAGAGTCACGAAGACCAATCATTGCTTTCTCCTACAAGCCCCATGTTTCAAAAATCATGTGGATGAAAGAATCCACCAACAGTCGTCACCTCTTGAAGAATGAAATCGGGGTTTGGATTAGTATAGAGGATGCCTTTTTAATTCCAAGGTTAAGACCGGAAGAAGTGGTAGGCCTTTGAATCATTTGGAAACTTTTGGATTGAAGAGAATCAATGGAAAGGGAAGGTATGAAATCAAGGTTGAAAAGGAGATGAATGGAAAAGACCAAGTGTGATGAAGATGTGTCAGAGGTCCCTCCCCCTCCGAGGGGGGGGGGGGGGTGCTGAAGCGGGGGTCATCGCCGCCTAGGGCATCGAAGCCGATAGCGTTGACTGAGCATTATCTCCCACATGTTCTAGGGTTCCTTATGTTAACCATCCTCCCATTTAACTCAATAGAAAATAGGTTGGTGTATCCATCATGTGTGAAACAATAATCAAATTTCTAATGGATACATAACAAGATATAACTATAATGCATGGGAATAATATGACATACCACCTTCTCGTCATAATTATTAATAAAAAATGGAACATGTGCTTGCTTAGTCACATTAACATCCCCAGTATTATTTTACCATTACAATTTATAAGTCTTGTGATGCTTTGTCATAGTTAAACCCAATTTATCAATCATAAAACCACTTTCTAGGTTTGTTAAATTACCCCCATCAGTGATCATACTATATACCATATCTTTGAGGAGGCACCTAGATTGAAAAATGATCCCCCTTTCTTCTTGATCCTATTCTCCTTAGGGTTGAGCATTATAATAACACCTTACCCTAAGAATTTCTCCATGTACATGGATATTTAATTCCACATTCAAATACTCCTCAAGTGATATATTTTCGTCTTCACGTGAGATATCACTATGAGAATCTCTATTAAGGCCATTATTAGGAAAAATATCCAAATCCTTGACATTTAAAACATTTTACATGATTTGGAAACAAACATAACCTTCATTTTACCATTGCATTCATGAAATAATGGTTTTGGTTTTGTCACCTCCTTTGAATATATTTATTGTTCCCTTACATGTTCTTGTGGTTTCAAATCCATGAACTTGAAATAAGATTTATAATCCTTACTATAAGATACATGGAACACACTTATTTACTTTAATTTACAATCAAATTTTTAATACAAGTTAATAAGATCCTCCATATCCAAATATCAGTTAATGTATAAAATATCCCAAATTTCATGGTTCGGGTCATTCACAAACCATTCCATGGTTTCCTCTCACTCCTCATCAATATTGTCCTGAATCATAATGATCTCTATATCTTTATGATGCTCCTCAATACTTTGAGATCCTTGTTTCAAATCCTACAACTTGTGGAAAATATAATGATAATAGTTGATAGAAATAAACCTATTACTCATTACAATGTTCATATCCTCCAAAGTGAGGATGTCTATTTCTCTACTTTGTCATTAAATCAATTGTATTTGGTCCCACCAAACACTACTATAGTTGGTGAATTCCATAACTATCGAAATCACCAAATTTTCTTCTGAATGGTTCAGATAACCAAAAGAATACTCTACCTTTTGTTCCCATTACAAGTATGTTTCAAGATCATTTTTACCTTATAATGAATGGATCCTTAAATTTACACCTCCAAGATTATTAATTTTCCGCTATTGTGGTTTCTTTATGCGAATTAGCGACACATGAAAATCAGAGAACTCCTCCTCTTCTTAAATGAACCACCTTCATAGTGGTTCTCTAGAATATGAAGGTGATTCCAATTCATCCGACCTTACATTCAACCATTGGTACTATTATTGAACAACCATCATGAACAACCTAATATCTCTTTACTTTTAGTTCCTCACCTCCTCTATTTAAAATTCCTGAATGAAAATTTGAAGAGAAAAGAATATGGACCTCACACACTCACTCACATGTTTAAACTTGAAAATATAATGTTCTCTTGTGTATCACTCAATTTCGGATTTGCACACAAATTGTAACTCCATTGAATTTTACCAATAAACAATATTCTTATAGCATTCTTACCATATTCCAAAAAACCTAAATGATTTTTGGAGTGTGGAAATGCTAAAGTAGAATTAGAAGATAAAATTTAAAATGGATTCAAGAGTAAAATGTGGGAAGGTAGAGATCAGGGATGGAAAAAATGATAAATGGGTGTAGGACTCAAGAGTTTTCATTTTATTGAGCCTTAATTTTTTCTTTATTTTTATGATCTTTTTTTAATTAATGTAGTTAAAACAAGATGAATTTTCAATATGTTAATATCAGAGAATCAATAATTTGAAACACCTAATGGAATCAAAGTGAGATTTTCGATGTTACAGCACACCCCTCCTAATTGGCTTGAGAAGTGATGGGGGCTACTAGGTCTTAGGTGACATACCTAAGACACCAAATGTTTACAATAAATTCCAAGGGCCTCATAAATAGTTGGGGTATGATTTTAATTTTTAAAATAAAATGACCAAACCAATGATAACCAAAACAACCAAACATCTTAATGATGAATGAGTACCAAAATAAAATACAATACAAGACTAAACCAAAATATAATATCACTGTACAAGCAGAATCAATGTAATATAACAAATGGAAGCAAATTATAAAAATATAAAAGTCAATAAAGACACCAACATAACTCCCAATATTCTTAAATACCCAAATCCACATTCCCAACACAAGGTATAATGAAGTATCACTAAATAATTAGGATATTGTGTGTTTAACTATGTCTCGATATATATCATCTAAAAATGAACCATAGTTCCCAATAAGGGGGTGAGTATAAAAATTAGTAGGATTACCAAAAATAATTCCCAAATCATTACAATTGGATTGAACATTTTATAAAAACTTTATAAAACAATTTAAAAACAATTGAAATCTGTTTATATCCCCCCAAAATAGTTTTCCAAGTAATATAAATAGTAAATCCATCAAAACCAATGTTTTCTAAGAATAAATAAACAGATAACGAAATCATTTTTCAAGTAGAATCAAAAAATATTTTAATGAATTCCCAATTTATGATTTTGAATAAACTTTTACATGTCCAAAAACATCATAAAGAAACACACACTTAATCTTGGTATTACAATTGATGGTGGAACTCAAGTCCATAATCCATCCCTTTGATGGTGGTACTTCGCAACCATTATCCATCCCATTCAAATAATTACAAAATATTATATGCAAATCATATCAACCCATTTCAATAAAATAATTTCAAAAAATACTTTATTTTCATCACCCAACCACAATTTTAAAATAAGAAATTTAAAATTATTAACAATGATTTTAAAAAAATCCATCCAATTCCCAAGAGTTCCAAAACCAAAATTCAATTGAAAATTCAATAAAATGAAACTATCATTTTCACAAAAAGTTTAATCAATTGAATAAAATTTAAATCAATCCTTAATGTTCTAATCAATAGGAGTCTAGAGACAGTCACCCTACCTATTAAACTCAAGAAAAAACAAATAATACCACAACAACTTTAGAAAATTGGATTAAATGATAAATATTCCAACATAGATCTCATTCCATTCAATACAAAAAATCACATCCCATCAATATTGACATCACAACCCATAGAGTTATACAAAATTAACTAGTTACATAGTTCCAGAAGTGGGAAAGAGAATATATATAAGGAAAATGATGAAGAACAAGAACTCACTGATGAATATGAGTCTTCAACAAACTTGGATTCACCTAGGAATAGATTATAAATCAAATGGAATTGTCTCCACCACAGTGGGAGGAAGAGGAATTATTGTGATGGCCTATTTAGGGGTGGGGTTAAGAACCTATATCCCATCAATAAAAAAATTTAAAAGGGCTATAAATGGACGAAATAAGGAACAAAGGAGAGAGTTGGTCAAGGAGAACCCAAAACGATCTTTTCTCTAAGAAATCTAGCCACAAATATCAAAACGGATAGCCAATCCAATGATAAGTCAACAATTAATCAAAAACACAATCTTTGCAAAAAAAAAACTCACCATAATAAGATTACCATCATTAATGATTTTCAAAGAGTATATGGGGTGGATGTTTATAGCCAAAGTGTGATACAAAAGTCTTACTCCTATGTTCCACTAGTCAAAAAGACTAAATGATTCTTATGAGAATTTTGGAACATGCCCATGAACTTAAGGGATAAGTATCACATCCTTTTAGAAAGTAAATACAACTAGCCCGCCACTTTGGAATTTGAATATTCTATGGTTAGTGGGCTTGAAAATTCATAGCACACCATTGAATTTGTATTTAAAAGAATTTATGGGCTGTAATTAATGAAAAAATTGGGCAAGATGATTTCCTTAAGAAAGGGTATTAGGCCTCCCCATGTAATTTAATGATTAACCCATTTAATGCCTTCTCCATTCTCTTGGTTCCTCCTTTATCATTAGTACATAAATTCCTCACAATGGATTTCATGCAATCATGCACATTCCAACCTCCTCATATTGTCCAACTAGAACCCCAAGATTCATATGTGTTTCATGATTCTCATCGAACCCTAAGAGAACATTAAAAACAAAAAAACATATAAAAACCCTAAACAACCTAAAAACATTAAAACCCATAAAAACCCAAAATCCCCATAGAATACAAAAAAACCACAAAATCCTTAGAAAATACCTAAAAATACTGAGATACATAAAAAATAATAAAAACCCTGAGTACCCATAATAAAACTATAAATAACGAATAAGACTTAATACCCCTAAAAACCTAAAATACAATTAAAACCCTAAAAATCCAGAAAATAATAAAAACCCTAAATACATAAAAACTCTAATAACCTGTAAAAACAAAAAACCTTTAAAAACTCTAAAAACTCTTTAAACCGATAAAAATGTTAAAAAACTATAAAAAACCATAAACCCCTTAAAAACACAAAAAACCCAAAAATCCAATAAAACCCAAAAAACCTCAAAATACATAAAACCCATAAAAATCTTAAAAACCCTAAAAATCCTTAAAAACATAAAAAACCCCTAAAAACCATAAAACCCAAAAATATCTTAGAAACCTAAAAACACTTATACCCCAAAAAAACTTAAAACACTAAAAACACTAAAAAACACTAAAACACCATAAAACCCCTAAAACTATAAAACCCCAAAAAGTCTAAACGAACCCTAAAACCTCTAAAACAACTAAAAACCCAGTAAATACTCTAAAAAAATAATGACTAAAAACGTTACAAAAATATAAGGAACCATAAATATCCTTCAGAACTAAAAATACCCTAAATCCCCAAAAAACCCAAAAAACGCAAAAAAACCCCTACAAACCATTAAAATCCAAAAAAACCTAAAAAACTATAAAAATCCTTTAAAATCCTTCAAAGTCCCTAAAAACAAAGAAAACCATAAAACTCTATAATTACCAATGAAAACCTTAAAAACCTAAAAACACTTAAAATCCCTAGAAAACTCTTTAAACAATAAAAAAACATAAAACCCCTTAAAAACATAAAAACCTTAAAAATATATAAAAAACACTAAAAAATCTAAAAACCGATTAAAACCCTAAAAGTTAAAAAACTAAAAAATAATAAAAATTCTTAAAAAACCAATGAAATATAAAATCTCTAAACACCCTAAACAACTGAAAATCCAAAAAACCCAAAAAAACTTAAAAAAAACTAAAAAATCAATAAAAATACCCAAAAACATAAAAAACATAAAAATCATGGATGGCCCTAAAAAACCCTTGAAAACCTAAAAATAATGAAAACCCCTAAAATCCCTAATAAATCCTAAAAGACCCTAAAAATCCTAAAAACAACTAAAACCCCTAAAAACCCATAAAACCACAAAATACCACTAAAAATTCTAATAAACCTTTAAAATTTTAAAACTTTAAAAACTCTAAGAACCCAAAAATCCCTAAAATACACAAAAAAACCCTAATACCCCCCCCATAAAAACCATTAACGATCCTAAAAACCCTCAATATCCCTAAAAACCATAATAACAATAAAAAAACATAAAAAATCCCTTACAATACTTAAAAATGAATAAAATCATAAAAACCCTGAAAAAACCCTAAGAAAACATTAAAAACAAAAACAAAAACAAAAAAAACTTACAACCCTAAAAACAAAAAAACCATAGAAAAACCTAAAACCCCTAAAAATAATAAGACCCCTAAAAACCATCATAAAATATCCCCAAAAAGACCTAAAAATTTAAAACCCCCAAAAAACCTTCAAATCTCATAGGAAGACCATAAAAACATAAAAAACATAAAAACCGTAAAAAATGCTAAAACACTTAGAAGGAATGAAGAACCTTAAAAACAACCAAAACCATAAAACCCCTAAAAATGTAAAAAACACTAAAACACCTAAAACCAAACTAAAAACTCTAAAACACCTTTAAATACTTAAAAATGTTAAAATACCATGAAATCCCTAAAAAAACTCCAAACCCTGAAAAAACAAAAAAACCATTTAAAACCTAAAAACTATTAAAAACCATAGAATCCATAAAAAAAATAAAAATCCCTAAAAATTACTAAAAATTCTTAATATAATAATGACTTAAAAACCATTAAAAACCTAAGAAAATGGTAAAAACCTAAATATACTAAAAACCCCTAAGAAACCATAAAAATTTTAAAACCCTAAAAACCCTAAGACCCCTAAAAGCACTAAAAATCATAGAAACCTCAAAAACCTTAAAACCCCAAAAAACATTAAAAGCCCTAAAACACACTAAAAATATAAAAACACTTTCAATTTATAAAAATGTTAAAATCAATAAAAATATGAAATCCATACAAAACTCGAAAAACCCATAAACCCTAAAAAAATATAAAACCTTGAAAACCCCTAAAAACATAAAATCCTAGAAAATCCCCAAAAATCCCTAAAAACCTAAAAAATCATTAAAAACCCTGAAAGTCCCAATCAAAATCATAAAAACCTAAAAAATCCTAAAATTCTAGAATACATAAAGACACTAAAAACCCTTAAAAAGCCTAAAAAGATCAATGAACCTAAAAATCCTTAAAACACACAAAATTCATTAAAAACCCTAAAATCCATCAAAACATAAAATCCTAAAACCCTAGAAAACCCATAATAAAATCATTAAAAACTAAATACAAAAAATCCCTCAAAGACCTAAAAAAATGCGAAAATCTATTAAAGACCCCAAATCCCCTAAAAACTATAAAAATATTTAAAAACCTTATAATGTCCTAAAACCCCACAAAACCCCAACAACACACTAAAGCTCTAAAACCCCTATGATCCCCTACAAATTTTAAAAAACTATAAAAACCTTAACACCACAAAAAAATCAACAAAAAACTAAAAACCAAAAAAACCCATGAAAACCATAAAACCCATAAAAACCCTAAAGACCCAAAAATCCCAAAAATCCTAAGATACCATAAAAATCCTAAGACAAACATAAAAAATCATAAAAACAAAAAAAACCCTAAAAATCATGAAAACCCAAAATAAAACCTTAAAAATATAAAAACACTTAAACCCCCTAAAAGCCTGAAACAACTATTCAATCCCTAAGAAACCCAAAAACCCTGAAAACCCCTAAAAATAAAAAATATTCACAAAACTCGAAAAAACCCTAAAAACTACGAAATAACTGTTAAACCCCTAAAAAGGTAAAGAAACTCTAAAAATACTAAAAACCCAAGAAACTCAAAAAATATAAAAAACACAAAACCCAAAAAAACCATAAAACCCTAAAAACCCAAAATCCTTAAAACCCTAAAACCCTAAAAAATAAAAATGTGAAAAAATACCTCAAAATCGCTAAAACGGTAAAATCCCTAAAAATCTAAAAACCCCTAAGAAAACCGAAAATAACTAAAAACACATAGTTCCCCTAGAATCCTAAAAAACACTAAAAACCCTCAAAATACCTAAAAACCCTAATCCGGTAAAAATACCAAAAAATCATAAAAACCCATAAAAATCATAAAACCCCCCAAAAAACACTAAAAACATAAGAAATGCTAAAAAACCTAAAAACCAATAAGAAAACCTTAAAAACCTAAAAACAAATAAGACACCTAAAAACATAAAAACACTATATACCATAAAATAACATAAAACACTATAAAAAACTCCTAAAATCCATCATACACCAAAAACCGTTAAACACCCTAAAAACCCTTAAAAATGCTAATAACAATAAAATTTATAAAACCCTTTAAACTTATAAAATAGATAAAAAAAACCTTGAAATCCCTTAAAAAGCCTAAAAACTCAAAAAATCCATTAAAACCCAAAAAACCTAAAAATCCAAAAAACCCCCATATCCCTCAAAATCCAAAAAACTGTAAAAATCCATAAGGTTCCTAAAAATCCATAAAAATACCTAAAAAGTAGAAAACCATAAAAATCATAGAAACCCATCAAACCTAAAAAATGCCAAAACTCATAAATCCCTAGAAAAACACTAAAAACTAAAAAAGAAACCCAAAAACCCTTGTAAACACTTAATACCCATAAAACTCTTAAGACCGGGCAAATATCTAAAAACCCTGTAAACCCCTCAAAACATTTTAAAAGCTCCAAAAGTCCTTACAACCCCTAAAAACTAAAAAAACTCCTAAAACCCTAAAAACCATCTAAATCGCTAAAAAACATAAATATCCTATAAAACAACTAAAAATCCTTAAAAATTTTAAAAATCCTAAAACTTTGAAATCCCCTATGAAACCATAAAAAAATCCTAAAACATTAAAAACACTAAAAATCCTAAAAAATTTTAAATATCCTAAAACCCCCCAAAACCCATAAAACTGTAAAAAAATTATAAATCTCTAGAAATCTTAAAAACCCATAAAACCCATAAAAACCCTAAAATCCACTAAATACTATAAAAACCCCTTAAACCTATAAAAATATTAAAAAAAATTTAAAAATCTTAAAACCCTAAAAAATAAAATACCCATAAAAACCCAGAAAAACATAAAAACACTAAAATACCTCAAATTCCATAAAAAACCTGATAAAAAATAAAAAACCTGATAAAAAATAAAAAAACCTTAAAATACCTAAAAATACCTAAAATATAAAAAACCTAATAACCTTGAAAATCATTAAAGAAACCTTAAAAACTAAAAACACTTAAAACATATAAAGAAAATAAAAACACTACTAACCCTAAAAAATCATAAAAATCCTTAAAAACCTAAAAAACCATAAAACCCCCTAAAAACCATAAAACCACAAAAAATCCAAAAAAAATCTCTAAAACCACTAAAAACACAGAAACCCCTTAATACCACTAAAAATGTTAAAAAAACATGGAAAACCTTAAAATCCATAAAAACTCAACAAAAACCACAATACCCAAAAAAACCATAAACCTCTAAAATGACTAAAAACCCCGGAAAACCCTCAAAATACCAAAAAACCGAAAAATACCATAAAAATTATAAAAATATTTAAAAAACATGAAAAAACCTATAAAAACCTTAAATACATAATAATACTGAAAACCCAAAAAAACCTAAAAAACGCTAAAACCCTAAAAAACCCTAAAAACCCCTAAAAACCATAAAAACCCAAAAAACCCAAAAAACCACTAAAAATAGCAAAAATACATTAAAATCATAAAAATGTTAAAAACACTAAAAAACAATAAGTACCCCAAAACAACTGAAAAAAATCCTAAAAAACATAAAAATGCCCAAAATCAACCAAAACCCTAAAAACAGTAAAACCCCTCAAAATCCCAAAAACCCATTAAAATCCATAATATCTTAAAAATCCAAAAAAAATCCTAAACACCTAAAAACCACAAAAAACCATGTAAACCCCTATGAAAACATTAAAAAAAATAATACTTAAAACCACCAAAAATCCTAAAAAATTATAAAAACCACAAGAAACCCTAAAACCTCTAAAAACCCTAAAACCCCCAAAATACTTAAAATTCATAAAAACAAAGTAATCATAAAAAACCATTATAATCCCTAGAATAGTAAAAAAACCCTAAAAACCCGAAAACTCATAAGTGAACTTTAAACACCTTAAAGGCTTGAAACCCCTAGAAACCTAAAAACTCTTAAGACCCTAAAAGGCCATGAAAACCATAAAACCCTATAAAATTCATAAAAACCCCTAAACACAATAAAAGCCTAAAAACCAATAAAAACCCTAAAACCAAATAAAAACTATATAACCCCTTTAAACCACAAAAAAATCAAAAAACCTAAAAAACAATTAAAAACTAAAATAACCACTAAAACCCAAAATAACCATAAAACCCTTAAGCCCATAAAAATCCTAAAAATCCCTAAAAACATAAAAAACCCAAAAAACAAGAAAACCCCTAATAAAACCTTAAAAACTGTAAAACACATAAAACCCATAAAAACTTAAAAACTCTTAAAACACCAAAACACCCTAAAACCCTTCAAAACCATAAAACACCAAAACACCCCAAAACAATAAAATACCTCTAAGAAATAAAAAAACTTTTAAACCCTTAAATATGTTAACAAACACTAAAAATCCTTAACATCCCTCAAAAACTCTAAGAATCCTAAACCCCGTAAAAACCATAAATACAAAAAAATACTAAAAAACACAAAAAACCCTTAAAATGATAATAATCCTAAAAAATATATAAAATACCCTAAAAAAACAAAATACACTAAAACTATGAAAAAAATAAAGTGATAAAACCCTTAAACACTTAAAACCCCTTAAAATGTAAAAAATGATAAAAACCATAAAACCTCAAAATCCTTAGAAACCCTCAAAAACCACAAAAAAAAGTACCTAAAAATTTCTAAAAACATACAAGACCCTGAATACTGTATGTAAAACATAAAAAACGAAAAAACTTTAAATATTTAAATCCCCTAAAAATTCTAAAAACCCTTAAACACAATAATAATCCCTAAAAACCATAAAACCCCTTAAAATCTTTAAAACCTATAAATACCACTAAAAACTATAAAAACCCATTTGAGCCTCTAATAGTGTTAAAAAAATTCTAAAAAAACATTATAAACATAAAAAATAAAAGAACTCTAAAAACCCAAAAAACCATATAGACCCAAAAAACCCCTCATAATCCCTAAACCCCCTAAAAGCCCATAAAAGCCCAAAAAAATCCCTAAAAATCTACAAAAACCTAAAAAAACAAAAAATCCCGAAAAACACTTAAGAAACCCGTAAAAACCTATAACCCATAAAAACCCCTAAAAACCATAAAACACTTAAAAACCCTAAATAACTACTGAAACATCTAAAAAACAAAAAAACATTAAAAACATTAAAAAACACTAAAATCATTAAAAATCATGAAATATAAAAAATATAATAAATGCCCCAAAAACCACAAAAAACACCTAATCCCCAAAAAAACCCTAAAACATTAAGAAACCATAATCACCTAAAACCCATAAAAATACAAACCCCCTAAAATACATAAAACTACTAAAACAAAAAAAATTTATAAAAACACTAACAAATCTTAAAACCCTCAAAATCCCTAAATACCTAAAATCCATGAAAATCCTAAAAAAGGCCGAAAATAACTAAAAACATAAAAACCCATAAAACATTAAAAACCCTAAGAAAACCTAAAAACACTTAAAACTCGTAATAACACCAAAAATCCTAAAAGTCCCTAAAAACCCTGAAAACCATAAACCTCAAAAAACCATTAAAAACACTAAAAACCCATAAAAATATAAAAATCCCCTAAAATGTTAAAAAATTAAACCCCCATAAATACTAAAAACTATAAAAAAAATTAAAAATCCCAAAAACTCAACAAAAACCCTAAAAACCAAAAAATCCATAAAAACCTCAACGACCCAAAAATCCCCAAACCCTTCAAAATCCCTAAAACCATAAAAACCCATGAAAATAAAAAAATACCTAAAGTCCCTAAAAAATTAACACCCATAAAAACCCTAAAAACCATAAGAAAATAATAAAAACCAAGAACAAACATAAAACTCCTAAAAACCAAGAGAACCCTAAAATCCCTAAAAACCCTGAAATAATTTGAGACCCTAAACCCATAAAAACCCCTAAAACATTAAAAAGATGAAAACCCCATAAAAACCTAAAAACAACTAAATTATTTGAAAACCTTTAAACACTTAAAAATGTCAAAAATGTCTAAAAGACATTAAAACCCTTAAAATCTAAAAAACCCAAAATCCCAAAAATAAAAAAAATCGTAAAAACCCATAAAACAGTCAAAATACCAAAACCCCATAAAAATCGTTAAAAATCCATAAAGTTAAATAAAAATGTAAATTCCCATTATGGACTACAAACCATGAAGAAAACCATAAAACCCCAAAACACTTAAAAACCATAAAAATGTAAAAAATTCTCAGATTCCAAAAAACCCTAATACCACTAAAACCCTTTATATCCCTAAAAACTATAACAACCATCAAAATTTAATAAAATAAAAAAAATCCATAAAACCATAAAAACTACTAAAAACCTTGAAAACCCCAAAGAAAACACTAAAAACTTAAAAACACAGAAAACCCCTAAAAACCTAAAAATGATAAATCACGTAAAAGTCTAAAATCCCCCTAAAACATTTACAAACCAAAAAGCCCATAAAACCCCCAAAATCCCACTAAACTCGAAAACCCTTTAAATCACTAAATTCATTAAAAAACTATAAAAACAAGAAAACCATAAGAAACTCAAAAAAACCTATAAAATTAAAAAATATATAAAACCCTAATAACCCTAAAAATCTCAAAACCCTCAAATTCCCAAAAAATCCTAAAAAACCACAAAAATCCAAAAAATACATAGAAATCTGTTAAAAGTAAAAAACACTAAAACCTCGAGAACCCCAAATAAAACCCAAAAAACATAAAACACTTACAACCCTTAAACCCTTAAGAATTATAGAAACCAAAAAACCCACAAAGAACCTTAAAATCTAAAAAACCATAAAAACCCCTAAAATCCATAAAAATTCTTAAAAACCATAAAACCTCTTAAAGCCCATAAAACCCCTAAAAATCATCCAAAGAAATCAAAACCCTCCCAACCCCTAAAATCATTAAAAACACAAAAAAAAACTTAAAACCCTAAAAACCAAAAAAACATCAACAAACCCATAAAACAAAATAAACCATAAACCCTAAAACCACTAAAAAATAATATAAACTATAAAAAATACAAAACAAATCCTTCAAAATTCCTAAAAGAAATAAAAGCTCTTAAAGACCTTAAAAATAAAAAAAATACTAAAATACTAAAATCCCTGAAACCCTAAAAACCCTCAAAATCCGAAATAACACTAATAAACCATTATAATCCAAAAAATACTTAAAAATACCTAGAAATTATAAAAATCCTCAAACACCTAATAAAACCATAAAATCCTAAAATCTAATAAAACCCTAGAAAAACTAAAAAAAACTATAAAACCTAAAAGACTGTAAAATAATACACACCCATTAGAACCCCAAAAAACCAAAAAACCCTTACAACCATAAAAATACCAAAATCCAAAAAAACCCCCCTAAAACCACTATATACTATAAAAAACATTAAACAAATAGAACATAAAAAAATTAAAAAACCCTAAAACCCTAAAAATATTAAAAAACCAAAAAAACACAAAAAAAAAACCAAAAAACCAAAAAAGCCTCAAAATCCGTAAAATCCACAAAAACACATTAAAATACTAAAAATTCCCTAAAAATTCCTAGAAACATAAGAAATAATAAAAACCCTGAAAACCCATAGGAAAACCTTTAAATCCTAAACAACACATAGAAAACCAAAAATCCTAAGAGAAGGTAAAAACAATAAAACCCCTGAAAACATAAAAACCTTAAAATCCCTTGAAACACTAAAACACTAAAAATCCAAAAAAGTACCAAAATCCCAAAACAGAAAAAGAACATAAAACCCTAAAAAACTCTAAGAAACCATTAGAAATATAAAAACATTTCAAATCAATAAAAAACCTAAAACATGTTAAAACCCATAAATTACTCAAAGCCCTGAAAAATCATAAAAACACTAAAAACATTAAAAACCCTTATACACTTAGAAAACATAAAACCCACTAAAAACTATATAATATGTTAAAACCATAAATATTTTAAAAAACACTGAAAAACCATAAAAACACTAAAAACTCAAAAAACCCTAAAAATCCGAAAAACACAAAAACCCTAAAAACTATGAGAAACCTAAGAAACCTTAAAATCCATAGAATCCATAAAAATATTAAAATCCTAAAAAAATTATTAAAAACATAAAACCCTAAAAATATAAAAAACCCCAAAAATGCTAAAAACCCTAAAAACCCAAAAATCCATGAAAACCATAAAACCCCCTAAAACATTAAAAACCCTATAAATCTATAAAAACCCTAATAAATCACTAAAAATCAAAAACCCTTTAAACGCAATTTTTTTTAAAACTATAAAAAACCACAATAAACCTAAAAAACTTAAAAATCCATAAAACCCCCTTAAACAACTAAAAACCCTAAAACTCCTCAAAATACCTAAATACCCTAAAAAATAAAATTCTGAAAGAATCCCAAAAAATCCTTATAGACATAAAAACCATAAAACCCCTAAAAACATTAAGAAAAACTAAAAAACGCTTAAAATCCCTAGAAAACTAAAAAAAAGCAAAAATCCCTAAAAAATATAAAAACCCTAAAAACTCTAAGATCCCTCAAAATCCCTAAAAACCATAAAAACCCAAGAAAATAACTAGAGATCACTAAAAAAATAAAAACCCTCGAAAAATTAATAAAACCATAAAAACTTTAAAACACATTAAATCCCTAACAATCATAAAAACAATAATATACATAAAATACCCAAAACCCCTAAAAACCCCTCAAATCCATAAAACCCCTAAAATCGGTAAAAATACTAAAAACCCCCAAAACATCGTAAAAAAGTAAAAACCTTTAATCAATGGAAATCCCTAAGAAAACATTAATACCTAAAAAACATAAAACCACTAATAACATAGAAAACAGTAAAACACCCAAAAACCATTAAAACCCTAAAAACATTAAAAAACCATGAAATACCATTAAAACCCTAAGAACCCACAAAGAACTATACCAAACATCAAAGCCCTAAATATATTAAAAAATAAAAAAACCAAAAAAACCTAAAAACTCAAAATAACCCTAACCCCCCAAACCCCATACCCCTAAAAATAGTAAAAAAGCCTATAAATGTTAAAAACCCTAAAAACACTTAAAAATCAAAAACAAATACAAAAAAACCAGAAAAACACAAAAGATCCAAACAAATATTGAAAACCCCTATGAATACCATAGAAACACGAAAACACTTTAATCCCCTAAAAACATAAAAACACTAAAACCCCTAAAAAACCCTAAAACCAAAAATAATCCCTAAAACCCCCCAAAATCTGGAAACCCCCTCAAAAACCCCTAAAATCCTAAAAATCCTTAAAAATGAAAAAAACTCCAAAAGCATGAAAACTCTATGAAAATATTTAAAACATAAAAAAAAATTAAAACTACTAAAAAAACCGAAAATCACTAAAAAACCCTAAAAATCCTAAAAACCCCTAAAAATCTTAAAACCATAAAAGTACTTAAAACAATAAAAATTCCTAAAAATCCACAAAAAAGCCTAAAATCACGAAAACTATAAAAACCCTTTAAACACATAAAAACATTAAAAAACTCTAAAAAAATTTATAACCATAAAAACTCCATAATCCCTAAAACCTAAAAACATAATAAACCATAAAAACTATAAAACACTAAGAATCCCTAAAAACCCTTAACACTATAAAGATCGAAAAAATCCCTAAAAATCCCAAAAAACATTAAAACCCCAATACCATGAAAAAATATAATAAATCCTTAAAAAATAAAACACTTAAAACACCTAAAAACTGAAAATTATAAAAACCCTAAAATCCCTAATATACCCAAAACCTCTAATACCATAAAAACAATAAAATTCCATTCAACACTTAAAACCCACTAAACAATCCAAACACCCATTAAACACCTAAAAAAGTTAAAAAACATTAGAAAACATTGAAACCCATAAAAAACACAATAAAACCCAAAGTGACAAAAAATCATAAAACCCCATAAATATCCATAAAAACCCTAAAACCCCACAAATCCCTAAAAACAATAAAAATCCTAAAATCTCTAAAATTATTTCAAAACATAAAAACTATAAATGCCCTGAAAAATCCAAAGGAAACCTTAAAAACCTAAAAACACATTAAACCCATAAAAAATAAAAATTCTAAAAACCAAAAAACCCAAAAAAAACCCATTAATCCCCATAAAAACCCTAAATACACTAAAAAAATAAAAACCCTTTAAACCCCTAAAACATTAAAAAATATAAAAGCATTTAAGATCCTAAAAACCTAAAAAAACCTAAACACGCAAGAAAAACCATCAATCCCTTAAAAACCCTAAAACCCTTCAAATACCTAAAATTCTAAAAACCATAAATATCATAAAACTCCCTAAAAATACCAAAAAACATAAAAACCATAAAAACCCAAAAGAAAATTTTGAAAAACTAAAAACTATTAATAACTATTAAAACAGAAAAACACTAAAAGACCTAGAAAAACTAAAAAACATAATGACCCCTAAAACCATAAAAACCCTAAAAAAACCAATAAACCAATAAAATCTCTAAAAACACTTTAAACTCGTTATTTTTTTAAAACATATAAAATACCATAAAATCATAAAAATGAAAATAAACTCTAAAATCCTAAAACACCATAAAACTTTATAACCCTAAAAGACCTAAAAACCATAAAACCATAAACCCATAAAAATAATAAAATCCCTAAAATACATAATAATGAAAAAACCCCAAAATACCTTGAAAAAGCATTAGGAAAGAATAAAGACTAAGAAACAGTTAAACCCCTGAAAAAACCTCAAAACACTGAAACCCTAAAAAACACTTAAACCCCTAAAATCCTTAAAACACTTAAAAATCTCTAAAACCACTAAAACCATAAAAATTATGAAAATACCAAGAAACATAAAAAACACAAAAAACCCGGAAAACACCTATGGAAATCTTACAATCCTAAAAAACATGAACTCCTAAAAAAATATAAATTCTTTTAACACTAAATACCCTAAAAAAATAAAAAACCCTAAAACCTATAAATCCTAAAAAAATATAAAATATCTAAGAACCATTTAATACCCTAAAACAGATAGAAACCTATAAAAAACCTTAAAACCCAAACACTCAAAAAAACCCAAAAAACCAAAAAAAGACTAAAAACACTAAAAACACATAAAACCTAAAAAACCATAAAAAATATATAAAACCCTAAAAATCCATAAAAAAAATAAAAAACCCTAAAACGCAACTAAATCCATCGAACATGTTAATAAACTAAAAACACTTAAAACCCCTAAAAACCTATAAAATATTAAAACCCTAAAAACCCAAAAACCCATAAAACCCTAACAATCATAAAATATCTTTAAAACCCATAAAAAACCTAAAAAACTTCTAAAAACTCTAAAACCCCATTAAACCTATAAAAATTTATAGTATATATAAAATGACTTAAAACCGCTAAAAACTATAAAAATCAAAAAAATCAAAAAAACCCTAAAACACCAAAACCACTTAATACCCTCAAGATATATAAAACGATAAAAAAATCCTTAAAATCACTAAAAATATACCAAGAAAGTCAAGACAGAAGAAAATATTTTGAGCATTTTTTAAAAAGAAAGAAAAAAGTTCAACAGAATGACCGATGGGGTCAAACAACTGAACTGCCCTCATCCACCAAGAGCAGGTCTAGAGATCATAATATGACATATCATTTCAATCATCAGAGTCACCAGATGTCTCCCACTCAGATTGAGACTTATCCCGATTGAATATTTTCATGATATCTGTATCCACTTCCCTTGATACCTTAGACGACGATCTAGTAGACATGGTTCTAGGAACATTAGAATAATCCTTACGTGGTCTCCTCTTAGAGGGAAGACCCTCACTATCAGTAATATTTGGATTTCCACTTTATATTACATCCTTTTAAGAGGTGTGACCACCAATTCCTGAGACCCTAATCGGGGTACTCACATTATCCTATTCATCCTCAGAAATGCTTCCCTATTTCTCAGGTAATTCAGATACATGAAAGTGCTTATGGATTTCTTGCTGACAATCAACATGTTGTTGCACATCAATTTGATTAGAGACATCAACCTGGGAAGTATCAGGGGTGACCAATTATGGAGTCCGCGTATGGGTGTCCTCAACTGGAGTAACCGCTTTATACAAATCAGACCAGGAATTAGAAGGGCCACTATGAGCCTCCTTCATAGATACATCAATTAGCAACCATTTTCCAGTATCAGAAACTGGCTCGTTAAGTGAATCACCATCATGAGCAGTAGACTTTGGAAACATCAAATCCTTCAGCTTGTAATTCCTATGATAGAGGGCTGTTGAATGACCTCTCACCCCACATTTCTCACAAGAAACATTCTTCCAACATAACTCTATAGAGTGTCCAACATCCATACATACATTATAGAAAATAGGATTTTTTTCATACTCGACATCAATTTGAATGTTACCAGAAAGGGCAGAAAGGGTGGAAAGGGTTACCTTGTCAATCAAAGTAGAGCTAAGATCAACCTCCACCAACATCCTATAAAAATGTCCAAACCGAACATCCTCATTCTCCTTGTCAAGCCGAATCGTAGTCGCAATTTCCATTCCAATGTCATGCAAGATTTTTGCATTCCAGAGGACCCAATTGAGTCCATGAAGACGAATCCAAAGTTGAGAAAAGGCATTTCTTGCACGTGAGACATTAAAATCCAAAACCATTCATGGAAATGAAACCAACCAGGTTTCAGAAATAGGGTTCCAATGCTCCATGCTCAAATATTCAAGTCATAAAATAGAAAAAGGAAATGAAAAAATACTTGAACATGAGAAACACATTTCCAATTAGAAACCCCCCCCCCCCACAAAAGTGAGGTTCTGTGAATCAAATCATGAAGATTCCACGGTTGTACACCTTTAGGAAGAACAATTCATGCAATCAATGAATTTTTACCAATTGACATTTTCTCAACAAGCGCTGCAACGTTGGCTTCAATGTGATCCGATGAAACCATACGAAGAATTATTCTAGGAAATGAGTCTTTGAACAGGGCTAGGGAACCAGCTCCATCCTGCTACAAATCTGAACTTGATTTCCTCACCACATCAAAGTAGGATTGAGAACGAGTGATACCATCAACGATTTCCCGCATCAACGCACCAACAGGGGTCATATTTTCCACAACATCATCCGGACTAGTTGACTTCTGCAGATCACCACGATGCATGTTAATCATCAAAGTAGAAGATCATTGCGATGCCTCTGTAGGTCTGAAACAAGGATCTGAAGCCAAATATAGATCGGCCGAGAAATTTGGTTCACTGCAACTGTATGGTTTCCAACATTGACTGAACACCGAGTGCTGTGAGTAGACACCGAGGAGGGAATCCCCGCTGCCACACCACTGGGAGAATAATACGATCAACGCCATGAAAAAACGGAAGCACGATGACCAATCAAAAACCATAAAGTCCATCTTCATGGAGAGAAGCTCCTGCAGCCCGCAACGCCATAAATTCATTCACACTAAATGTATAAAAAACTCTATAAACAAGAAATCCCCTTAGAAAATATTAAAAAACTAAATCTCTTAAAATCCCAAAAGACCATAAAAATATTAAAATAATAAAAAACCCTTTAACCCATAAAACCCTAAAAACCATAAAACCCTAAAAACCTTAAAGATCCAAAAAACAATAAAAACCATAAAAAATACAAAAAAAACATAAAACCCTTAAAACCACAAAAAACATTAAAAACTCCTAAAATTATTAAAAACCATAATAAATCAAAAAAAAATTAAAACTCAAAAAGAACCATAAAACCCTCAAAACTGTAAAACCGTAAAACCCTAAAAACCAAAAAATATGAAAAAATCTCTAAAAACAATAAAATCCTTAAAAACTCTTAAAACATAGAAACCCCTAAGAAAACCATAAAAACCTAAAAATTCTTTAAACCCCAAGAACCCAAAAAACCCCTAAAATTACTAAAAACCCTAATACCCCTAAAAATCCTGAAACATCTTTAACGCACATAAAATTCATAAAACCCCCTAAAATAACTAAAATGAAAAAAACACTAAAAACCCAAAAAACACCTAAGAAAACCTTAAAAAACTAAAAACAATTAAAACCCCTAAACACCTAAAAAACACAAATCCCTAAAATACCCGAAAATACTCAAAAACCCACTAAAAACCATAAACCCATAAAAGTATTAAAATCAAAAGAAACATATAAAACCATAAAAACCACTAAAATTGTAAAAACCCATTAATCTCCTAAAAAGATAATAAACTCTAAAAACACTTGAAACACGTATAATTTAAAAACCCATTGAAACCCAAAAAAAGAAAACCCCCAAACCCTATAACCCTCAAAATCTAGAAATACAAACAAATCCATGAAAATCCTAAAAAGACATAAAAATACCTTAAAATGTAGCAAACCATATAAATACTAAAAACCCATTAGAAAAATATAAAAACCTAAAAAACACTAAAACTTGTAAAACCCTAAAAAAATTCCAAAACCCATTAAAACCCTAGAAAACTCAAAAAAAACTAACAAAAATAAAACCACAAAAATTTTTATAAACACTTTGAACCCATAAAACCTTCAAGACCAATAAAATCTCTAAAATCCCATTAAACCCCTAAAAACCAAAAAAAACTGTTAAAATCCATAAGAATTATTAATTAAAAAAACAACTTAAAAACCTCAAAATCCCCAAAAACCATAAAAAACCTAAAAAAGAATAGAAACCCCTAAAAATGTAAAAAACACTAAAATCCTTGAAATCTCCTAAGAATATTTTAAAAACCTAAAACACATAAAACCTCTAAAAAAATAAAAAATGCTAAAAACTAAGAAACCCCCCAAAACACCCTAAAATCGTTAAAACCATAAAACCCTTGGAAGCATTAAAAACCCATAAAACCCATGAAAACCCTAAAAACCCAATAAAAACTCTAAAAACACTTTAAACCCTTCAAAATTTTAAAAAACTATAAAAACCCTAAAAAACCCAAAAAAATGAAATGACTTTAAAACCCCCCAAAAAACAAAAACACCCTAAAATCTCTCAAATTCCCAAAAACCTCTAATAAACCATAATAATCCTAAAAAATACCTAAAAATACATAAAACATAAAAACCCTAAAACCCCTAAAAATCCCAAAGAAAACATTAAAACATAAAAACATTTAAAATTTTTAAAAAAAAATAAAGCACTACAAACCCTAAAAGACCATAAAAACCCTAAATACCTAAAAACCCATAAAAACCCCTAAAACCATAAAAACCAAAAAATCCATAAATTCCTAAATCCACTAAAAATTATAAAACCCCCTTATACCACTAAAAATGTTAAAAACGCAGAAAACCTTAAGATACATAAAAACTCAATAAAAACCCCTAATACCCAAAAACCCAAAAAACCTATACAACTATTAAATACCAATGAAACTCCCAAAATCTAAAAATACCCAAAATAGAATAAAAATCCAAAAAATACCAAAAAAACCCCCAAAACCCCTAAAAACCATTTAAAAACATAAATACATAAAACACTGAAAAACTCTAAAAACCTAAAAAATGCTAAATCCCTAAAACCCCAAAGATCATAAAAACCCCTAAAAACCATAACAACCAAAAAACCCAATAAAACCCTAAAAACACTAAAATCACTAAATATACATTAAACTCTTAATAATATAAATAATCTAAAAAACAATGACTACCTTAAAAACTCAAGAACCCCTAAAAACCTAAAAAATGGATAAAACCTCCAAAACCCTAAAACCCCTAAAAACCATCTAAATCCAAAAAAACCACTTAAAATCCATTAAATTCTATAAAATCAGAAAAATGCCTTAAAACATAAAAAATAGAAAAAAACATGAAAACCCAAAAGAAAACATTAAAAAACCAATAACACTTAAAACCCTAAAAAATCCTAAAAAGTGATAAGAACCCTAAGAGACCCTAAACCGATAAATACCATAAAAATCCTTAAAATTCCTCAAAAAACAAAAAACCATAAAAATACTAAAAAAATTAATATTCCTAAGAAAAGTAAAAACCCAAAAAAAAACTGAAAATCCCAACTAGAACCTTAAAAATATAAAACACATAAAACCCCTAAAAACAGAAAAAATAAAAAACCTAAAGACCATAAAACCATAACATCACCTAGAAAACATAAAAACCCCTTAAAACCATTAAGAAACCTAAAAATCCTAAAAAACCTAAAAACCAAATAAAAATTATAAAACCCAATTAAAACCCTAAAAATGTAAAAAACAATAAAAGAGCATAAACAATCAAACAACCAATAAATCCAAAAAAATCATAAAACCCTCAAATACCTAAAAACATGAAAAACCCTCAAAATAGCTTAAATCATCAAAATCAAAAAAATCATAAAAATCCCGAAAAATCCTTAAAAACAAAAATGAAATCCTAAAACCAATAAAATAACTAAGAAAACCATTAAAAACTAAAAGGACTTAAACCCATAAAAATCTAAAAACGATAAAACCCACAAAAACTTTAAACCCCTAATACCCATACAAACCATAAAAACACCTAAAAACCAAAAAAAACATTAAAACCCCTATAAAGAATATAAATCCCCTAAGATTTTGAAAAACTATAAAAAACATTAAAAACACTAAAAAAATAAAAAAATTAATAACCCACCCACCCCCCCAAATCTATAGAAACCTAAAAATCCTCAAAAATACTACAAACCCTTTAAACCTTAAAAAATTATAAAAATTTATAAAATTAGCTAAAAACATAAAAACCCATAAAACCATGAAAACAAAAAGATAACCTGAAAACAAAAAAACAATTCAAACATAGAAAAACATATAAAATTCTTAAAACCATAACAAACCCTAAAACTTAAAACCCCCCAAAATACTTAAAAATCCATAAAAATCATAAAAATTTCCAAAACAATCCCTAAAAACAAACAAAACCCTGAATACTCTGAAAAATATAAAAACCTAAAAAAACATAAAATCCCTAAAAACACTAAAATATGATAAAAACATTAAAACACATTAAAAATGCTTAAAACCCATAAAACCCATTAAAATATTAAAAAAACAAAAATCACACGAAAAACTATAAAATTATTTAAACCCATTACTTTCTTAAAAACTCTAAAAAACCTTAAAAACTCTAAAAACTAAAAAACCCCTAAAAACCCAAAAAACCAAAGAGAATATAAAAACCTAAAAAACCATAAAATCACTCAAAATCACTAAAACCCATAAAAGACAATAAAAATCCTAAAAATCCATAAAAATCCCCTAAAACCTAAAAAAATATAAAAACACCTAAAATCCTTAAGAAAACCATGAAACCCCCAAAAAAATCAAAATCCTAAAATAACTAGAAAAACAAAAAATCCTAAAAACCTTAAAAACCATAAAAATCCTAAAAATCCTAAAACCCTAAAAATCATAAAATCCCTAAAACCATAAAAATCCCTTATAACACATAAAAATCCTAAAAACTACTAAAACATCTATGAAATCTAAACCCCTAACAACCTTAAAAAACAATAAAAACCCTTAAAACAATAAAATTAATAAAATACACTAAAAACCCAAAAACCCATAAAATACCTACAACCCTAAAAACCCAAATAGCCTCAAAAAAACATAAATACCTAAAACCCATAAAAATAAAAAATCCCTAAAAACATAAAATCCCTAAAAGCCTAAAAATTCTAAAATCCCTAACAATCCTTAAAACACTCAATATCTCCAAAAACCTAGAAATCATAAAGATCCTAAAAAATACATACAATCCATAAATATTTAAACAACCCTAAAACCCTAAAAAAATATAGGAAGACATTAAAACCCTAAAAAACAATTAAAACTGCTAAAAAATCTAAAAGTTCTAAAAATACAAAAACACCCTAAAACCCCTTAAACCTATGAAAACTATAAAACCCCTAAAACCCATTAAAAACACTAAAAACCAAAAAAAACTCTAAAACCCCACTAAAAACTCTAAAAAAATTAAACCTGCAAAAACATTAAAAACTATAAAAAACCATAAAATTCTTAAAAACTAATAAAACATAAAACCATAAAATCCATAAAAACAACGGACCCTAAAAACAAAAAAACCACTAAAAATCCATAAAACTATAAAAAACCATGAAAAAACATAAAATATCTTAAGTCCCTAAAAACATAAACACCCCTACAAACCCTAAAAACACCATAATAAAACCTTATAAACCTAAAACCACTTAAAAATTCTAAAAAACAAATAAAAATCATAAAACCACTAAAAACCCTAAAAACAAAAAAATCGTAAAAACCTAAACCCATAAAAATAGGAAAAACCCATAAATACAAAAAAACAGAAAAAACATAAAAACATAAAAGACTACTAAAAATCATATAAACATGAAAACCCCATAAAAATATGGAAAACTACTAAAACCCCTAAAAGTCCCAGAATCCATAAAAACAATAATGCCCATAAAACCATAAAAATTTCTATAAGCCCATAAAAACAAACAAAACAGACTTAATATTTGAAAAACCCATCAAATTAAAAAATTCATTAAAAAAACTCTAAAAATACATGAAAACCATAAAAAATATCAAACAAAAACCCTATAAAACCAAAAAAAGATATAAAACCCTAATAAAACTAAAAACCCTAGAACCCCAAAATTCCAAAACATCCTAAAAACCCATAATAATCCTAAAAAATCACTAAGAATCAATAAAAACATAAAATACACAAAAATGTTGAAAACCCCTAAGAAAACCTTAAAACCCTAAAAACACTTAAAACCCCCAAAACACTAAAAATTATAGAAACCCCAAAAAACATAAAAATAGCAAATACCATAAAAACCCTAAAACCCCAAATAACCATAAAAACAATTAAAACCCCATAAAAACACATGAAAACCAATAAAAACTTTAAAGAAGTATCTCAACCCCTAAAAACGTTAAAAATTCAAAAAAAACCTTAAAACCATGAAAAGATTAAAAAAACCCAAAAACAAAAAAACCCTAAAACCCATAAAACCCGTAAAAACCCTAAAATCCCTCAAAATCATAAAAAATACAAAAACCTTGAATGTTCCAAAAAATACATAAAAACCCAAAAAATCATTGAAAACCATAATAAAAAATTAAAAATACAAGAACAAATAAAACACTTATAGACAAAAAAAATGTTAAAACCCAAAAAACCCTACAAATCCTCAAAATCCCTAAGAACCCTAAAAAAAATTAAAATACTAAAAAATAATTAAAAATACCTATAAATGTTAAAAACCTTAAAAACCATAAAAACACATAATAAAAACATAAGAACCTAAAAAAACTTAAAACCATAAAAAAATGAAAAATGCTACAGACCCTAAAAAGTCCCCCAAAACACAAAAAATCTAATAAAACCACTAAAACCCATTAAAACCATTAAAAACATAAAAATAATAAAAACCAAAAATCCAAAAATCCATAAATACTCAAAAATCCATTAAACCCCTAAAAAACTTATAACATAGAAAAATAAATAAAAACAATAAAAACTGGAAAAAAACAAAATACCCTAAAAATCCATAAAAACCCAAAAAATAGAAAAATACATAAAACCCCTAAAAATCCCTAAAAATGTAAAAAACCCTTAAACCAATAAAACCACCTAAGAAAATTTTAAAATCCTAAAACACTTCAATAACCTAAAAAACCCTAAACCCCCTAAAAAACTGAAAAACCACAAAAACCAACAAGTTCCATAGATACCCTAAAACCCATAAAAATCCAAAAAAGGCCTAAATCAAGGAAAAAATAAAAGAACTCAATAACCTTGAAAACCATGAAGAAAAATTATAAAATCCTAAAAACATATAAACCCATTAAAAACCTAAAACTTGTTAAGGCCCTAAATTTCAATAAATCTACATAATAATCATAAAAAACACTAAAACATTAAAAATCCTGAAAACACATAAAATTCCTAATACCCACAAAAAATTCTAAAAATCCTTTCAAAATCCTAAATATATTAAAAAATACTAAATTCCTATAAAAACCATAAAAACTCAAAACCCTAAAACCCCATAAAACTATGAAAAACCTAAAAAATCTAGAGAAACCTTAAACGACCTTAAAATCAATAAAAACCATAAAAACCATAAAAAAAATAACAAATCCTAAAATACCTAAAAATTCCTTATAATGTAAAAACCCATGAAAACCCCTAAGAAAACCTTAAAAAACATAAAACCCCTAAAAACCTTTAAAAATCTTTAAAACCCTAAAATAATTAAAACCATAAAATCCAAAAAATCCATAATAACCCCTAAATATCGTAAAACCCCCAAAAAACCATAAATACCCAAATAAACCACTAGAAATTAAAAAACCCCTTTAAACCAAATAAAATGTTTAAAATTACCAAAAAACATAAGAAACCTAAAAACCTAAAAACCCTTAAAAACCATAAAACACATGAAATACCTAAAACCCATCAAATCCCAAAAGCCCTAAAAATAAAAAAATTCTGAAAAACCCAAAAACATTATATAAACATAAAAAACTATAAAGCCCAAAAAACACCTAAGAAAAACATTAAAATACCTAAAACCCCTAAAAACCTAAAAACAAAAAAAACCTAAAAACTATAAAAATCCAAAATATACTAAAATTCATCAAAATCCATAGAAAACATAAAATCCTTAAAAATTCCTAGAGATTCATAAAAATGTAAAGAACCTTCAGAAAACCTAATAAACCCATAAAAACTTAAAAATAAATTAAATCTATAAAAACCTAAAAATGATAAAAAAAACAAAAAGACCTTAAAAACCATCAAAACTCCAAAACCCGTCAAAATCTATAAAACCCCAAAAACCGATAAAAATCATAAAAAGCCCCAAAAATCACAAAACATGTTAAAAAACTAAAATCCAGAAATACCCTATGAAAACCATAAAAACAAAAAAACCCTTAAAACTTCTAAAAACATAAAAACACTAAAAAACCTAAAGACTATAAAAACATTAAATAACCCTAAAATCCCATGAAAAAACTAAAATCCAACAAAAAACTCTAAAACCCTTCTAACCCCAAAAAGTGTTAAAAAATATAAAAAACATTAAAAACACAAAACAAAATTCTTAAAACCCTAAAAAACCCAAAAAACCCAAAAAACTCTAAACAACCCTAAAACAATTAAAAACCCAAAAAACCAAAAAAAAACATAAATATCCAAACAAAACCAAAAAAACCTAAAAACATAAAAGAACCATAAAAATATGGAAAACCCCTATAATAACATTGAAAACCTAAGAACACTTAAATCCCTTAAAAGCCAAAAAACACTAAAAACCCTAAAACCCAAAAAAATATTCTCTAAAACCCCTTAAAATATTACAAAATCCTAAAAAATTAAAAATCCAAAAAATTCACTCAAAATATAAAAAACTATAAAACCATGAAAACCATAAGAAAACATTGAAAACCTAAAAACAATGAAAACTCCTAAAAACCCTAAAAACACTAAAAACCCTAAAATCCCATAAAAACCCTAAAAAAATAAAAACTATAAAAATCACTGAAAATCATAAAAACCCAAAAAACCCAAAAAAAAACCCTAAAGACACTAAAACTATAAAAACACTTCAAACTGCTAAAATGTTAAAAAACTCTAAAACCCATTAAAACCCCTAAAAACTCAAGAACACTGAAACCCAAAAAAACCCAAAAACCATTAAAACCCTAAAAACCTAAAAACTCTAAAAACCCCAAGAATACTTAAAACCCCAAAAAACTATAAAGATCTGAAAAATCCATAAAAATTACTAAAAAAAAACACTAAAATCCTAAAAAACCTAAGACAACTTTTAAAAACATTAAAACACTTAAAACTCATATAAACAAAAAAAATGTTAAAACCCTTAAAACCCTAAAATTCACTAAAACCCTAAATACTATTAAAACCTCTAAAATAATAAAGAACCACGAACCCCATTAAACCCCTAAAACCACTAAAAAATCTAAAAACCATTAAAAACCTAAAAATGTTAAAAAATGTAAATACCATAAATACTATAAAAAAATCAATAAATCCCAAAAAAACTAAAAAACCCTAAAAATACATAAAACCCCACAAATAACAAAAAATCCCTAAAAATGCTAAAAATCCCTAAAAATTAAGAAAAACATAAAAAACTCTATATAACCAGAAAAATCCAAAGAAAACCTTAAAACCTAAAAACACGTAAAACCCATAAAAAACATAAAAATTCTAAAAACCATAAAATACCCTAAAAACCAAAATAACCATAAAAATAAAACCACCACAAAAAATCAATAAAACGCATAAAACCTCATAAAAACCAAAAAAACACATAAACTCTAAAAACCCATTAAACACTTAAAATATTACTAAAATATTAAAACATTAAATACCCTAAAAACCTCAAAAACCTTAAACTCATAAAAAACCATAAAACTCTAAAAACTAAAAAACCTTGAAACCCCTCAAATCTCTAAAAATTATAAAAATTGTAAATATCCTAAAACTCCCTAAAAAACCTAAAAAACATAAAAAACCTGAATACCCAAAAGAAAACATTAGAAACCCAAAAACACTGATAAAACTTAAAAACTGAAAAGCACCAAAAACTCTAAAAAATCCTAAAAACATTAAACACCATAAAAAAACCTAATAACCCCTAAAACCTATAAAACACTAAAAACCATAAAAACTAAAAAAAAGACTAAAAATCTCAAAACCCTATAAACACCTAAAAACCATAAAAAACACTAAAAACCTTAAAACCCCTAAGAAAGAAAAGAAACCCTAAACCCTCGTCAAAAAAACAATAAAACCCCAAAAACCAAAGAAAACCCTAAAAAACTAAGACCCATAAAACCATAAAATCCAAAAAAGCCCTAAAATCTCTAAAAAAGTAAAAAACCCATAACACCTTGAAAAACTATAACAAACATATAAAAACACTTCAAATCCCAAGAAACGTAAAAAAACCCTAAAAAACAAAAACAAAATAAAGAAAATATTATATACCTAAAACACATAAAACCCCTAAAAAATTACAAAGTTGTTAACCCTAAAAATCCCTAAAAAACTTGAACACCCTTAAACCTAATAAAACCATAGAAAACTAAAAATATAGAAACCCTTTAAGCCACTTAAATTTTTAAAAACCTATAAAAACCTATAAAAACCATTAAACCCTAAGAAAACAAAAGCCCCAAAAAAAAACCCAAAACCCCTAAAATACCAAAAACTATAAAATTCCTTAGAAAATCCTCAAAATACATAAAAAATGTAAAAAACCATTAAAACCCAAAAAAAACATATGTAAACATTAAAAAACACTTAAAACCCCTAAAAACCCAAAAAAATACTGAAAACCATAAAAACCAAAAAACAATAAATTCATAAAAAGACTCATAAAACCCCATAATAAACATAAAAAATTACTAAAACTCTAAAAACCCTGTATACCCCTAAAACATAAAAAATATATAAAATACCTTATAACCCCTAAACACTCTAAAACCCTAAAACTAAAAAAAACCTAAAAACCTAAAACCCCCATAAAATCCCCAAAATCCCTAAAAACGCTCAAAACTATAAAATTAAAAAATCCCTAAAAGTTTCTAAAATCGTAAAAAATTGTAAAACCCCTAATAAAACATTAAAAACCTTAAACACTTAGAATCCAAAAATACCAAAAAATTCAAAAAAAACCATAAAAACTTTTAAAATCCTTAAACCATACAAACCCTAAAAGATTTTAAAACCCTAAAACCACTATAAACTCTAAAAACACTTTAAACACCTAAAAAAGTTAATGAACATGGAAAACCTTAAAAACTCTAAAAAAACCCTAAAATACCAAAAACCATTAAAAACCCAAAACCCCTCAAAACACTAGAAAACCATAAAAATCACAAAAGATCCCTAAAATGATTAATAACATATAAAAACCTTAAGACACATAAATTTCCAAACAAACCATAAAAATCAAAAAACACTTAAAATCCTAAGAAAACCTAAAAATGAGGAAATCCTAAAAACCCTAAAACCCTCAAAATATGTAAAAAAACATAAAAACCATTAAAATCATAAAAAAGACCTAAAAATCCATAAAATGTTAAAAAAATTAATAAACAAAAAAATCCCTAAGAGAACTTTAAAAAAACTAAAAACAATTAAAACCCATTGAAATGCTAAAAAACATATAACACCCTAAAACATATTAAAAACATAAATACCCTAAAAACTCAAAAAAACATTTAAAACCATAAAAATCTATAAAAAACCCTAAACAAACCATTAAAAACACATAAAACTTTATAAACCCATAAAATGTTAAAAACTATGAAAACATTAAAAAACATAAAAAACTAAAAAACCCAAAAAACCCTTAAAAACCCTAAAAACCAAAAAACCCTTAAAAACCCTAAAAATCCATAAAATCAATAAAAGACCTTAAATATCATAAAATCCCTTAAAATCACAAAAAAATAAAAAATCTTAAAAAGCTTAAAACCCTAAAAAACATATATGAAAACTATAGGAACCTAAAAACATAGAACCCTTATAAAACCTAAAGAATGATAAAAATCCTTTAAACCCCTAAAAACCATAAAACCCTTACAACCACTAAAAACACTAAAAATGATTAAAAACTCTAAAAGTCACTAAAATCTCTAATAGCTATAAAAACTCATAAAACCCTATAATCCCCTAAAAATGTAATAAAAATCTAAAAAAACCATTAAAACACTCAAAAACACACAAAAACCCCAAAAACAAAATAAAACCATTAAACCCCTAAAATTCGTAAAAACCATCAAAATCCCTAAAACCATAAAAATAGAAAAAATCCTAGAAAAATCCATAGAATCCAAAAAAATGTAAAAAACCATAAAAACCCTGAAAACCATAAGAAAACTATAAAAACCTAAAAACCCTAAAAACCCCTAAACACATAGAAATGATAAATAACATAAATGATACTAAAAACAATAAAAATCCATTAAAACCATAAAAAACTCTAAAAACCCCTAAAACTCATAAAACCATTAAAAAAATTAAAAATCCTTCAAACGCCTAAAATATTAAAAAAATATAAAAACCCTAAAAAATTACAAAACACCACTAAAATTGCAAAAAAAATCAGAGAACACCTAGAGACCCCCAAAATCCCAAAAAAAATCAAAAAACCAAAAAAATTTAAATGAACACAAAAATTCCCTAAAATTATAAAAAACTTAAACACGAAGAAAAAACCTAATATAACCTTAAAAAACTAAATATACTAAAAACTCTTAAAAACCAAAAAATGTTAAAAAAGCATAAAAACCCCAAAACCCCAAAATCCAAAAAAACCCCTAAAACAATAAAACCCCTAAAACCCCATAAAAACTATAAAAACCCGCTAAAAACTCATAAAACTTTCAAACCACTAAATATGTTTACAAACATTAAAATATATTAAAAAACCCAAAATAAAACCCATAAAAAACCATAAAAATAAAAAACCTTATAAAATATTAAAAAACCCTCAAAATCCCTGAAAACTCTATAAACCATAAAAATCCTAAAAAGCCTAAAAAACGCTAAAAATTCCTAAAAATTTAAAAAAACCATAAAACCCATGAAGAACGCCAAAAACGCTTTATAAAACTGAAAAACTGTTAAACCCACTAAAAACATAAAAATTATAAAAACCCTAAAAACCAAACAAAACCTAAAAAATCCATTAAAACCCTAAAACAATATAATCCCTAAAAACCCTAAAACCCATTAAAACCCAATAAAACTATAAAACCATTAAAAACTATTAAAAACATAAAAACACCCAAAAACATTGAAAAACTCTAAAAACCCTTTAAACCCATAAAATAATAAAAAAAACCCTAAAAAATCAAAAGACAATAAAAACCATAAAAACCCTAAAACCCTTAAAACCCCTATAACCCCTTAAAATCCGTAAAACCCATAAGAAACCATAAAAATATAAAAAATCCCTAAGAATATTAAAATTTTAAAAATCCCTAAAACCCTTCGAAACTCAAATAAAACATTAAATAACCAAAAATAATTAAAACGCCATAAAAACATAAATAAAAAAAGCCATAAATCCCATAAATCCCCTAAAAAACCCTAAAACCCCATAACATCCCCTAAATACCATAAAACCCTTAAAATCCATAAAAACACAAAAAAGTATTAAAAATATGAAAATTATTTGAACCCCTAAAATTTGTTTAAAAAAATCTAAAAACCTTAAAAACCCTAAAAAACACAAAAAAAAAACCCCTAAAAACCCAAAAAACCATAAAAGCCTAAAACCCCTAAAAATCATAAAACCCTCAAAATCCATAAAATTCCATAAAACCTATAGTAATTTGTAAAAATCTATAAAAATATATAGAACTCCTAAAAAATGAAATAACCTAACTCTAAAAAACCTAAAAAAATATTATAATCATAAAAACACATCAAACCCCTAAAAACAAAAAAAACACTTAAAACCTCAAAACCCAAAAATACCCTAAAATCCACAAAACCCCAAAATATCATAAAACCTCTCAAAACCATAACAACGATAAAAACCCATAAAAACCCCAATAACCCACTAAAAACTATAAAAATCAATTAAACCCTAAAATGATTAAAAACACCAAAATCCATAGGAAGCACATACAACTAAAAAAATTAAAAACCTAAAAACCAATAAAACCCCTGAAAACCCTAAAATACCATCAAAATCCCTAAAAACCATAAAAACCAGAAAACCCCATTAAAACACTAAAATCAAATAAAAATCTATAAACCCTTTAAAACCATAAATATTTTAACAAATATAAAAACCCTAAAAAATCCTAAATCACTCAAAAAATCCTAAAAACAATAAAATCTCTTAAAACCCTAAAAATACAAAAAATCATCAAAATTATTTAAAACTATAGAAGTCCATAAAAATCGCAAAAAATCCTTAAAATCATTAAAAACGTAAAAACCCATAAAAACGTGAAACCCCCTGAGAAATCCTTAAAAACATAAAAACAATTAAAAATCGTAAAAACTAAATAAATAAAAAAACAAAACACCACTAAAAACTCTAAAAATCATTTAAACCCATAAGAATTTTAAAATATAAAAACCACCAGAAAATCCTTAAAAAATAAAAAACCCAGAAAACCCAAAGACCATAAATACCAAAAAAAACACCTAAACCATAATAAATCCATGAAACCCTAATTCTATTAAAAGGCTAAAAATCCATAAAATCCCTAAAATCATAATAACCTTTAAACCACCAAAAATTCCCTAATAAAACCTTTAAAACATAAAACAAATAAAATACCTAACAACCTAAAAATGAATAAAACACTAAAAAAACTTTACATCCCCTAAAAATCATTAAAAATAAAAAAACCCGAAAAAGTAATAAAAATCCCTAAAATCCATAAAAACCTAAAAAACATAAAATTACATGAAAACCCAGAAAACCCCTAAGAAAACCATAAAAAACGATTAAGACCCATAAAATGCTAAAAACCATAAAAAATCTAAAACACCATAAAAATTCCAAAAAACAAAGAAAAACCCTCAAACCCTAAAAAAACATAAGATCCCTAAAAACACTAAAAAATGTAAAAATCCTTTAAAACGTTAAATAATTAATAAATAGATGAAAAACTATAAAAACTCAAAAAAAACCATAAAAACATTAAATAACCAATAAACCCATAAAACCATAAAAAACCCTAAACACCCTCAATTTCCCTAAACCCATAAAAATCCTAAATAATCCCTAAAATCCAAAAAAAATGAAAAGCCATAAAAACCTAGAAAAGGACTTAAAGACCACTAAATATTAAAAATACTTAATATACCTTAAAAACCTAAAAACACTAAAACCCTAAAAACATTAAAAAACCCCCACAACCATAAAAATACCTAAAAAAATAAAAACCCATTAAACCCCCAAAAAACACACTAAAAATAAAAATACCCTATAGACGACTAAAAACATTAAAAAGACTAAAAACATTAAAACCCAAAAAAATTAAAAATACCAATAAAAACCTAAAGAAGACCTAAAACCCTAAAATCCCTAAAAAGCCCTGAAAACCCTCAAAATCCTTAAAACACCTAAAATCCCATAAATATTCGAGAAAACCCATAAAATACCTAAAAATGTTAAATCTATAAAAACCTTGAAATCCCTAAGAAAACATTCAAAACATAAAATTATTAAGAACCACTAAAAACCTAAAAATGTTAAAACCTCAAAAACCCTAAAAACACTAAAAACCATAATTCCACTAAAAATCTTAAAAACCCTAAAACCCCATAAAACAATAAAACCACTAAAAAATATAAAAACCTATAAATCCCCTAAAAATGTTAAAAACTCTAAAAATACATAACTACATGAAAAAACACAAAAACACAATAAACCACAAAACAGATAAAACCCCAAAACACATAAAACCCTAAAAACCCTAAAACCCCCAAAATTGATAAAATCCCAAAAAAACCATAAGAATGCTAAAAAATCCCTAAAATCCATAAAAAACATAAAAATCCCTAAAAACATTCAAAACCCTAGTGACAACCTTCAAATCCTAAGAACACATAAAACCCCTAAAAACAAAAAAAATCTAAAAACCATAAAGACCATTAAACACTAAAAAACCTAAAAACTAGAAAAATCACTAGAAGACATAAAAATCGTTAAAATCCAGTAAAACCCTTAAAAAAAGTAAAAACGCTAAAAAAATTAAACCCCAAAAAATGATAAAAATTCTAAAAATCGTTACACCCCTATAAAACTCAATAAAACACACAAAAATTAAAAAAATCCCAAGAATATCGAAAAGCCCTAAAAACATAAAAATCCATAAAACCCTAAGAAATATAAAATTCCAAAAAAATCCCAACAATCCATAAAAACGTAAAAACACTAAAAATCCCAAAAAACATTAATAAAACCTTAAAAACAACACTTTAAACCCAAAATATCCTAAAAAAATGTAAAACCACTAAAAACTAAAATTAATAGAAACCCTGAAAAACAGTAAGAAAACTTAAAAAATATAAAAAAACCCCCAAACCCAATAAAAACCCTAAAAACACTAGAAAATATAAAAACCTATTATATCCTTAAAAATGTTAAAAAACCTCTAAAAAACCTTAAATACCCTAAAAAATAGATAAACCTTAAAAACCTAAAAAACCACAAAACCCTAAAACACCCTTAAAATACTCAAAAATCCCTCAAAACCTTAAAAACCAAAAGAAAATATTAAAACTCCTTAAAAATACTTAAAAAATAAAAATCATAAACACCCTAAGAAAATCGTAATAAACATAAAAACACTTAAAACACCTAAAACCCAAAAAATGATAAAAACATTAAATAATATTTAAAACCTAGAGAACAAAAAAACCATAAAATCCATAAAAATTAAAAATAACCTCTAAAAACTATTTTAAACGTGAAAACATTAAAAGATCTAAAAACCCTTAAAATCCAAAAAAACTGAAAAAATCCCAAAAACCATAAACTCCCTCAAAATCCATAAAAATACTAAAAAGCCCTAAAAATCCAAAAAACCCATAATAATACCTAAAAATTTAATAACTCTAAAACAACCAAATAAATTATCAAAACAAAAGAAAACACAAAACACCTAAAAGCCTAAAAAATACCAAAACCCTAAACACCGTAAAAACCGCTAAAAACCATAAAAATCATAAAAAACCCTAAAAATCCACTAAATACTCTAAAAACCATTAAAAACATAAAAATATTAAAATCCTCTAAAAACCTAAAAATCTCTAAAAATATAAAAAAACCCCTAAAACACAAAAAAAATCCCCTAAAAAACAAAAAATGACCTAAATCACTCAAAAACCATAAAACCCTTAAAAACCATAAAAGTCAAAATAAATCCCTAAAAATTCCTAAAAACATAAAATACCCTTAATCACTATTAAAAAATAAGAAACCCATAAAAACAAAAAAAACACTCAAAACACCCAAAAAACTAAAAATGCTAAAATCTCTAAAAACCCTAAAAATAATAAGAAACCATACACCGCTCAAAATTCCTAAAATAACTAGAAACCATATAAATCCTAAAATGTACTAAAAATACCTAAAAAGGAAAAAACCCCTAGACACCCCGAAAACCACTAAGAAAACCAGAAAAACTATAAACACCTAAAACCACAAAAAACCTAAAAAATATAAAAAACCCTAAAATGAAATAAAAATCCTTAATACGCCTAAATACTATAAAAACAACTAAAACCATAAAACCCCAAAACCCCCAAAAAAACCCTAAAAATTAGTAAAAACTCTAAAAACCATTTAAATAACAAATCACATGAAAAACATCAAAACCCATAAGACCCTAAATAAACCAAAAAATCATCAATACCCTAAAACCCATAAAAAACCCTAAAAACCCAAAAAACCCATAAAACCACTAAAAATCCCTAAAAATCCCTAAAACATAAAAAACCTAAAAAACCTGAAAATCCTCAATAAAATCATATAAATATATAAAACACTAAAACCCCTAAAAACATATAAAAACCCAAAAATCCCTAAAATTCCCAAAACATTGTAAAACAAATATACACCATTAAACAACCTAAAAACTAAAAAACCCACCAAAAGCACTAAAAACTCAAAAAACGTATAAAATCATAAAATTTTTAAATACTCTAAAAATCCATAAAGCCCATAAAAATAATAAAATACCCTACACTCCAAAAATAATCATAAAAACCCTAAAAAGTAAAATAATCAAAATCACTAAAAACCTTGAAAACCCATAGAAAAATATAAATAAGACCAAAAAATACCTAAAATATAAAAAAACTATAAAACCATGAAAACCCAATGAGACCCTTAAAACATAAAAACACTTAAAACCCCTACAAAATTTAAAATGCTAAAGACACTAAAACCCCAAAACCCCTAAAAACATAAAAAAACCCTAAAAACCATAAAAACCCATAAAAACCCTAAAAACCCATAAAAACTCTTAACACCATTTATACCACTAAAAACTTTAGAAAATACTAAACACCTTAAATACCTTAAAAACTCAAAAAAAAAACAAAAAACCCAGAAAATGATAAAATTCTTAAAACCACTATAAAATCTCAATATACCTAAAAACTATACAAACCATAAAAACATTAAAAAATAGATAAAAATATATAAAAATATTAAAAACCCTAAAATCCCTTAAGAACCCTAATACATGATTGAAGACTTGCTAGAAATTTTCCAAGGAACCTTGTTCTATGTTCACATGTTGAGCACTAGGATCTATCCAGGAAAATAAATGAGAAGGGATCTAGATGGTGGATATGTGGATGAAATGAGATTGTTGGTCAAGGTATAACCCAATGAGAATTTTTTTACAATAAATATTTCCAAAATATGCCACAACAGATGACCAATCCTATTATAATTCAATAATTAAGAAAGAACACAGAGTTTGTAGGTAAAACTCACTATAATAACATTACTTTCATTCATGATGTTCAAAGAGTATAAGGGGTGGCTATTTATATTCAAATAGTGATAAAAATATCTTCCACCTAGTTTTCACAAGTAAAAACTCTTAAATTATGTTTTTAACCATTTTTTATATACCAATAAAATTAAGCGACAAGTAGTAAACCCTTATGGAAATTAAAGACAACTATCAAACAACTTCAAACGTCGAATATTCCTTGCTGGGTGGGATTGAAATTCATATCACACCATGGGATTGGTATTTAAAATCATGTATTGGTGTTAATTAATGTAAATATAGAATTAAATTTATTAACCTTATTAGGGTTTTGGGCTTCCCCTTGGGGTTCCATGATAAACCATTTAAGACTCCTTCATTCTCTTGGTCTGCTCCAATGTCACTGGGCCACCAAATCCTCACAGCGGGTCTTCTGAAGTCATAAAAATTCCACCCTCCATATTAATTTTAATTTTAAACCCCCCCTGATTCCCATGAGTTTCATGACCCTCATCTTCCCCTCCATTCTCAAAAAGATTCATCCCCAAATCTGGAAATTCAAATGGGGAAAGATCGAAAACAATAAAGGTGACACTAACCTTTCCATAACTGTTTGATAACTCAATCATTTAGGAATTATCCTTGGTCTTCTCTAATACATGGAAAGTTCCATCTCCTCATAGATGATGTTTTGATTTTCATTTCTATGGAACATCACTTTTAGCATGTTTTTCCATACCAAACATCCTTGATCAAATTTAGCTCATTTACAACACTTTCTCAATCTCCATATTCTGGTAATAAAGATGCAAAAAAAGAAGTAATTGATGAGTTAAGAGAGTTATTGGTATTAAATTATTCATTTAATAGAGTCATGAGAGTTTCTTCCTCCTCTATGGCTCTCTAAATCTACCTTTTTTCTAAAAATAAACTCACTTTTCCATCAACACTCTTGTCTTCACTCTTATTTTCACTCTTGTTTTAATCTATTTTCTTATTCTCATTTCGTTTTATGTCAGTAATCTCTCCATTTTCAATATTTTTTTAATTATCTCTATTTTTTCAGCCTTTTCCTTTTCTCTCTATTCATAATCTCTCTGAATACTCACTTAGTCTTTATAAACATGCAACAACCTCAAGGGTGTAAGTATAACCATCCAAATTAACTTTTTTATTTTATAATCCTCTTAAATGGGAAGTGAGAACCCTCATAGTTAAATTAAATAAAACATTAAAGGAATCTACTAACTTATCAAAAAAGTCTAAGTTGATTGGAATCTTCTTCTCCAAATAGTTTCCAGTGAAAGTAATTTACCTAGCAGTCTGGATCCTCTTCTAAGATATCTTTATAATGCCTTTCTAGATAATACCAAGCTTTAATATACTCTTATTTATTAATCTTATCCATGTTGAATCCTCTAACCAATATTCAGTCTTTCTTTTCAATCCACTCATCTTACTCCTTAGTAGCATTTTCATGGATTAATCTTCCCATCATTTGATCAATATCTTCCCCTATCGCCTTGATCACCAAAACGTCCTCCTACATTTCTTCACTAAGTGCATGAGCAGTTTCATCTGATTATCCAAATCCATGTACTTCAGGTACTCCAAGACATTATGAGGCTCTGTTGTATACTACTGTCTAGGGGGAAGAGCAGTCTCTATCAACGGCATCACCACCTCATATTGCATATGTATCTCCTCTGGTTGATAATTTTCTGTTGAGGCCTATTTCACTTTCTATTAAGACTCGATGATAGTGACCTGATGAACCTCCTCTCCTACCACGGGATGGATCTCATGATACTTTATTTTACCCACTTTTTGGCCGACCAAGTCTTCATCGGTCTAGGAAGATAGGAGTAGTCATTAAACTCCTTAATTTTTGGCTTTCTAGAAACAATGCAGCTCCTCAGATCCCTATTTTCTTTATTACATTTCTTCATTATTTTCATATTAATACCTTTAATATCACTTCCCAAATCATTATCTTCTAATGATTTTCAATCTCCATCATACTTAGCCTTATAGGGACAATTGGATTTTCCCTCTAACTCTCCCTCATTACTCAAACATTCAAATTGATAGTTTAAGTTGAGACAAGACAAAGTCTGCCTCGAGTTAGTTCCATGTCTGGTATTATGTGACCTGCCTACACTATGTGAAGTTTTATCCCACTCTTATCCATCATTATACTTACTCTCTCCATTTGTAAGTATCACCCTTTCTGAGTTGTTACTACCACAAGAACGTACAACCATAGCACATGTGCTTGGATTTTTTTTCACCTCACCCTTAGAAGTGGGGCCAAAATATCTAATATAGACCCCTGGAGCCTGAGTATAAGAATTGAGCATATCCATATTTTCTTGATCCACTAAAATATCTTGTGGACTGCCTTCTAACAAATTGTTTCAAGGATGAATCACCCTCATGTTAAAAATTACAGCTTTACTGGGTTCAAGAGGTAAGACCATTGCTTGTTTTTTCTTCATAACTCCACCCAAACACAGGGTATCCTAATCCTTTCTATTTCCTTATCTAGGACCTTCACAACCTTCTATAAACCCAACACCAATTGTATCGAAAAGTTTTTTATCATCAATAGGAGGACCACCCTGGACCTAATCCTCTTAGAACTCTAGAATATCTCTCTGTTTCCTTGTCCTTCATCTGTAGATCACCAAGCAATGCCCTAGAATCTTGCATGATGGAATGTATTCACACCAGGATTCAAATATGAAGTTCTTATTATATCTAAATTCTTCTAAAATGTAAATACATAAGGATTAAATAGTTTCCTTCAATAAATCAACTTCGACACACACCCTTGGATATATCGGGTGGCACATCACTAGAGTTATATTATCAGTACAGAAGAAAATCCCCACAAAATTTTTGAGAAAATGTAAAATTGATGGATTTTAAAAAGGAATAGGGAGTTATGGAAATATTACCCAAATCACCATCCTTGAATGATATTTGTTCATATAATTATCATATGAACATTTGAAGAGGAGAAATTGAGCACGATCACAAGAGCAAGGTGTGCTCGTCCAAGTTCGAATGAAGTCATCTTCAAAGGTTAACTGAATCATGATGTTCCTAGAGTCACGAAGAACAACCTTTTCTTGCTCTTATAAGCCCCATGTTTCAAAAATCAAGTTTTCGAAATAATCCACTGATGGTCGGTGCTATTTGAAGCATGAAATCAAGGTCAGATTCAGTATAAATGAATCCTTAGTGAATTCTAGGGTTGAGACAGGTAGAAGAGGTAGGCTATTGAAGCATTCAGAAACTTTTTGACTAACGAGAATATGTAGAAAGAAAGGTATGCAGTAAATTGTGAAAAGGGTACGAATGGAGAAGACTGAGTGCCATGAAGATGTATCTGAGGACCCTCCCCCTCTGAGGGTGGAGGGGCCGAAGTGGGTTCATCTCCACCTGGGGCATCAGATCCGACAGCGTAACTGGGGATGATCTCCTACAAGTTCTAGGGTTCCTCTTGTTAAACATCCTCCCATTGTACTCAATAGAATATATGTTGGTGTATCAATCACATGTTACCCACTAATAAAATTTCCAAGGTATACCTAACAAGATATAACTAGAATGCATGGGAACAATTTGACATATAACCGTCTATTAATAATTCCTTGAAGAAAATCGAACTTGTTCTTACATAGCCACTATAACATCCACACTATTATTTTACCATTAGAATTTATAAGGCCTAGGATTCTTGGTTATAGTTAAACCTAATTTATCAACCATAAAACCACTTTTTACGTTTTTTAAACTACCCCCATGAATGATAATACTATATAACTTATCTTTTATGAGGCAAACAGATTGAAAAATGTTCTCCCTTTCCTCTTAATCCTATTCCTCATAGGTTTGATCAATATAATCATGCCATACCATAAGAATTTATCCATGTACATGGATATTTATTTCCACATTCAAATACTCCTCAATTGATATCATTTAATCTTCACCTGAGATAGAATAAAGAGAATCGATATCAAGGGAATTATGAGGAAAAATATCCAAATCCTTGACATTTAAAACATATCACATGATTTGGAAATAAACTTACCCATTGTTTTACCTTTGGATTCATGAAATAATGGTTTTGGTTTAGTCACCTCGTTTGAATTTATTTTGTGTTACCTTACATTTTCTTGTGGTTTGGAATCCTTAAACTTGAAATAAGATTTAGAATACTTACTATAAGATACATGGAACACAATTATTTCCTTTAATTTCCAATCCACTTTTTAAAACATGTTAATAAGATCCTCTATGTCGAAATATCTGTTCCTGTCTAGTATATCCCAAATTTCATGGTTAAGGCCATTCAAAATCCTTTAAATGGTTTCTTATCACTCCTCATCAAATAGACCTAAATCATGAGGATCTCTATCTTTTTATGATGCTCTTCAACACTAAAAGATCCTTGTTCCAAATCCTACTACTTGTGAAAAAGATCATTATAATAGTGGATATGAATAAAGCTCTTACCCATTACAATGTTCCAATCCAACAATGTGAGGATGGATATTTCTCCACTTTATCATTGAATCAATTGTATTTGGTCCCACCAAATACTAGGATAGTTGGTGAATTCCATAACTTTCAACACCACCTTATTTTCCTCTGAATAGTTCAGATAACCAAAATCATATTATTCCTTTTGTTCCAATTACAAGTATGTTTCAAGATCATTCTCACCATATAATGAAGGGATCCTAAAATTTACTCATCCAAGATCATTAATTTTACTCCATTTTGGTATCATTATGTGAATTAGTGACACATGAAAATCAGAGAACTTTGCCTCTTCTTAAACAAACCCCCTCTATAGTGGTTGTCTAGAATAGTAAGGGGATTCCAATTCATCCAACCTTACATTAAACCTTTAAAATCATTCTTGTACATCCATCATGAACAACTTAATATCTGTTTCCATGGTGTTACTCACCTCCTCCATTTAAGAATCATGAAAGAAAATTTGAAGAGATAAAAATGTGGACCTCACACACAACCTCACATGTTTAAACTTGAAAATATATTTTTCTCTCGTATATCACTCAATTTTTTATTTTTCACTAAATTCAACTCTGTTTACTTTTACCAATAAACCCTTTTCTTATATCATTCCTACCAAATACCAAAAAAACTAATGGTTAATTGGAGTGTGGAAACACTAAAGTAGAATTATAAAATAAAATTCAAAATGGATTAAATAGTAACATGTGGGAAGGGAGATATCGGAGATGGAAAAAATGCTAAATGGTTGTAGGACTCAACAGTTTTCATTTACTGAGCCTTAATTTTTTTATGGTCTTTTTTTGAATTAATGTAATGAAAACAAGATGAATTTTCAATACGTTAATATAGGATAAGAAATAATTTGAAACACATAATGTAATCAATGTGAGAGTTGTGATGTAACATCACACCCCTCCTCATTGGCTTGAGAAGTGATGGGGGATACTAGGCCTTAGATGACATACCTAAGACGCCAAATAATGATAATAAATTCCAAGGGCCTCATAAATAGTTGGGGGTATAATTTAAAATTTTAAAATAAAATGACCAAACCAATGTAACCATAAAAACTAAACTTCTTAGTGATGCATGAGTACCAAAATACAATCCAAGACAAGACTAAACCAAAATAAAATATCAGATTACAAGAAGAATCTATGTTATATAACCAATGGAACCAAATTATAAAAAATCAAAAAGACAAAAAAGACACCAACAACAACTCCCAATTTTATTCAAGCTCCAAATCCACATTACCAGCCCAAGGTATCAATAAGTATCACTAAATAATTAGTTTATTGTGCCTTTACTTGTGTCTCGATATATAACATCTAAAAATGAACCATAGTGACCAATAAGGGGGTGAGTATAAAAACCAGTAGGATTACCCAAAATAATTCCCAAATAATTACAATAGGATTGAAAATTTTATAAAATTTTTATAAAAAAATTTAAAAACAATTCAAATTTGTTTATATACCACCAAAATCGTTTTCCAAGGAAAATAATCAAACAAGCCTTCAAAAAAATGTTTTCCAATAATAAATCAACAACTACAAAAATAATTATCAAGGAGAATCAAAAACTATTATAACCATTTTCCAATTTATGATTTGGAATAAAAATTTCCTTGTCCACAAAAATCCTCAACAAAAACACACAGTCAAGCTTGGTGTTACAATTGATAGTGGAACTTCACGTCTAAAATCCATCCCTTTGATGGTGGTACTTCACAACCATTATCCATCCCATTAAAATAATGGAAAAATATTATAACCAAATCATATAAACCCATTTCAATAATGTAATTTCAAAAAATACATTATTTCATCACCCGACCATAATTTTAAAATCATCATTTTAAATGTATTAACATTGATTTTACAAAAATACATCCAATTCACATGATTTCTAAAACCAAAATTCAATTGACAATTACATAAAACCAAACTATCATTTTCACCAATATTTTAAACAGTTAAATAAAATTTAAATCAAGCCTTTATGTTCTAATGAATTGAATTCCAGATTCAATCACCCTAACTCTTAAATTCCAGCTAAAAAAATAACACCATAATAACTTTAATAAATTGGATTAAATATTTAAGATTCCAACGTAGATCTCATTAAATTCAATAAAAACAATCACATCCCATCAATGACATCAAACACCATGGATTTATCCACAGTGAACTAATTACATGGTTCCAAACATGGGAAAGAGAATATATATAAGGAAAATAATTAAGAAAAAGAACTTTCTGGTGAATACGAGACCCCAACAAACATGGATTCACCTAGGAATCGATCTTGAATCAAATGGAATTGTATCCACCACAATGGGAGAAAGAGGAATAAAAAAACAAAAAAAAAACAAAAAATCCTAAAAAATCCCCAAATATCCCTAAACACATAAAAATCCCTAAAACCCTAAGAACCCCTAATAAAACCATAAAAAATAAAAACACATAAACACCTAAAAAACATAAAAATTATTAAAACCCTAAAAACCCGGAAATCCATAAAAACCCTAAAAACATAAAAACACTAATAACCTATAAAAATAATAAACATTTAAAAACTCTAAAAACCATTTAAACCCCTAAAAATGTTAAAAAAACTATAAAAACAACTATAAAACCCCAAAAAACACAAAAAACCCAAAAAAACAAAAAAACCCCAAAACCCCCTCAAAATTCCTAAAACCCATTAAATCCTAAAAACCCTAAAAATCCCGAAAATCTTAAAAAACCCCTTAAAACATAACCCCCCCCCCCCTTGAATATTTTTTTCAAAACCTGAAAACACATAAACCCCATAAAAACATAAAAACACTAAAAACACTAAAAACACTAAAACACCACAAAACTCCTAAAAACCATAAAACCCCTAATAACCTAAACAAACCCTAAAAACCCTAAAAACCCACTAAATACTCTAAAAAAATTTAATGACTAAAAAAGATACAAAAAAAAATAAGGAACCATAAATATCCTTTATCACTAAAAACACCATAAAACCCCCAAAAAACCAAGTTACCCCTAAAACCCCTTAAAATCCCCCCAAAACCAAAAAATCTTTAAAACATCAACAAAATCTTTAAAAATCCTTAAAAAATAAAAAATCATAAAACTCTATAAATACCTATGAAAACCATAAAAACCTAAAAGAACCTAAAACCCCTAAAAACTCTAAAAACCATAAAAAACATAAAACCCCTTAAAAACATAAAACCCCTAAAAATATATAAAAACCACTACAAACTCTAAAAAACCTTTAAAACCATAAAATATTAGAAAACTAAAAAAACCGCAAAAAACCCAAATAATTCTTAAAAACCCAAATAACCATAAAATCTCAAAACAACCTAAACACCTGGAAATTCAAAAACCCAAAAAACCTTAAAATACTAAAAAATTCTCTAAAAATAAGTAAAAACATAAAAAACATAAAAAACATAAAAACCATGGAATACCCTAATAAAACCTTGAAAACATTAAAACAATGAAATCCCTTAAAAACCCTAACAACCCTAAAAATTATAAAAGACCATAAAAATTATAAACACCACTAAAAACCATAAAATCCCATAAAACCACCAATACCACTAAAAATTCTAAAAACCCTTTATACTTTTAAAATGTTAAAAACTCTAAGAACCCATAAATCCCTAAAAACCCAAAAAAACCAAAATACACCCAAAACAAAAAAACCCATTTAAAATCCCTAAACGATTCTAAAAACCCTCAAAATCCCTAAAGCCCCTAAAAACAACAAAAAATCCAAAAAATCCCATGAAATCCCTAAAATTTTAGATAATCATAAAAACCCTGAATAAACCCTAATAAAACCATAAAAACATATAAAAAACCCTAAAACCCTAAAAATGATAAAAACCATAGAAAAAACTAAAACCCCTAAAAATCCTAACACCCCTAAAAATCACTAAAAATCCTATAAACCACAAAAATCATAAAATATCCCTAAAAATACCTAAAAATATAAAACCCACAAAAAATTCTTGAAATCTCCTAGGAAAAACTTAGAAACATAAAACACATAAAACCCATAAAAAAATGCTAAAACCCATAGAAGGAATTATAAATCATTAAAACACCTAAAACCATAAAACCCATAAAAATTGTAAAAAAAACCCCTAAAACCCCTAAAACCCAACTAAAAAAATCTAAAACCCCTTTAAACCCTTAAAAATGATAAAATACCACGAAACCCATAAAAAACTCAAAAAACCAAAATCTCCCCCATAAACCTTTAAACCATAAAACTATTAAAACCGACATAATTCCTAAAAACAAAAAAATACCTAAAAATCACTAAAAATACCTAAAATCATAAAACCTTAAAAACATTGAAAAAAACCTAAGAAAACAGTAAAATCATAAAAATACTAAAAAATCCTTAAGAAACTATAAAAATGATAGAACCACAAAAACTCTAAGACCCCTAAAAACACTAAAAGTCATAGAAACACCAAAAACATTAAAACCCCAAAAATCCTTTAAAAACCTTTAAAACCGACTAAAAAGTATAAAAACACGTTAAAATTATAAAAATGTTATTAGAACTAAAAATTTTAAATCCCTAAAAAACTAAAAAAAAACCCATAAAACCTAAAGAATGAAAAAAATATAAAACCCACAAAAACCTTAAAACATAAAAAACATAGAAAATCCTCAAATATACCTAAAAACCTAAAAAATTCTAAAATACCCTGAGAATCCCAAACAAAACCATTAAAACATAAAATAACATAAAATTCTAAAAAAACCTAGAGAGACTAAAAATCCTTAAAAATCCTATAAACCTCAAATCCCCTAAATATCATAAAAACACACAAAATTCATTAAAAACCCTAAAATCCTAAAAAACCTAAAACCCAAAACCCATGAAAACCCATAATAAAATCATTAAAACCTAAATAAAAATAAATCCCTAAAAGATCTAAAAAATGTGAAAATCCATTAAAAACACTAAAATCCCCTAAATCTATAAAAACCCCTAAAAACCTTAATACCCCCCAAACCCCCCCCCCCACAAAACTCCAAAACACGCTAAAACTCGAAAAACCGTTTGATCCCTAACAAATGTTAAAAATATTAAAAACCTCAAGACCCCAAAATACTCAACAAAATCCTATAAACCAAAATAATCCCATGGAAACCATAAAACCCCTAAAACACTAAAAACACAAAAATCCCTAAAATCCTAAGAAACCATAAAAATCCTAAAAAAAACTTAAAATCATAAAATAAAAAAACCATAAAAACACTGAAATCCCTAATGAAAACCATAAAACCCCTTAAAAATCCAAAAAAATTATAAAAAACCCATAAAACCCTAAAAACTACCAAAATCTATTTAAAACCCAAAAACATAAAAAACATTAAATGTATTAAAAACAAAAAAATACTCAAAAAAGATAAAAAACCCCCAAAAAAATAAAACTCTAAAACCCTAAAAACCTAAAAACCATAAAAATCCAAAAAACCCCTCAAAATCAGTAGAAACATTTAAATCCCCAAAAACCTAAAAAACCCTATGAAAACCTTAAAAACAAAAAAAAACACATAAAGCCCCTAAAATACAAAAAAAACTCCAAAAACCCTCAAAAGTCATAAATACCCTAAACCCCTAAAAGTCCCTAAAAATATTAAAAACCCATAAAAATCATAAAACCCCCCAAAAAACACTAAAACATAAAAAAGACTAAAACCCCTAAAAATCACTAATAAATCCTTAAAAAACTAAAATCACATAAAACCCCGAAAAACCTAAAAACACTAAAAACCCTAAAAACCCTAAACACTCTAAAAACTCTTAAAACCCATCAAATAAAAAAACCATTAAAACTCGTAAAACCTCATAAAAACAATAAATAAAAATTAAATTTAAAAAACCCTTTAAAAATGAAAAATGTATAAAAACTCCGAAAACCATTAAAACCCCTAAAAACTCAAAAAAAAACCCTTAAAACCCAAAAAAACTAAAAAAAACTAAAACCCCCTATAACCCTTAAAATAAAAATAAACACTAAAAATCCATAAAAATCCTAAAAATTCATTAAAATTCCTAAAAAAGATGAAAATCATAAAAACCCTAAAAACCCCTAAAAACTAAAAAATGAAAAAACAATTAAATCCCAATAAAACCCAAAAAATAAAAAAGACCCCAAAAATCCTTTTAAAACCTTAATAACCATAAAATTCTTAAGACTGGTCAAATATATAAAAACATTTTAAAACCCTAAAAACATTTTAAAGGCTCTAAAAAAAATCAAAACCCATAAAAACTAAAATAACCCCTAAAACCCTAAAAACTCTATAAATCCCAAAAACCATAAATATCCTATAAAATACCTATAAATACTAAAAAATTTAAAAATCCTAAAAATTGGAATCCCCTAAGAAAAAATAAAAAAACCTAAAACAATTAAAACCCCTAAAATCCTAAAAAATGCTAAAAACCCTAACCCCCCCCCCCCCCCCCGAAAACCCCTAAAACTGTTAAAAAATTATAAATCACAAGAAACATTAAAAACCCATAAATTACATTAACACCCTAAAACCCCACTAAAAACCCACTATAAAAACTAAGACCCTTTAAACCCCTAAATGTTTTTTAAAAAATTTAAATAAATTAAAACCCTACAAAATAAAAAAACCATAAAACCTAGAAAAAATATAAAAACCATAAAAGACCTCAAATTCTCTAAATACCCTAACAAATAATAAAAATACATTAAAATACCTAAAAATACCAAAAACATAGAAAACCTAAATAACATTAAAATCTATAAAAAAAACCATAAAACCTAAAAACACTTAAAACCACAAAGAAAATAAATGCACTATAAACCCTAAAACCCCGAAAAATACCTAAAAACCTAAAAACCCATAAAACCCTTAAAATACATAAAACCCCTAAAAATACATAAAAACCCTAAAACCACTAAAAACACTGAAACCCATTAATACTGTTAAAATTTTTAAAAAACATGGTAAACCTTAAATTCTATACAAACTCAACAAAACCCCAAAAACAAAAAAACCATAAAAATCTAAAATGTCTAAAAACCCTCAAAATCCCAAAAAACACTAAAATGAAATAAAAATTATAAATAACCATAAAAAACCATGTGAACCCCTATAAAAACATTAAATGCATAAAAATACTGAAAACCGTAAAAACCTAAAAACAATAAAACATTACAAAACCATAAGTACCCTAAACCCCCCAAAAACCCCAAACCCCCCAAAAAACCACAAAAAACACTAAAAATACATTAAAATCTTAAAAATGTTAAAAACACTAAAAAGAATTAACTACCCAGAACAACTCAAAAAACCCCAAAATTACTTAAAAATGCCTAAAACCCTAAAAAACCCTAAAACCCATCAAAATACAAAAAACCCCTTAAAACCCATAAAATCCTTAAAAAGATGAAAAAATTACAAAAAAACTAAAAAACAAGAAATACCATGTAAACCCCTAAGATAAAATTAAAAAACTAATAACAGTTAAAACCACCAAAAATCCTAAAAAAAGATAAAAATACATAAGAAACCCTAAAACCCCTAAAACCCCAAGAAACCGAAAATTTAAAAAATTCATAAAAACTATAAAAAACCATAGTAATAACTAGAAAAGTAAAAACCCCCCAAAAACCTGAAAAATCATAAGAGAACCTTGAAAACATTAAAGGCTTAAAACCCCGATAAACCAAAAAACTTTTAAACCCCTAAAATACCCTAAAAACCTAAAACCCCCTAAAATCCATAAAACCCCTAAAAACCATACAAAAATCCTAAAAACCAATAAAACCCGTAAATCTAAATAAAAACTCTATAACCTCTTTAAACCACTAAAAACTAAAAAACCTTAAAAACACGTAAAAACTAAAACAACCGCTAAATCCAAAAAAAACCATAAAAACCTTAATCCAAGAAATTTTTTAAAAATCCCAGGAAACATAAAGAACCATAAAAAATTAAAACCCCTAATAAAACCTTAAAAACATACAAACACATAAAACCCATAAAAAACATAAAAAATCCTAAAACCTAAAAAAACACTAAAACCCTTCAAAACAATAAAACCCCATAAACCACCAAAAACCTTAAAAGACATATTTGAAATGAAAACCCCTTTATACCCTTAAAAATGTTAAAAAAAATCTTAAAATTATTAACAACCCTCAAAAACTCAAATGACCCTAAACCCCCTAAAACCATAAAAACCCTAAAAATACTAAAAAACCCTAAAAACCCTTAATATCATAGAAATCCTAAAAAATATATAATAATCCATAAAAACATAAAAAACCCTAAAACCATAAAAAATATATATCCATGTAAACCTAAAACACTTAAAACCCCTAAAAACCAAAAAAATGCAAAAAGCCCTATGAACACTAAAACCTCAAAATCCAAAAAACCCCTTAAAACCCATAAAAATCCAAAAATATCACTAAAAACAATCAAGACCCTGAGTACTCTAAGTAAAACATAAAAACCTAAAAAAAATTAATCTCTTAAACCACTAAAAATACTATTAACCCTAAAACCCAATGATAATCCCTAAAAACCATAAAACCCCTTAAAATCTTAAAAACCCGTAAATCCAACTAAAAACTATAAAAACCCTTTAAAAACATAATAGTGTTAAAAAAATTATAAAAAACTGAAAAACTAAAGAAACTCTACAAACCCAATATCTATAAAGACTATAAAAAACCCTAATAATCCCTAAACCCCCTAAAATCCAATAAAAAGCCCCAAAAAATCCCTAAAAATCTACAAAAACCTAAAAACCCCCCTTAAAACCCTTAGGAAAAACCTAAAAAAACCCATAAAACCCCTAAAAACAAAAAAAACATAAAAACCCTAAATAACTACTAAAACATCTAGAAACATTAGACCCATAAATACATTAAAAATACTAAAAACTTTAAAAACAATAAAAATATTAAAAATATACAAAAAACCCCAAAACCATAAAACCTATAAAACATAAAAAAAAACCTAAAATACTAAAAAACACAAAACACCTAAAAACCCTAAAATTACCAAAAAAACCAGTAAAACACTAAAAACCCCGAAAAACCAAAAAAATATAAAAACCCTAACAAATATTAAAACGTTCAAAATCCCTAAAAACCTAAAACCCATGAAAATCTTAAAAAGGCCTAAAATCCCTGAATACATAAAAAACCACAAAACACTGAAATATCCTAAGGAAACCAAAAACACTTATAACACCTAATAACTCAAGAAATCCTAAAAGTCACTAAAAACTCTAAAAACCATATAACCACCAAAAACCATTAAAAACACTAAAAACCTACAATATTTGTAAAATTCCACTAAAAATGTAAAAAAAAATTAAACCCCCCAAAATATTAAAAACTATAAAAAACCTTAAAAATCTCAAAAACTCAAAAAAACCTAAAAACTCAAAAATCCATAAAAACAAAAAAGACCCTAAAACTCCAAAACCCTTCAAAATCCAAAAAACAATAAAAACCAATGAAAATTAAAAAAGACCCTAATGTCCCTAAAAAATAATCACCCATAAAAACCTAAAAAAAATAAGAAAACCTTAAAAACCTATCACCACTTAAAACTCCTTAAAACCCCTAAATCCCCAAAAAACACTAAAATACTTCAAGACCCCAAACCCATAAAATCCCTAAAACATTAAAAACATGAAAAATACATAAAAAAAATAAAAACTACAAGAAACTATAGAAAATCTTTAAACACCTAAAAATGTTAAAAATCTCTGAAAACCTTTAAAACCATTAAAATCTAAAAACCCAAAATCTCAAAAAGCCAAAAATTTGTAAAACCACCTAAAACACTTAAAGTAGCAAAAAAATCCCATAAAAGTCATTATAAATCAATAAAAATCTCTAAAAATGAAAAGTCGTATTTAAGGCCTAAAACATTGAATAAAACCATAAAACCCCAAAACACTAAAAAACCATAAAAATGTAAAAATATCTCAAAATACAAAAAACCCTAAAACAACTAATACCCTTAATATCCCTAAAAAACCTAACAACCATCAAAATTTAATAAAATCCCAAAAAATATATAAAAACTATTAAAAACCCTGAAAACCCCAAAGCAAATGTTAAAAACCAAAAAACACATAAAACCCCTAAAAACTGTAAAACTCTAAATTACATAAAAGTCTACAAACCCCCAAAAACCTTTACAAAATTAAAAGCCCATAAAACCCCCAAGCCCACTAAAAATAAAAAAACCCTTTAAATCACCGAATTCATTAAAAACTATTAAAAAATTTGAAACCATAATAAAATAAAAATCCCTTTAAAACAAAAAATACATAAAACCCTAATAACCCAAAAATCCAAAAAACCCTAAAAATCCCGAAAATACTAAAAGTATATAAAAATTGTAAAAATCTCTAGAAATCAGTGAAAAACTAAAAAACACTAAAACCTTGAAATCCCCTAAGAAAACCTTAAAAACATAAAAAAAATAAAAAAACCCTAAAACCCTAAAAATGCTAGAAACAAAAAAAACGAAAAAACCTTAAAATAAAAAAACCCATAAATATCCCAAAAAACAATAAATATTCATAAAAACTATAAAACCCCCTAAATCCCATAAAAACCCAAAAATTATCTAAAAATATAAAAAACCCCCAACCCCTTAAATCATTAAAATCTCCAAATAACCTTAAAGTCCTAAAAAACATAAAAACCCCAAAAAAACTAAAAAACATCAAAACCCACCAAAAAATAAAAAAAAACCCACAAAAATCTAAATACCCTATAAACCATAAGAAATTAAATAAAAATCCTTGATAATTTCTAAATAAAATAATAACACTTAAAAACCATAGAAACAAAAATATTATAACCCTAAAACCCTCAAAATCCCTTAGAACCCTAATAAACCATTAAAACCTAAAAAATACCTAAAACTCCCTAGAAATTATAAAAACCCTCAAACACCTAATAAAACCATAAAATAATGAAAATATTTAACACCCTAAAAACTAAAAAACACTACAATACCTAAAAGGTTGTAATACACTAAACACCCATTAAAACCCTCAATATCCCTTGAAACCCTAAAACCAAAAAAATCCAAAAAAATACCTATATCAAAAAATAAAATAAAAAGAACCTAAAACCGTGATAAACCATAATAAAGCCTTATAATTTTAAAAACATTTCAAATCTATAATAAACCTAAAATGTGTTAAAACCCATAAATTACTCAAAGCCCATAAAAATCATAGAAAATACTAAATAAACTAAAAACCCCTAAAATGCATAAAAAACATAAATCCCACTAAAAAATATAAAATCTATTAAAACCCATAATGTTTTAAAAAACACTGAAAATCCATAAATACACTAAAAACTAAATAAACCATAAAACCCTAAAAACACAAAAAACCCTAAAAATGTTGAGAATTCTAAAAAATCATAAAATCCATAGAAGACATAAAAACATAAAAATCATTAAACAAATCCCTAAAAATTATTAAAAACTAAAGAACCCCTAAAATGATAAAAACTCCAAGAAAATGTAAAACATAAAACACTTCAAAACGCTAAAACCCCAAAAAATGCTAAAAACCATAAAAAGCCAAAAAAAATTCCCTCAAAACCACAAAACCCCCTAAAAACATAAACAACCCAAAAAATCCATTAAAAACTATAATAAAACATTAAAAAAATCAAAAAACCCTTTAAACCCCAATTTTTTTATATCTATAAAAAACGTTAAGAAACCTAAAAAACAAAAAAAAAATCCCTAAAACCCCATTAAACACCTAAAAACCCCTAACAACAATAAAATTTTGAAAGAACCCAAAAAAATCCCTATAAACATAAAAACCCTAAAAACCCTGTAATATCTAAGAAAAACTAAAAAATGATTAAAATACCTAGAAACCTAAAAACGCAAAAACCCCTAAAACATTAAATACCCTAAAACACTAAAATTTCTCTAAATCCATAAAAACCATAAAAAATCCAACAAAATCACTTGAGATCACTAAAAACTTAAAAAACCGAGAAATTTTAATAAAACCATAAAAACATAAAAACACAAATAAACATAAAAGACGCTACAAACCCTAAAACCCCTCCAATTCCATAAAACCCCAAAAATTGATAAAATACTAAAAACCCCTAAAAATACAAAAAAAAAAAATTAAACACCCTAAATCAACAAAAACCCCTAACAAAAACATAAAAACTAAAAACAATTAAGATCCCTAGTAACATAAAAACCACTAAAACCCCCGAAAATCCATAGAACCCATAAAAACCTAAAAAACCCTAAAAACCCTTTTAAAACCTAAAAACCCACATAGAATTCTCAAACCTTCAAACCCCTAAATTTTTTAAAAAAACACTAAAAACCCCTAAAAACCCTAAATACTCAAAAAAACCATAACCCCCTCCCCCCCAAAACCCCTAAAATAGTAAAAATTCTAAAAAGATTAAAAACCCTAAAAGCACTAAAAACCCTTAAAAATACAAAAAAAATTACCAAAAAATGCTAAAAAACACAAGATTCCAAAAAATATGGGAAATTCCAAAGAGTACCCTAAAAACATAAAAACACTTTAATCACTTAAAATCCTAATAGTACTAAAACCCCTAAAAACCCTAAAACCCAAAAAATCCCTAAAACCCCTAAAAATCCTAAAAACCCCTCAAAAACCACTAAAATTCTAAAGAAAACCTAAAAATAAAAAAAAACTTATAAAACATTAAAACCATATGGAAACATTTAAAACATAAAAAAATTAAAACTACTAAAAACATAAAAATAATAAAAACCATTAAAACCCCAAAAAACCTAAAAATGATAAAAACCAAAAAATATCTAAAAACATTAAAAATCCCTAAAAATCCACAGAAATCCTAAAAATCACAGAAACTGTAAAAAGCCTTAAAATCCATAAAAACATTAAAAAAACTCTAAAAACATTAAAAACCATATAAACTCAAAAAACTCTAAAATACCAAAATACATATTAAACCATATAAACTATAAAACACTCAAAATCCCTAAAAACCCTAAACACCATAAAGATCCAAAAAATAACTAAAAATCCCAAAAAAAAAATGTAAAAATACCAATACCATGAAATAATCTAAGAAATCTTTAAAAAAAATAATCCACTTAAAAACCATAAAAAACTAAAAAATCTAAAACCCATAAAAATCCTAAAATAACATAAACCCCTAAATACTGTTAAAATCACTAAACCCATAAAAACTCTAAAATGCCATTCATCCCTTAAAATTCACTAAACAATCCAAAAACTCTTTAGAAACCTAAAAATGTTAATTTTTTTTAAAAACCTTAAAACCCATAAAATCTCAATAAAACACTAAAGAACTAAAAAAATAAAACCCTTAAAAATAACAAAACACCAAAACTCCCAAAAATCAATAAAAATCCAAAAATTCATAAAATTATCTAAAAATATAAAAACTCTAAATGCCATTACAAGTACAAAGAAAACTAAAAAAACCTCAAAACAATTAAAAAACATAAAAACAAAAATTCTAAAATCACAAAAAACCCTAAAAATCCCTAATATCCCTAAAATTCATAAAACCCCCAAAAAACCAAAAAACCCATAAACCCCCATAAAAACCATAAAAGCACTAAATATTATAAAAACGATTTAAACCTTCAAAACAATAAAATAATATAAAATCATTAAAAACCCTAAAACCCTCCAAAACCATAAACTCGCAAAAAACCATAAACCCCTAAAAATTCTAAAACCCTTCAAATCCCTAAAATTCTAAAATTGATTAATATCCTAAAACTCCCTAAAAATACCAGAAAACCCTTAAAACCCCAAATAAAATTTTGAAAAAATAAAAACAACTAAAAACCTTAAAAAGTAAAAAAATACAAAAAACCATATAAAAACTAAAAACATAATGACCCCTAAAACCTAAATATCCCCTAAAAACAGATAACAAAAAAACAACTAAAATATCTAAAAACCCTTTAAAACCCTTATTTTTTACAATCTATAAAATACCTTAAAACCATAAAAATTAAAAGAAACCCTAAAAACCTATAGCATCATACAACCCTATAACCCTAATAACCATAAAAACACTAAAAACCATAAAACAAGAAAATCATAATAGACCTAAAATCTATAAAAATGTAAAAAACCAAAAATACCTTGAAAAATCCATAGGAAATCATAATTACAAAAAAACACTTAAAACCCTGAAAAAACCTAAAAGCACCAAAACCCTAAAAAACCCTTAAAACCTTAAAAACCCAAAACCCCTAAAAATCCCATAAAACAATGAAAACCATAAAAATTATAAAAATCCAATGAAATGTAAAAACCCTATAATCCTAAAAACCCTTAAGAGAATATTACAATCCTAAAACACATAAACCCCTACAAAATTAAAAATGTTATCAACACTAAAAATCCTAAAACCGAAAAAAACCTAAAACCTTAAGACCATTAAAAACCAAAAAAATTTAGAAATCAAAGAACCATTTAAGCCCCTAAAGAAATAAAAACCAATAAAACCTCAAAACCCTAAAACTCAAAAAAACCCCAAAAAACCCCAAAAAAGACTAAAAACCCTAAAACACATAAAACCCAAAAAACCACACAAAATATAAAAAAACCTAAAAATCCATAAAAACATAAAAAATCCTAAAACCATGAAAAAACATTAGAACACATTAATAAACTAAAAACCCTTAAAAACCCTAAAAACCAAAAAAATATTGAAAACCCTAAATACCTAAAAACCATAGACCCTAAAAATCATAAAATATCTTTAAAACCCATAACAAACCTAAATAAACTAAAAAATCTAAAACCCCATTAGACCTCTAAAAATGTTAAAAATATATAAAAAGCCTTAAAACTCATAATATTATAAAAAACCCTACTACTCAAAAACAAACCCTAAAAATCCAAAACCCCCTAAAACACTTAAGATTCCTAAAATCCATAAAAATTAAATTAAAATCCATGAAAATCAGTAAAAATGTAAAAAACTCTAGAAAACCTAAAATCTCCTATGAAAACATTAAAAAACTAAATCGCTTAAAAATCCAAAAAACCAAAGAAAACATAAAAAATAAAAAAACCATAAAACCGCTAAAACCCTAAAAACCATAAAACAATACAAACATTAAAAATACTAAAAACCCATAAAAACCAGAAAAAACAATTTAAACTCTAAAAACCCTTTAAACCCCTAAAATGGTTAAAAACATCAAAAAACTAAAAAAAATGTAAAAAAACTAAAAAAACCCCAAAAAACCCACCAAACCATAAAAACCCTAAAAACCCTAAAACCCCTCAAAAACCCCTAGAAAACTATAAAAATTTCAAATTACATAAAAACATAAAAACCCTAAAAACAATTAAAATCCCAAAGAAACCATAAAAAACTAAAAACATGTAAAACCCTAAAAAACATAGAAACACAAAAACAGCAAAAACCCTAAAAACAAACAAATTTTCTACAAATCATAAAAAACATTAAAAAAATAAAAAATAAACTCAAAATATCGTAAATGAAAAAACTGTAATAACTTTCAGAAACCCTATGAAACCATGAAAAACCAAAAAGCACTTAAAACACCTAAAAACACTAAAACCCCAAAAGACCCTAAAAACTTTAAAAACCACAAAAACTCAAAAAAATAATAAAACCCATAGAAACCCATAAAAATATGATACAAACAAATAAAAACTATAAAAACACTAAAAACCCCTTAAAAACTAAAAACCATAAAAACCCTAAAATTATTCAAAATCAATAAATTCACTAAAAGAAAATAAAAATATGAGAAAACCCTAAAAATTTTAAAACCACTGAGAACACCTATAAAAATATTAGAAACCTAACAAACATAAAACCCATGAAATGCTAAAAATGATAAAAACCATTTTAACCCCTAAAAACTATAAAAACCCAAGAAAACCATTGAAAATGTTAAATACTCCTAAAATCTCTAAAAATCACTAAAAACTCTTACAACTATAAAAACTAAAAAAAATATTTAATCCCCTAAAATGTTCAAAAACTCTAAAAGACCATTAAAACCTTAAAACACAAAATAAATTGAAAACCAATGAAAACCATAAAACCATTAAAAATCCTAAAACCCCTCAAAATCCCTAAAATCATAAAAAACAATAAAATCATAGAAAAATCTATAACATCCAAAAAAAACAAAAAAACGAAAAAAACCATGAAAAACCCTACAAAAACTGCAAAAACATAAAAACCCTTAAATCCCGTAAAACACAAAGAAAACTATAAATACCATAAGAACCCAAAAAACCGTACAAATCCATAAATCAAAAAAATACATAAAAACAAATAAAAACCCAAAATACCACTAAAAATGTAAAAACCATTCAAACAACTAACAAATTAAAAAAATTCTAAAAAACAAAAAAACATCAAAACAACAATAAAATATAAAAAAACCAAAGAAACCAAAAAAAATCCCCAAAACCCATCAAAATCCCAAAAAACCCAAAAAAAATAAAATCTAAAAGGGCCATAAAATTCCCAATAAATGATAAAATATCATAAAAAACCCTAAAAGACACAAAAAAACCATTAAAAACCAAAACAAATAAAACCCCATAGAATCCTAAAATTGATAAAAATCATAGAAAACCAAAAAACCAAAAAAACCTAAAACTTTAAAAAACCCAAAAAAAACATAAAACTATAAAAACCCACTAAAAACTCTAAAAATCCATCAATCCCCAAAAATTGTTAAAAATTGTTAAAAAACGTTCAAAAACCTTAAAACCCAATAAAAAATAAAAAATTCCCAAAAAACCAAAAAAAAAAACAAAAAACAAACACTAAAAACCATAAAAATTATTAAAACCCTCAAAATCCCTAAAAGCCCTAAAACCAAAAAATACTAAAATTCCTAAATATCAATAAAAACCCCATAGAAATTTAAAAACCCTTTAAAAACCTAATGAAACCCTAAAAAACTAAAATAATTTTTAAAACCACTATAAAATCTAAAAAATATAAAAACCCTAAAAAACATAAAAACCCTAAAACCCCTAAAACAATTAAACCCCAAAAAACATTAATAAAAATTAAAAAAAACAATAAAAACCATAAAACCCAATGGGGTCTATTAAAATCCTATAGACCCCAAAATACGTTAAAAAAATTCAAAAAACCTTAAATCCCTAAAAATACTCAAAAATCCTAAAAACTAAAAAAACCATAAAACACACAAAAACCAAAAAACCCTAAACCCCTAAAAACACAAAGCCCCTAAAAATACCTAAAAAAGAAATAAAAAAATCCTAAAAACAATGAAAAATACTAAAAATGTAAAAATCCATAAAATCCCTTAAAATTAAAAGAAAACATTAAATACCTAAAAACACTAAAAACACCAATAAAAACATAAAATACACAAAAAACCCTAGAATACCCTAAAAACCCAAAAACCAAAAAACCCATAAAATCCCATAAAACCACTAAAAACCTAAAAACCCATAAAAACCCATAAAAATCCAAAAACTAACTAAAAAACCTAAAAATACATCAAACCCCTAAAAATGTTAAAAAACACTAAAAACCAGATAAAACCCTAAAAAACTCAAAAAATCCCAAAAACCGAAAAAACCTTATAAATCCCTGAAAACCCTAAAGATCAATAAAGACCCTAAAAACGTGTAAAAATCATAAAAATACAAAAAAACCATAGAAATATTGAAAAACATGAAAAATAACTAAAAACTATGAAAACACTACAAAATCCTTAAAAGTATTAAAACACTTTAAACCCATAAAAAACAAACAATCCTTAAACCACTAAAACCCCAAAAAACCTATAAAAACCCTAAACATCCCTAAATATCATAAAATCCCTCAAAACCTTAAAAACCCATAAAACCCTAATAACCCACTAAAAACACTAAAAACCATTCAAAACACTAAAAATTAAAAATATAAAAACCTTGAAATCCATTGAAAAATAAAAAAAGTAAAAACCCAAAAAACCATAAAAACCCTAAGACCCCCCAAAAGCCATCTAAAATCCCCCAAAACAATAAAAAAACATAAAACCCATAAAATTCTATAACCACTAAATACTCTAAATAACATTTAAACCCCTAAGAAATTTTAAAAAAATCAAAAAACCCAAAAAATCCTAAAAGACTCAAAAAAAATCCCAAAAACCATAAATCCCTAAAAAACCATAAATATCCAAAAAACTAATCAAAATTTATAAAAAATCTAAAAAACCATAAAAATACTAAATAATTCCTAAAAAATTTAAAACCACATATACCGTAAAAACATGAAACCCCCTAAGAGATATATAAAAACCTAAAAAAATTAAAACCCCTAAGAACTAAAAAACACTAAAAACCCTAAAACCAATAAAAAATCTAAAAACCCATTAAATGCATAGAAACATTAAAATCTTGAAAACAATAGAAAAACACTTAAAACTCAAAAAACCAAAAAAAACATGGAAAAACTAAAACCACCTAACCCAAAAAAATCCATGAAACCATATCACAAATAAAAGGCTAAAAATTCCCTAAAAATCCTTAAAATCGTAAATAACCCTAAAAACCTAAAAATTGCCTAGAAAACCTCAAAAAACCTAAATGCACATAAAACTCCTAAAAACATAAAATCGATAAATCCCTAAACCCCTAAAAACCCTAAAAATCTATAAAAGCACATAAAGATAAAAAAAATCCATAAAAATCTCTAAAAACATAACAAATCCTAAAAACCAAGAAAAAACCCTAAAAAATATATAATAACCTAAAAACACTTAAAACCCCTAAAATTGTAAAAACCCTAAAAGATACTAAAAATCCCTAAAACCAAAAAAACCGCTAAAAACCCTAAATCCCATAAGACCTCTAAAAACCACTAAATAATTCTAAAACCTATTAATCCCCTAAAAAATAAATAAATAACCAAAAAAATATTAAATAACAAAAAACTCAAAACAATCCTAAATACATTAAATAAACCCCAAACCCAAAAAAACATAAAATCCTATAGACCCTCAAAGTCCCTAAAACCAATAAAAGCCATAAAAATACAAAAAAAATCCCTAAAATCCCTAAAAATGAAAAAACCGTAACAACCCTGAAAAATCATAAAAACCCTTCAAAAATAAAGATAAAAAAAACATATAAAAATGTAAAATCAATAAAAACCCTAAAAACATTAATAAACACTAAAAATTCCTAAGAACATAAATAACCTGAAAACCCTAACAAAACTAAAAACTATAAAACCCCTTTAATACACTAAAAATTTAAAATAACTCTAAAAACATTAAAAACTCAAAATCCCCATTAAAACCCAAACAAACATAAAACCCCCTAAAATCCCAAAAACCCAAAAACCCTCATAATCCCTAAAAACGCATAAAACCCACAAAAATTATAAAAAATCCATAAAAATACTTAAAAAATGTAAAAACCATGAAAACCCTGAAAGCCCTATCAAAACCATAAAATCCTAAAATCACTTAAAACACATAAAAACATTAATAATCCTAAAAACATAAAACTCATAAAATCCATAAATACTCTAAACAACTTAAAAACCATAAAAACCCATGTAAACCTTAAAAACAAAAAAAAACTCTAAAAACCCATAAAACACCTAAAAATTTAAAAAAATATATAAATGTCCATAAATTCCATAAAAACTAAAAAACCCCTATAAACACAAAAAATAACTCTAAATAACACAAAAACCTATAAAATCCATTATACTATGAAAAACCAAAAATATTCTAATAAATTCCTATAAATCCCTAAAATTGTAAAACCCTCTAAAAAGACCAAAACCCCCAAGGAAAACCATAAAAACAAAAAAACAATTAAAATCTCTAAAACACTTAAAAATTTATAAAAACCCTAAAAACCTAAAAGCACTGAAAACTTAAAAACCCTAAAAACCCTAAAAATCCTTAGAAAACATAAAAACCCTAAATACCCTAAAAAACCAAAATCCCACTAAAAACTCTAAAAAACACTTAAACCCCGATTTTTTTTAAAAAAATATAAAAAACCATTAAACCCCAATAAAATTCCAAAAAACCCACAAAACCACACAAACCCTAAAACACATAAAATCCCAAAAAAAGCTAAAAATCCCTAAAAACCCTCGAAAACAATAAATACTAAAAAATACATATAATCCATAAAAATGAAAAAAACACTGAAAAAACCTGAAACAACACTAATAAAACCTTAAAACCCAAAAAACACTTTCAACCCAAAAAAACTAAAAAATGATAAAAACCTTAAAATACACTAAAATATCTAAAAACCATAAAAATAACATAAAAACCATAAAAACCCAAAAAACCCCATAAAAATATAGAAAATATAAAAAACCATTAGATTCATAAAAACATTAAAAAACTCTAAAACCATAAAGTGCGTAAAAAATTCAGAAAAACCTAAAAACCTAAAACCATACAAAACCTCTTAAAACCCTAAAAACACTAAAAAACCCTAAAACCACTAAAAACCATAAAAACCTCAAAAATAAAAAAATACCTATAAATATAAAACACAAAAACCCTAATAAAACCATTATAACTCTAAAAAAACTAAAATTACTTAAAAACCTAAAAATTCTAAAAACACTAAATAGACATTAAAACCTATAAAACCATAAAAACCCCTAAAATTTTAAAAAATACATAAAAACCATAAAAGTAACAAGAAATCTTAAAACCCTATTAAACCTTAAAATTTTTGATTGGTCAAAAACCCTTAAACCCCATAAAAACTCAAAAAACCCGATATTCCAAAAAAAAAACAAAAACACCCTAGAAACACTGAAAAACCCTAAAACCCCTGAAAATCTATAAAAATAATAAAAACCATAAAAAAAATTAAAAAACCCTAGAAATTTAAAAAAACCTGAAAACCATAAAATACCCTAAGAGATACTTAAAGGAAAAAAACATAATACCCTTAAAAACCTAAAAAATGCTCAAACCCTTAAAAAACCTAAAATCTCTAAAAACCATAAAACCCCTAAAACCTTAAGAACCTTAAAAAAGATAAAAACCATAATAATCCATTAAATACTCTGAAAACCCATTAAATAATGAAAAATGTTAAAATCGACTAAAAACCCTTAAAACCCTCAAAAAACCTAAAAATTCCATAAAAAAATAGAAAACCCCTAAAAACTCAAAAACCCTCAAAATCCCAGAACCCCATAAAAATATTAAATATACCAAAAATCCTTAAAGATACTTAAAAATATAAAAACCACTAAGTCCGTAAAAAATAACAAGGAAACCTGAAAAACATAAAAAACATAAACACCCCCCCTAAAAATCAAAAAATGTTAAAAAACCTTAAAAACAATAAAAACCATAAAGACCCTAAAAATACATTAAATCCCAAAAAACCATATAATTCCTAAGAAAGAAAAAAAAGAGTAAAAAATATTAAAAACCCTAGACACCCTGAAAATCCCTTAAAAATCATAAAATCATAAAAACACATAAAACCACTAAAAACCTAAAATAGGTCTAAAAACCCTAAAAGACCATAAAAGTCCAAGGAACCCCTTAAAACCATAAAAACCATAAAAATTCCTAAACACCTTAAAAACCCTAAAAACCCATAAAACTATAAAAACCCAGTAAAAACTCTAAAACCCATTTAAATTCCTTAACAATTTAGAAACATTAAAAACCATAAAACCCTAAAAAACACCAAAAACCCCAAAAAAACGCAAATACCCTAAAAACATAAAACACCTAAAAACATTAAAAATCCATAAAACCCCAAGAAACCCATAAATACCCTAAAAATCCCAAAAAATCCCCTAAAAACATAAAAAAACTCTAAAAACCATGAAAACCCTAATAAAACCGTAAAAATCTAAGAACACTTAAAACCCCTAAAAACCTAAAAAACACAAAATACCCCAAAACCCACAGAAACCCCAAAAAACGTTAAACCCCATAAAAATATCTAAAAATCTTAAAAATCATAAAAACCTATAAGATCCCTAAAACCCACTAAAAACCAATAAAAACTCTTAGAAGACTTTAAAACCCTAAAATGTGAAAAAAATCTACAAAAATTAAAGTTTCTAAAACATAAAAAATACCCTAAACCACACAAAATAATTCCCTAAAACCATAAAACCCTAAAAAATATTAAAAACACTAAAAAACCATAAAAACCCTAAATAATACCTAAAAGTAACCGAATATTTAAAAATCTATAAAACCCCCAAGAAAACCTTAAAAACCTATAAAAAATTAAATCCCCTAAAGACATAAAATTTTTGAAAACCGTAAAACCCGTAAAACCCCTAAAAACTTAAAAATAATTAAAAACCATAAGACTCTATAATAACCCTAAAACCCATTAAAACATTAAACACCCTTTAAACCACTAAAACATTAAAAAAATCTAAGAAAATTAAAAAAATAAAAAAACTCAACAAAAAAACCCAAAAACCCAAAAAAATATAAACACTATAAATATTATCAAACCCTAAAAGTATCTAAATACCTAAAAACTATAAAAACCATAAAAACATTAAAAAATACCAAAAAAATCCCTAAAAATGTAAAATACCATAAAACCCTAAAAATCCTAATATGTGATCCAAGACCTGCTTGGAATAGTCTTGAGAACCTTGTTCAACATTCACAGGTTAAGAACCTATATCTACGTAATAAAACAAGTGAGAATGACTCTAAATGTTGGAAATATGGATGAAATAAAATAGTTGGTCTAGGTAGAACCCCAAAAGTACCTTTCTACATGAACTCCAGCCATAGAATGCCACAAAGGTTGACTAATCCTTTGATAATCCATGAATTAAGGAAGAACACATAGGTTTAAAGAAAAAAACTCCATGATAACATTACTTCAATTCATGATTCTCAAAGAGTACAAGGGGTGTCCATTTATAACTAAATAGTTATAAAAATGTATTCCACGTAGTTTTTACAAGTCAAAAATACTAAATGATGCATTTAATAAAATATTACATGCCCCTAACATTAAGGGACATGTTGTACACACTTATAGAAATTAAAGAAAATTATCTAACAACTTTTTACTTTGATGATTCCTTGGTGGGGTGGGATTGAAATCCATAACACACCATGGGATGGGTATTAAAATAATTTTTTGGAATTAATTAATATAATTATAGGCTCGGATGAATTCTACATGAAATGGTGTGGGGCCTCCCATTAAAGTTCCATGAATAACCCATTTACGTCCTCCTTTTTATTATTCCACTCCACAATCATTAGGCCACCAACTCCTAACAATGTGTCTTGTGAAATCATGCACATTCAACCCCACTCATTAATTCTGCCTTCAACCGCTTGATTACCATGTGTACCATAATCCTCATAATCCACTCAATTATCAAAAGTATTCATCCTCAAATTTTAAAATTCTATGTGAGAAATATTGAAAAAATTAAATGGAACAATGACCTTTCCAAACCTGTTTGATAACTAAATCTTGTAGGAATTATCATTGGTCTTCACTAAGACGTTGAAAACTCTATCTCCCCATGTATTAGGTTTTGATTTTCATTTCTTTGTAATGTACATTATATAAGGGATTCCATAACAAACCACTTCGATCAAATTTAGCTCATTTCCAACAATTCCTTTCTCAATATCAATATTATGGTAATTAAAATGTAATATAACAAGGAATTGACAGGTTAACAGAGTAATTGGTATAACATTATCCATTGAATAGAGTAATGAGAGTTTCCTCCCCCACTAAGGCTCTCTATATATATATATATATATCTTTTTCCTAAATATAAACTCCATTTTCCATCAACACTCTTATTTATACTCTTATTTTCACACTTGTTCCCAACACTTTTATTTCTCTCAATTAATTTGATTTCACTCATCACTCCATTTTCACTGTTGATTTTTTCATTCTCTCTATTTTTTCTCTTTTAATTTTCTCTATTTTCAAAATCTCTCTCAATACTCACTTGTTCTTGATAAGCTCACAATAGCCTCAAGGGTGTAAGTATAACCATCATCCTATTGTACTGAATAGAATAGTTATTAATGTATCCATAATGTGTGACCCTCCAATAAAATTCCAAAGGCCTACCCAAAAAGATATTACTATCATGCATGGGAACAATATGAAATGTCACATTCTCTTTATAATTCCCAATAGAAAATGGAACTTGTGTTTTCTTAGTAACTTTAACATCCCCATAGATATTTTACCATTATAATATATATGTCCTAGAAATTTTGGTCATAGTTAAACTGAATTTATCAACTATCAAGATGCTTATTATGTTTGTTCAACTACCCCCATAAAAAATCACACTATATACCTTATTTTTGATTTGGAATCTAGTTTAAAAAATGTTATCCATTTCATATTTATTATATTCTCCTTAGTTTTGATCACTATAATCACACCATTCCATAATTATCTATCCATGTATAGAGATCTTTATTTACACATCCTAATAATTCTCAATTTTTTTCATTTCATCTTCAATTAAGATAGAACTAAGAGCATCTCCATCATGGTCATTTTGATAAAACAGTATTTAAATCCTTGAAATTTAAAACATATCATGTTATTTGGAAAGAATATTACCCTTCATTTTAACGTTCTATTCTTGAATTAAAGGTTTTGGTTTACTCAACTCCTTTTAATCCATATTATGTTACCTTATATGTTCTTGTGGTTTAGAATCCTTGAACTTTGAAGAAGTTTTAGAATTATTACCATAAGATGCATGGCACATACTAATTTCCTTAATTTCTTCTATACTTTAGCATCCATGTTAGTAAGATCCTTGGTATAGAAAGATTGGTGCATTCCACTATATCCCAAAGTTCATGGTTGAGGTCATTCAAAAACCATTTCCATGGTGGCCTCTCACTCCGCATCAATATTTTATGGAATCATGATGATCTCCATCTCTTTACGATGCACCTCAACACTCATAAATCCTTATTTCAATCCCTAAAACTTGAGGAATATATCATGATTTTAGTGTATAGAAATAAACCTCTTACGTATTAATACATTCATTTCATCCAAAGTGAGGAAGGATATTTATCCACTATGTCATCAACTCACTTGGATTTGGTCCCACCAAATACTTGCATAGTCAGTTAATTCCATAGCTAAAAACTGTGCCTTATTTTCCTCTAAATATTTCAGATAACCATAATCATACTCCACCTTTAATTCCCATTCCAAGTATGTTTCGAGATAATTATTACCTTGTAATGAAGGGATCCCAAAATTTAATCCTCCAATATCATTAATTTTTTTCTGTTGTTGTTTCTTTTTCTGAATTAGTAGACATGAAAATCAGAGAACTCATCCTCCTCTTCATAAACCCTCATTCGTGGTTGTTTTATATAATTGTATGCGAATTCTAATTCATCCATCCTATAATTTAACCATTGTAATTATTATTGTACAACCATCATGAAAAAATTAATATCCATTTCCTTAGTGTTACTCACCTCTTCTTTTTAAGAATCATGTAAGTAAAATTGAATAGATAATAATATGGACCACACACACTCCCTCACTTGTTTACACTTGAAATTATAATGTTCTCTCTTATTTTACTCAATTTTGGATTTTTTAGAAAAATGTAACCCTCTTGTATTTTACCAGTCAACTTCATTCCTATAGAATTATTACCAAATTCCAAAAAATCTAAATGATTGTTGGAGTGTGGAAATCCCAAATTATAATTAAAAGTTAATTTTAAAAATGAATTCAATAAGAGGACGTGGGAAGGGGGAGATAGGAGATGGAAAAATTGATAAATGGGTATAGGACTGAAGATTTTTCATTTAATTAAGTCTTAATTTTTTATTTGGTTTTTGGGATCTTTTTTTGAATAAAGTGGAAACAACATAAATTATCAATACATTAATGTATGAGAAGAAATAATTTGAAACCTAAAATGGAATAAAAGCGAGAGTTTTAATGTAACATCACACACATCCTTATTGGCTTGAGAACTGATGGGGGGTTACTAGGACTTAGGTGACATCCCAAAGACACCAAAAGCTGAAAATAAATTCCAAGGGCCTCATAAACTGTTGGGGCTGATCTTTAATTTTAAAATAAATTGACTAAACCAATGATAACCATAAAAACCAAACTACTTAATGATGTATGGGTTCCAAAATTCAAGCCAATACAAGACTAAATCAAAATAAAATATTTGTGTATAAGAAGAATCATTGTTATAAAACCAATGAAAACAAATTATATCAAATCCAAAAGACACAAAAGAAACCAAAAATAACTCCTAATCTTATTCAAGCTCAAAATACATATTCCCAACCCTAGAAATCAAGAAGTATCACTACAAAATTGGGATGTTGTGCCTTTTACTTGTGTCTCAATACATATCATCTGAAAATGAAACGTAGTACCTCAGAATGGGGTGAGTACAAAACATAGAAAGATTAACCCAATGACTTAAAAAATCAATACACTAGGATTCAAAATGTTATAAAATTTATATAAAACAATTTAAAAACAATTTATATACGTTTATATACAAAAAACAATAATTTTCCAAGGAAAATAATCAAACAATACTTTAAAACCATTTTTTTAAAGAATAAATCAACAACTAAAAAATAATTTTTCAAGTAACATAAAAAATGTTTTAAACTATTTACCAACTTATGATTTAGCTTAAACATTTCCATGTCTATGCACATAATCAACACAAAAAAAACAATATTGTCATTACCCTTGATATTATTACCTCACATCAATACTCAGTCCCTTTTGGTGGTGGTACTTCATGACTATTATCAATCCCATTCAACTCAAGCACAACTATTATACCCAAATCATAACAACCATTTTAAATACAATAATTTAAAAAAATTAATTAATTTTCATCACCCAACCATAATTTTGAAATCCCCATTTTAAAATTATTAACCCTGATTTTATAAAAAAACATCTAATCTCCATGATTTTCGAAACCAAAATTCATATGAGATTTTGATAAAATCACACAATGATTATGACAACAATTTCCAGAAATTAAATAAATTTGAAATCAATAGTCAATTTTATAATCAATAGGATTTAGGAGAGAATCCACCTACCTCTTAAACTAAGGCATAATATAATAATGACATAAAAAAATTAACAAACTGGCTTAAATATTAAGATTCCAACATAAATCTCATTAACTTCAATGAAAACAATCAAATCACATCCTGATTGAAGTCAAAACCATGAGTATATACACAATGAACGAGTTTCATGGTTCCAAAAGTGAGAAGGTGAAGATATCTATGGAAAATGAGGAAGAAATGGCACTTATCGATGAATTAGAGTCTCCAAGGCACTTCGATTCATTGAGGAATAACTCTTGAATCCAAAGGAATTGTCTCCAAAACCATTGAGGAAGGTGAATTAATGTGATGAACTGTTTATGGGGGGAGTGGTTTAGGTGGTAAACCAGATTAGATAAAAAATATTTGGATCTAATTTTCCACGATGCATGGTTTGGGAACATAGTTAGGTAAACTGTGTTCTGAGCATGCATGAGACACTACCGCAAAATACCCCCCACAAAATTAGAAAACAAGATTATAAAAACCATGATCCTACTATGTTATACCCCTATATTCATTTTTTTCATATTTTATACTAGGAATATGCATGGTTTTTCCAAATTGTACACCTAACTGTGATCCTCTTTAGTGTCCACTGTTTTAGTTACAAGATTTATTAGAGGTGTTTCACAGTTTCTACTAACGTTTCTCAAACTATAAACCTTTGAAAAAGTATATAAAACATTCTAAATAACCTATGAACCTCCAGAAACATAAATAAATAATTTTATATACTTAAAATACAAAAATAATGGTTCAAGTACCTGAAACCAGGGGTGATAAATTTTCACCACCATTGGTATTTCTCATCCCTAGAATGAATAATACAGGAGATTTCCCTGAATATTTTTGGCCAATGTGCTATAATTTACATTAAATACACATAATTTCCCTTATAACTATTACTATATTTCATAAAACCCACATAGAATGATGGTTTTACCACACAATATTTTCTCTTGCCTATCCAGAATCTGTACTGGCTCGTAACCCACCATAGCATCTGACTCTAGGTCAACATGATCCAATAAAATCACATGGTTAGGTTCTAGTTGATACTTCTTCAATTAAGATAAATGAAATAAATTATGCCCTAAAAAAACCTTTCTGGAAAATAAAACTAATATTCAATCCCACCACCCATTCACGTATCTCAAAACGGCCTATGTATTGTAGAGATAACATTCCCCACATTCCAAAAAACGATGCCCAAGCCTTGGATAGATTCTCAAGAACACATGATCACTCACCTAAAATGAAAAATTCCATCAAATATGATCCACATATGATTTTTATATATTATGTATTGTCCTCATCCTCTTTCTAAATAACTGAATCTTTTCTGTTTTCTCTTATACAAGGCTTAGTTCAACAAGACAAGTCTCACCTATCACCACCTAAAAAAGTAGAGAAAGATAAGGATTCCAATACAATGGTTCAAAAGGATCCATATGTATCGAGGCCTAGTAAATGTTTTTGTATGAAAACCACACTAATGGTATGTACTCCTCCCATGATCCACCAAAATCCATTACACAAATCGTAAGCGTGTCCTCCAATTTTGGATATTCCTTCAATATTAACCCCTCGTTTGAGGATGATATGTCAAGATCATAATCAACTGAGTACCAAGGTATTTTTTAAATATTTAAAAAATTAGATTCAAACCTTGGGTCCCTGTCATATAAAAATGATATGGGTTCACCATGACACTTTACAACTTTTAAGATATAGATTTTGTACAAGTCCTCCACTATATTAGATTAATGAATATGGATGAAATGGACTGAATTCTTAAGATGATACACTTTAACACATATGGAATCATGTTTTCAAACTATCCTTGGTAAGATTATTATGATATATAATTTTATTTCCTCCTATTTTCAAATGGGAATCGGTAAATAATGCTGCAAAACCACTGATTGTTGGTACCCTTCCTTAACCTGCTGACATGTGAGGCATCTAAAAAATGATGAAATTGATTTCATATAATTTTTATTTGATTAAAAATGATACCTGATTGAAGACCCATTATCATGATTCGAAGAAACGTATTCAACATTTTTGTGCTGAGATCCTAGATATCCCTAAGAAAATAAGTGATAATTGATATAAATGGAAGAAACAAGGAATAAAATATAGAGTTGGTCATGGTAGAACCAAAATAGAACATATCTCTAAAAACTCTATCCACAAGAGGCCACAATGGATGACCAATACTTTGATAAGTCATGAATTGGTTAACAACATAACGATTTCAAGTAAAAAACACCATAATAACATTACCATCATTCATGATGTTCAAAGAGTACAAGGGGTGGCTATTTATATCGAAAGAGTGATACAAAAGTCTAAAACCAATATTCCACAAATAAAAAGACCTAAATGATTCTTTCAAAAAATTTGGAACATGTCCATGACATTAAGGAATAAATAGAATACCATTTTTGAAAACAAAGACAATTAGACCATCACTTTCGACTTTGAAGATTCTATGGTGAGGTGGGCTTGAAATTCATAACATTCCATGGGATGAGTCTTTAAAATCATGTTTTCGCATTAATTAATGTAAATATATCCCTAGACGCTTCCCTCAAGAAAGGCTATTGGGACACACTTTGTAATTCCATGATAAATCCAATTATAGCCTCCTTCATTCCCTTGATCTACTCCCTTTTCATTGGGCCACCAACTCCCTACAATGGTTCATGTGAAATCATGTTCATTCTACCTTATTTATGAAGTCTACATTCAAACCCTCAATTCCCATGTGTGACATGATCTGCATCAAACAATAACACAACCTTAAAAACCTAAAAAAACTAAAAACCCTAAAAACCTAAAAAACACTCAAATACAAAAAAACCCTAAAAACCATAAAACCCTTAAATTAACTAAAAAACCAAAAAAAATACAAAAAATCATGACAAACCTAATAAATCCTTAATACTCAAAAAAATAAAACCCCATAAAACATAAAAAATTCAAAAAAAAATTAAAACCTTAAAACCCCTAATAAAACACCCAAAACCCATAAAAACATTACAAACTAATAAAAAACCTAAAAACAGTTAAAAATATAAAAACCCTTAAACACCTAAAAATGTTTAAAAATTCTAAAAACCCTAAACCCCCCCTAAAACCCCTCAAAATCGAAAAAACCCAAAAAATCTAAAAAACTCATAAAAATACCTAAAAATTAAAAAAACATAAAATTCATAAAACCCATAAGAATACCTTAAATACAAAAAAAGCCCTAGAAACGAAAAAAAATTAAATTCCCTAAAAACCTAAAACAATCCCTAATATCTATAAAAAAACATAAAACCTCTAAAAACCCCAAAAAACCTAAAACCCCATAAAAACCCTAAAACCATTAAAAACACTAAAAAACATTAAACCCTAAAAAAGTTTAAAAACACTAAAAACATAAAAACCCTAAAAATCAGAAGAAATGCTAAAATCCCTAAAAAACCCCTAAAACCCCTCAAAACCACTAAAAACATAGAAACCCATAAATACATAAAAAATTACATTAAGTACCTAAGAACATAAACACCCATGAAACCCTAATAAACCATAATAAATGTTTAAAAACCTAAAACACATAAATCCCCTACATACATAGAAAAATATTAAAACCCTAAAAACCATAAAACCACTAAAAATAAGTAATACTTCTAAAACCCCATGAAAATCCTAAATATCCCTAAAAGCCCTAAAAAAAATAAGAAACCCTAAAAATCACGAAAAACCCTATGAAAACCTTAAAAACCTAAAAACACTTCAGACCCAAAAAATCCTAAAAAACACTAAAAACCCTAAAATATCATAATAAATCTAAAACCCTTAAAAACAATAAAACCCCTAAAACATTAAAAACCCTAAAACCCATAAAAACCAAAAAAAACAAAAATAAACACTAAAACCCTTAAAAATAGTAAGAACTTAAAAATCTCTATAACCCCAACAAAACCATTTGATCAAATCCTCCCCTCCCTTATCTGCTGTGTCTTTTTTCAAATTATTTTTTTTCGGGGGGGGGGGGGGGGGTCGGGATTAGCCTAGGTCTGCACCTTCTTTTTTTAAAAAAACCCTAAAAACCATCAAAATCCCTAAAACCCTGGAAAACATAAAAATCCCAAAAAATCTCAAAAAATCCCAAAAATATGAAAAACCATAAAATTTTTGAAAACAATAAGAAAACATTAAAAACCTAAAATAACATAAAATTCATAAAAACCTAAAAAATGCGAAAAACCCTAAAAACCCTAAAAAAGTTAAAAACATATAACTTTTTTTAGAAACACTAAAAATAGATAAAAAACTAAAACCACTAAAAAATAAAACCTTTTGAACCCATACACACATTAAAAAACTATAAGAAACCATAAAAACCCTAAAACTCAAAAAACCCTAAAACCCCAAAAAACCAAAAAACCCTAAAACACTCAAAACACAAAAAACCCTAAAAAACATAAAAACATGAAAATGCTAAGAAACCACTAAAAATTAAAAGAAGACCACTAATATGGAGGTGCACTCTCCTAGATCTCTCTCTCGCTCGATGCCTCTTCCTCTGGTTTCTTCTTGGGGTCTTGACGATGGCTCCTCGATCTGCTCTCGGCGATGGTGTTCTCTAGATGCGTTCCTCAAACTCAAGTCGGTGTTTCTTCTGCGGCTTCGTCCTCCCCGAGTGGTTCCCTTACTCTGGATTTTAGCTTTAGAAGGGATTTTGATTTTTTTGCTGGTGCGCTTGGGTTTCGTTCTCTTTGGTGGTTGTGCAGGTTTCTGCGGACTCAGATCATTCTGATCTGGCTTGTAGCGTTGAATGCTCACTGGCGGTTGGCTTCCTTCATGGATTTCTATCACGGATCGGGGGTGACTTTACAGATCTGGGATAGGCAAGTCAGAGGAGTCAGCGACCTCAACGATGGAGCATGGTGCATCAGCGACGCGGGTTCTGGCCTCAACGACGGACGATATTTCCTGATATGCTAATTCGGTCTTCCATGTGTTTTTTTAAGGTGAGTTTCTACGGCATTGATCTATGGCTGGTTGTTTCCTGGTGGATTTTATGGATCTGTGGTGGTCTTTGGAGGCTGGTTCTTGCGACGGAGATGGGGGATCTTAGATCTTCCCAAATGCTACAAGTGGCACAAATGATATTGGCTTGGCATAGGTTTGTACAGAAATTTCAGGTTCGTATTTCTGACGTTCCCCCCACGAATAGGTTTCATGCTGATGATGAAGGTCCTGTTATGTTATGCAGTGATATGAATGTTATGTCGGATTGTGGTCTCTTGCGTTGTGGTTGGTTTGGTCATGATTCATCCAGGGTGATGGATACTATTTTCGGTTGAGTGGTGTCAGTTCAGTGTGTCTGGTTATGGTGATATGATGGAGCTCGCCTGGCCTGGAGGATTTGGTAGCTGTTTTTTGAGCTACAGTATGAGTTTTACTACTGGTTGTTGGTTTTCTCTTAAGTTTCTGCTATTTTTTTTGGATCTTGAGTTGCTGGATTTTGATATGATAGAATTCAGTTGCCCTCGAAGACTGGAGGTGGTGGTTACTGGATTTTTGTTATGTAGGAGTGGAGAGGAATTGGTGCTGCTAGTTGCTGAGGTGGAAGCGGGATGCTGGGAGATGTATGTTTGAAAGAGGAGATGGTTGTATGAATATGGGGTGCTGGATGATTGTTGTTGTATGGTTTGGCTATGATAAAGATACTATTTAGGATTCAGGAGCTGTTTCTGTGATGTTGGCGGTGGTTATGATTGGCGAGGAGGTGATGGAGGCTGGAGACAATGAAGTTGGGTGCTGGATGCTTCTTGGATGGGAGGTGTTGAAGGTGCTTTAATGCTTTGTTTGGCTGGGTGATGTTGGGGACTTCTTTGTTTTTATGCTTTTTTTGGCTTTGCGTGTTTTTTCTTGTTTTATTTTTCTTGTTTTGGCGTCAGTTGTAAAGGGTTTTTGGGTGTGGGTCGTTTGACCCCTCCCCTCCCTTGTCTCTTGTGTCTCTTTTTTCATTTATAATAAATTGGGGGGCAGGGGGCGGGAATATCCCAACCCTCGCATCTTCCTTGCCCCTAAAAATTAAAAAAACATAAAACTCTTAAGTACCTATTTTTTTTAAATCCCTAAGAACACCAAAAAAACAATAAAAGCGTAAAAACCCTCAAAATTTCAAAAACCCTAAAAAACCTAAAAAACTAAAAAAACAAAAAACCCAAAAAACATAAAAACAACTCAAAACACTAAAAACCCTAAGAAAACTATAAAAACCTAAAAATACATAAAACCCCTAAAAACCAGAAAAATTATAAAAATCCCTAAAACCCCAAAAAAGACCCCAATAACTCTAAAAACGTTAAAAACCATAAACCCCCTAAAAATATTAAAAAACCTAAAAACCTTGAAAACCATAAAAAATCACTAAAAAAATCTACAAACCCTTTAAACCACTGAAAAATTAAAAAAATATAAAACCCCTAAAAGTCCATTAAAAACTCAAAAAAACCAAAAAAATCAAAAAAACTATAAAAAATATAAAAACCCTAAAAAAACCTAAAACCCCAAAAAAAATCCCCAGAACCCTAAAAACCATAAGAATCTTAAAAAATCCTACAAAACCCCTAAAAATGTAAAAATCTATAAAACCTCTAAGAAACCCAAACAAAACATTAAAAACCTAAAAGTAGTTAAATATCCTAAAATACGAAAAAATGCTAAATTCCCTAAAAACTCTAAAAACCCAAAAAACCAAAAAACCCTTAAAATCCCTAAAAACACTTCAAAACCAAAAAACATAAAAATAAATAAAAATCCATAAATTGTTAAAAACCCTAAACCCCTATGAAAATATTATAAAACTAAAAAAACTTACTACCCCAAAAAAAGAAAAAATGATAAAAACACTAAAAAATTCTTAAAGACTCTAAAAAATCTAAAAACCCATAAAACCATAAGAACAAAAAACCAAAAAACCAAAAAAACCCCTAAAACCCATAAAACATAAAAATCATTAAAAAATTTAAAACCCTATAAAACCCTAAACCATTAAACAACTCAGAAAGCCCTAATAACTCAAAAATACCTAAAATCCCAAAATAACAACAAAAATCATAAAAACCCTAAAACCCCTAAAACCCACAAAACCATTAAAACCCTTAATAACCATAAAAATCATAAAAATCCCCTTCAATCACGAAAGTCAAAAAAATCAAAAAAAAATGAAAACCCCTAAGATAACCTTAAATTCATAAAACACTTAAAACTCCTAAAAAAATAAAAATTGCCAAAATCCCTAAAAACCCCTAACAACCATTGTGAGCCTAAGAACCCATAAAAACAATAAAACCCCATAAAAATATTAAAAAACCATAAATCCCCTAAAACCCACTAAAATTTAAAAAACCCATTAAACCCCTAAAAATGTTAAAAACTCTAAAAAACCATAAAACCCCTAAAAACACAGAGAACCATAAAAACCCAAAAAACATAAAAACCATAATACCGTAAAAAAACAAAGAAACCTCAAAATCCATAAAACCCCTAAAAACCAAAATATACTAAAAAGCCCTAAAAATACCTAAAAATGAAAATAACACTAAAACAGTTAAAAAACCTAAGAAAACTCTAAAATATAAATGAATTAAAACCACTAAAAACCTAAAAATAAGAAAAAAAACAAAAATTCCTAAAACCCATCAAAATCCTCAAAACCCCTAAATATATAAAAATTGAAAACAAATCGCTAAAAATACCAAAAGCATAAAAACCCTAAAAACATTGAAAAAACCCAAAGAAAATCTTAAAATTTTAAATACACATAAAATCACTAAAACATTAAAAAATAAACAAAACTATAAAAAACCATATAAACCCTAAAAACCCTAAATACCTTTAAAAGACCCCAAAACCCCATAAAACCCATAAAAATAATTTTTTTTAAAAAAACATAAAAAACCCATAGAAACCCTAAAAACCCACTGAAAAATCTAAAAAACAATTAATCCCGTAAAATGATAAAAATATATAAAAAACATAAAAAGGTAAGAAACTCAAAAAACCCTAAATCCACAAAAACCCTAAAAACAAAATAAATCCTAAAAACCCATAAAAATAATAAAAATCTTATAATATATCTAAAAATCCCTAAAAACTAAAAAAACCACAAAACCATGAAAGACCCTAATATAACCCTCTAAAATGTTAAAACACTTAAATCCCCTAAAACCCCTAAAAATTCTAAAAACCCTAAAACCCTAAAAATCCTAAAAACCCTCAAATTCCATAAAAACCATAAAAACATAAAATTCTTAACAATCCCTAAAAATCCCAAAAAACATAAAAAACCCTAAAAACACTAAGAAAACCTTAAAAACCAAACAAAATATAGGCCAAAAAAACCTAAAAATGATAAAAACCCTAAAAGATCCAAAAAACCCAAAAAACCATAAAAACCCATAAAAACAATTAAAACCCGAAAAACCAAAAAACCCCTAAAAAACTCAAAAAAATTATAAATACCCTTCCAGACGAAAAAAATATTTAAAAACTCTAAAGAACATTTAAACCACTGAAAACTAAAAAACCCATAAAAACCAAAAACCATAAAAATCCTAAAATCCAAAAAATCCCAAAAAATCTTGAAAATCTCTAAAAACCTAAAAAATGATAAAAACATAAAAAAAAACTAAAAACCATAAGAACCCTAAAAAACTAAAACACCCTAAAAACCATAAAAACCTCTAAATGCATAAAAACCCTAAAACATTAAAATCTCTAAAAATCCATAAGAACCCAAAACCCACTTAAAAAACTAAAAACCATTTAAATCCATAACAAATTATAGAAACTATGAAAAAACATAAAACCCTAAAAAATAAGAAAAAAAATAAAACCCAAGAAAACCTTAAACACCTAAAAACCTCAAAAACCCTAAAAACACTCAAAACCAATAAAAATTCAAAAAAATACCTAAAAATCACTATAATCATAAATAACACTGAAAACCTAAAACAACTAAGAAATCCTTAAAAACATAAAAAATCTTAAAACCATTAAAAAATAGAAAAAAATGCGAAAAACCAAAAAACCGTTAAAAACCCAAAATACCATAGAAACCCTTAAACCCATTAAACACCTAAAACCCATAAAAACCTAAAAATGAACATAGAACTAAACAAACTTTTATACCCTTAAAAACATTTTAGAAATCTAAAAAACATAAAAACAATAAAAATAACTAAAAACCCTAAAACCCAAAAAAACAAAAAAATCATAAAGCACTTTAAACCCCTTAAAAAGATAAAAAAACTCTACAAACCCTTAAAAATTTTAAAAAATAAAAAAACATATAAAACTCGAGAAACCCTAAAAACCCAAAAGAAAACATTAAAACCCTAAAAACACATCTAACCCATAAAAACCCTAAAACCCTAAAAATCCCTAAAAACTAATAAATCCTAAAAATGTTAAAAATTATCTAAATATCCAAAAAAAATTAAAAACAACTAGAAATACATAAAAACTATAAAAAAAATAAAAACACCTAAAACACCTAAAACCCCTAAAATCGTAGTAAATTCTAAAAACCCTAAATGCCCTAAAACCCCCCAAAAAACCCAAACCATAAAAAACATAAAAACCAAGAAACCACAAAAAACTCTAAAAACACACTAAAAAAATATAAAAACCCTATAAACCCCTAAAAACTCAAATAACTCAAAAAACAATAAAAACCCTAAAAACCCTAAAATTCATAAACACCCTCAAAATCCCTAAAAACCATAAAAATAATAAAATTTATAAAAAATCACAAAAAATAACTAGAAACAAAAAACCCTAAAACCCTGAAAAACTTAATAAAACAATAAAAATATAAAATAAGCTACAACTTTGAAAACATATAAAATTTAAAAACACATAAAAATACCAAAAACTCAAAAACCCATAAAACCCCCTTAAGCCCCAAAAAACCCTAAAACCCTATCAAAACCCTAAAAACCCAATAAAAATATAAAAACCCTTTAAACCCCTAAAAAATTAAAAAAAATTAAAAAACATTAAAAATTATAAAACACTCAAAAGAAAAACTAAAGCCATAAAAACCATAAAAACAGTAAAAACCCTAACAACCCCAAAAACCCCTATAAACCCTAAAAACCCTAAAAATCATTAAAATTCAAAAAAGACCCTAGAAACTTAAAAAAACCCGAGAAACATTGAAATACCATAAAAAAATAAAAAATCTAAAACAATTAAAATCTATAAAAAAACTAAAAACACTAAAACCCCAAAAAATCCAAAAACCCCTAAAGGCCCCAAAAACCACTTAAAATCCCACAGAACACTAAAAAGCCAAAAATTCCAAATAACACCTAAATATCCCGAAAATTTAAAAAACCTAAAAACCTTAAAAACACCTAAGAAAAACATAAAAACATAAAAACACATAAACCCTACAAAACCTAAAAATGATAAAAATCCTAAGAGACACTAACACTCATAAAAGCCATAAAACTACATAAAACCATTAAAGCCAAAAAAACGACAAAAAAATAAAAAATGCTAAAAACTCTATAAAAACCCAATAAGACCCATATTTTAAAAAAAATTTAAAAACCTTAGAAACCCTAAAAAACTCATAAAAACCATAAACCCCCCAAAATCCATAAAAACATAAAAGGGCTAAAAAGCTTTTAAACCCTCATAATCCCTAAAAACCAAAAAAATCACCAAAAATCCAAAAAATATATAAAAAAACACTAAAAAAACATGAAAACCCCTAGGAAAACATTAAAAACCAAAAAATACATTAAACCACTAAAACATAAAAATTACTAAAAACAATAAAGAACCCCAAAACACTACAATAATAAAAACCCTAAAAACATAAAACCCATAAAAACCCTAAAAACCACTAAAATTTCTAAAAATACTTTATCCATAAAAAACATTAAAAAATCCAGGAACGTTAAAATCTCTAAAAAAACATAAAAACCAAAAAGAACAAAAAAAATTAAAAAACCTAAAACCCTCAAAAACGTAAAACCTTAAAAACCACAAAATACTAAAAATCCATAAAATCATAAAAACTCTAATATCCATGAAAAACCAAATAAAAACATTAAAAACATAAAAACAATTAAAACACCTAAAATCCTAAAAAATGATAAAACCCCTAAAAACCATAAAATCTCTAAAAATCCCAAACCCCCTAAAAATTCCTAAAAACTGAAAAACCATAAAAATCCTAAAAATCCATAAAAATACTTTAAAGGGTACAAAACCCTAAAAACCCTAATAAGACATGAAATCCCTAAAAACAATTAAAACCCTTAAAACCCTAGAAAACACTAAAGATGATAAAACCCTAAAAACCATTAATACCACAAAAACCAAAAAACCCCTAAAGACCAAAAAATAGTAAAACCTATAAAAACACACAAAACCCACCAAAAACTATAAAAAACTTTTAAACACTTAAAACTGAAAAAAATCTAAAAATAATTAAAACCCCCAAAAATAAAAACTTTTATAGGAGACCAAAATAATAAAAAACCCATAAAATCCATAAAAACCATACAAATATTGAAAATCCCAAAAAAACCTAAAAACATAAAAAAACTAAAAATCCTGAAAACCCCTATGAAAACTATACAAACATAAAAATACTTCAAACAACTTAAACCCTAAAATGATAAAATCCCTAAATCCATAAAAACATTAAAATCTATCAGAATCCCTAAATACCAAAAAACCTCATACCCCCATAAAAATCATATAAAATCCCTAAATATACATAAAAATTTAAATAACCCTAAGAACCCTGAAACACCTAAGAAATCCATAAAAAAATGAAAGAACTTAAAACCTCTATAAAACCTAAAAAATGATAAAAAAATAAAAAGATCCTAAAACACGTAAAACCCCCAAAAATAATAAATCCACCAAAAACCTTAAAAATAGTAAAACACCATAAAACCCTTAAAACCTACAAAAAAATTAAAAACGTTTTAACCCCTAAAAATGTTGAAAAACTCTATGTAAACTTGACGCTAAAAATCTAAAAAACCCTAAAACCAAAAAAAACATTAAAAACCTGAAAAACATTAAAAACTCTTTAAAACCCCTAAAAATACAAAAAAGAAAAAAATATTATAGAAGAACTAACAATACCTAAAAATTTATAAAATCCTTAAAACCATAAGAATAACATAAAATCTAAAAACACATAAAACACTAAAAATTGAAAAATGCTAAAAACTCAAAAAACACTAGAATGACTTTAAAACCATAAAATAGCCTAAAATATATAAAAACCTGTAAAAACGTTAACAAACCCTAAAACACCTAAAACCCATAAAACCGTAAAAAAAATAAAACTCAAAAAAACCATTAAACTCCTAAAAAATTAAAATCTCAAAAAAACATTAAGAAACAAAAAAATACAAAAATCAGAAACACCATTACCATAAAATCACTAAACATAGTTAAAACCATCAAAATCCATAAAAACACTAAAAACCCATAAAAATCCTAAAAATACTACAAAATACCTAAAAATTTAATAAACCCTAAAAACCCTAAAAATCCCAATAAAAACCTTTAAACCCTAAAACACATTAAACCCCAAAAAACATAAAAAATTACAAATCCCTAAAAACTCATAAAACCATAAAAAATCATGGAATCCAAAAAAATCAAAAAAAACCCTTAAAACACATAAAAATATTTAAAAATTCATAAAAATACCTAAATATATAGAAACCCCATAAACCCTAAAAATCCTTAAGAAAACCATAAAAAATTAAAAATATATAAATCCCCTAAAACCATAAAATACACAGAAGCCCTAACAGTCCGTAAAACCTCAAAACCCCTAAAAATCATAAAAACCCCTAAAATCCACAAAACACTAAAAACCCATAAAAACTATAAAAAACATAAAAAACATGCTAAAAATCTAAAACCTTTTAAATCCCAAAAACATTAAGAAACTCTAAAAACCCCTAAAAAATAAAAAAAATCCAAAAAAGCACAAAAAACATAAAAATCATTAAACTCCCATAAAATCCCAAAACTGTAAAACACCCAAAAAACCCTAATGAAAATTAAAAAAAATTTAAAATCCTAAAAACAATTTAAAACCCTACAAACAAAATAAATGCTAAGATGATAAATAATATTAAAACTCAAAATACCATAAAACATAAAAAAAACTAAAAAAACTAAAAAAACCTAGAAACCCATAAAAATGTTAAAAAATCTAAAAAAACATTAAAACCCTAAAAACTCGAAAAAAACCCCAAAAAACACCATAAAACTCCTAAAAACTAAATATTCAAAATAACCCTAAAGATCTAAAAAAATTTAAAAATCTAAAAAAATCCATGAATATGTAAAGAACCCTAAAAACATGAAAAACCTCAAAAACACTAAAATCCCTAAACGAACTAAAATCCATAAAACCCCTAAAACCTTAAAAAACCTAAAAATCCATAAAATACCAAAAAATAATAAAACCCATTAATCCCTTATAAATGTTAAATAACTCTAAAAAATTCTAAAAAACTCTAAAAACCAAAAAAAATCAACAAATGCTAAAAACACAAAAAAAAAATTACACCCCCCATATCCCAAGAAAAAACTGAAAACCCAAAAAATCCATAAAAACATTAAAAAAAAATAAAAAACCTTCAAAATCCATAAAAGATTAATACACATTAAAACATTTAAAACCCCTAAGAAAAAACATCAATACCAAAAAACAATTAATACTTTTTAAAAACCTAAAAATAGAAAAAAAATCTGAAAAAAAAATAATAAATACACCTTAAATTCGAAAAGATTATAAAAATCCTAAAAAATCGTTAAATATGTAAAAAACCGCTAAACCCACTAATACAATAAGAAAACCTTAAAAATAAAAAATTCTTAAAACTCCTAGAAATCCCAAAAAGAAAAAAAAACCCCTTAAACGTCCCTAAAATATCTAAAACCCATAAAAACCACTAAAAGCCTTAAGAAAACAAAAAACCCCAAAAAAACCACAGAAGCTCTACAAACCCTTGAAACCACTAAAAATGTCAAAAACAATTAAAAACATTAAAACCCCTAAAAAGTAAAAAAACCCATAAAATACCAAAAAAACCAAATAAATAATAAAAACCCTCAAAATCCCTAAAACTCTAACAGTTATAAAAAAATGTTAAAAATCTCAAAAAATATCCCATAAAACTTATAAAATACTAAAAACTCTAAAAACCTTTAATAAAACCTTAAAACCTTAAAAACACAAAACAACTAAAAATGCTAAAAACCCAAAACACCAAAAAAACCAGTAAAACCCTCAAAGTCCCTAAAAATAAAAAAATACCCAAAATCCACTAATAATGTAAAATTACATAAATAACATGGAAAAAACTAAAATATCGTAAAAATATAATTATAATTAAATCCCTTAAAACATAAAAAATGCCAAAAACTGAGAAACCCTTAGCAAGCCCTAAATAACATAAAAACCCATAAAAACCATAAAACCCCTAAAATATATTAAATTCAAAAAACCCATATTAACCATAAAAATTAATAAAAACACTAAAAATGATTTAAAACTATAAAATGTAAAAAAGATAAAAAAATCCTAAAACCTAAGAAATAAAAAAACCCAAAAAACCCAAAAAACCATAAAACCCTAGAAACTATAAACAACTCAAAATCTATAAATACCCTTAAAACCTACAAAAATGTGTAAAATCAATAAAAATACCGTAAAATATATAAAACCCTAAAATCTATAAAAACACTAAGAATACCATAAATAATCAATTCACATAAAACAAAAAAAACTAAAAACCTAAAAAATTCAAAAACCCATAAAACCCCTAAAATCCCCTCCAAATCCCAAAAAAACCAAAAAACATCGTCAAAATTAAAAAAATTCATAAAAATCCCTTAAAACATTAAAAAACCTAAAAATCCTGAAATAACAAAAGAAAAAATTAAATACCAAAAAACAATTAGACCCCCAAAAATACCTAAAAACAATAAAAATAGTAAAAACCCTAATAATGACCCTAAAATCCCTCAGACCTCTAAAAACCATAAAACCCCTAAAACCATCAAATTCCAAAAAAATCATAAAAAAATAGAAAACATAAAACCAATAAATAATCCAAAAACCCTTTAAACTAATCTAAATATTAAAAATAAATAAAAACCATAAAAAACATAAGAAATATAGAGAACACCTAAAACCCAAAAAAACATAAAAACCCAAGACCCTAAAAACATTCAAGTCCCTAAAAATAATAAAAATCATAATAGTCCTAAAAACTAAATAAAAATCACTAAACATGTAAAAAACCCTCATGACAACAATAAAAACAAAAAAAAAACCATTTAAATCCCAAAAAAATCTAAAAAACACTAAAAACAATAATAACCCCTAAAAATACTGAAACCCCTAAAATTCATAAAACCACTAAAACCATTAAAACCCATAAAACCCTAAAACCACCCAAAAAATTAATTCATTTAAACCCCTAAAAACATTAAGAGACAATAATAACCTTAAAAACCCAAAAATCTGGAAAAAAACCTACAAACCCCAAAAACAAAAAAAATTAATAAAACCCTAAAAATTCATAAAAACCCTAAAAATAATAAAAATACATAAAAACACATAAATATCCCTAAGAAAAATAAAGAACCCAAAAATCCATAAAAATTTAAAGAAATTTTAAAAACATAATAAGCCTTAAAACCCATAAAAATCAAAATAATGCAATAAACACTAAAAAATCCTAAAAACCCTAAACAACCAAAAAATTTATAAAAACCATAAATTCCCTAAAAACACATGAAAATCATAAAAAATTCCTAAAAATATCTCAAAACACAAAAAAACCCAGAAAACCCGAAAAACACTATGATAACCATAAAAACCTGAACAAAATTAAAACCCCCAAAAGGCCTAAAAAATAAAAAAGCCTTAAAACCATAGAAAAAGTAAATACTAAAACCAGAAACCTACCTAAAAACATAAAAAACATAAAACCATTAAAAAACCATAAAACCACAAAATCCCAAAAAACATTTAATGACTCAAAAAATCATTTAACCCCTAAAATGATAAAAAGGTCTAAAAAACATTAAGAAGCCAAAAAAACTCAATAAAAACATAAAAACCCAAGAAACCATAAAAACCCAAAAAACCCTCAAGATCTCTAAAAACCCCTTTAAACGAATTAAAATATTAATAAAACCCAAAAAAACCAAACATTTTAAAAACCCTAAAAACCAAGAAATACCTTAGAAAACCTAAAAACCCTAGAAACGCATAAAACACCTAAAAATCCAAAAAATGATAAAAACCCTAAAACCCCTTAAAAACCATAAAACTCAAAAAAATCCATAAATTATTTGAAGACCCCTAAAAACCCAAAAAACCCTAAAACCCAATAAAAACTATAAAAACCCTTTAACTTTGTAAAAATGTTGAAAAACTCGAAAAAAAAACTTTAAAAACACTAAAAACTATAAAAAATAAAAATACCCACAAAACCTACAAAACCCTAAAACCCTTAAAATCACTATAAAAATAAAAAAACTTTTAAAATCCTATAAATTACTTGAAAATCCCTAAAAATGTAATAAATTCTAAAAACAATGAAAAATCCTAAGAAAACCTTAAAAACCAAAAAACCCTTAAAACCATAAAAAACCAAAAAATGATAAAAACCCTAAAAAACCCTAAAAGTCCCAAATATCCCCAAAACACCTAGAAACCCTAGAAACCACTAAAAATTATAAAACCCCCTAAAACTCCTAAAACTCATCAAACATTCTAAAACCCTTTAAAACCAAAAAAATAGAAAGAAACTCTAGAAAACCATAAAACCCATAAATAAAAAAAATTCCATAAAAACATAAATAAACCAAAAAAATCCTAAAATCCCCAATATCCCTAATAACCCTTAAAACCATATATATCCCAAAGAAGACCTAAAATTTCTAAAAACATAGAAAATACAAAAAAACCTTAAAAATTAAGAAAACATTGAAACCCTAAAAATAATTAAAACCCCTAAAACCTAAAAATCAAAAAAAACCTTAAAAACCCATAAAACCCCTAAAAACCCTAAAAACCCTAAAAATTTCCAGAAACCCTAAAATATGATAAAAAACCTTAAAACCCCTAAAAATACCTAATAAGTAAAAAACACTAAAACACTTAAATCCACTCAAAAAACATTAAAAAACTAGATACACTTAAGACTCCTAAAAACCCTAGAAAATGATATAAACCCTAAAAACAGTAAAACCCTAAAAACCATAAAACCCATAAAAATCATAAAAAATCATTAGAACCCTAAAACCAATAAAAACACTAAAACACCTTTAAACCCCAAAAAAATTACGAAACTATAAAACTATTAAAAACCATGAAAAATTAAAAAACCACAAATACCCCATTCAAACACAAAAAACCTTGAAAATCCCAAAAAAACCATAAAACCACAAAATCATTAAAAATTCCTAAAAACCCTAAAAAAGTAAAATTCCTTAAAAACTAAAAATACACAAGGAAAACCTTAAAATCATAAATGTACGTAAAACTCCTAAATAATCTAAAAATTATAAAACCTAAAAAACCATTAAAACCTTAAAACCATAAAAAATGCTTGAAAACCATAAACTCATAAAACAACAAAAAATCCCTAAGAAAACTAAAAATTCTAAAAACTATTTAAACCCACAATAATGTTAAAAAATATAAAAACCATAAAAACTATAAATACAATAAATACCATAAAAACCCAAATTAAACTCTAAAAGCTGAAAAAAAACATTAAAACCCATTAAATCCTAAAAATCCATAATAATCCCTAAAAATGTAAAAAACCATAAATCCCTAAAAATTAATAAGAAAAAATAAAAAACATAAAAATTAAAAAAACACCTCAAAACTTTAAAAACACAAAAACTCATTAAAAACATAAACACCTTAAAACAATAAAAATCTCTAAACATACTAAAAACCCAATAAATTCCTACAAAATCCCTAAAAGTCCCAAAAAATATAAAATCCTTGAAAAAACTAAGAAATCCTTAAAAACATAGAGGCACTAAAAACTCTTAAAAACCTAAAAAAACTAAAACCTCAAAAAAGAACCTCAAAACCCTAAAACCCCTAAAAATAAAAAAACCCTTAAACCCTTTAAAAACCCTAAAAACCCATAAAATCCCAAAAATCGAAAAATACTCTAAAACCCCATTAAATTTCTAAAAACATTCAAAGACACTTAAAAAACATAAAACAATTAAAAAACTCAAAAAAATATCTAAACTCCCCAAAAATACATAAAACCCTGAAAACCCTAAAAACCCTAAAACCACTTAAAATTTGTAAGAACGCCTAAATACATTAAAATCCAAAAAAATATATAAAAATGTAAAATACCCTAAAAATCATGAAAAATAGTAAGAAAACCTAAAACCCAAAAAACATTTAAATCCCCTAAAACCCTAAAAAAACCTAAAGAACACCAAAACCCATAAAATCGAAAACCCCCCTAAAAACACTAAAAACCTCAAAATACCTAAGAAGTCTAAACACTCATAAATATTTAAAATTTTTCATAAATCCCTAAAAACATAAAAAATCCTAAAACCATGAAAACACTATGAATATAATAAAAACGTAAAAAAATTTAAAACCCCAAAAAACCGAAAAAATACTAAAAATACTAAAAATACTAAAAACCCAAAAAACCACTATAACCCTAAAAAACATAAAAACCCATAAAAACATAAAAAACCCAAAAAAACTATAAAAACCAATCAAAAACTCTAAAACATCATTAAACCCATAAAATTTTTTAAATATCTAAAAACTTCTAAACCCATAAAAACACAAAAAAACCCTAAAACATAAATAAGAAAATCCCATAATACCCCTAAAAACCTTCAAAATCCCTAATAATCAAAAGAAACCAAAGAAATTCTTTAAAATCCCTAAAAATCTCTAATAATACCTAAAAATGTAAATAACCCAAAAACTCTAAAAACCCCTAATAAAACCTGAAAGACCTAAAAACACAAAAAACACCCAAAAAACCAAAATACACTAAAAACCCTAAAAACACTAAAAAGAAATTAAAACACTAAAACCCCTAAAAACCCCTAAAAACATTAAAACAACATAAAACCATAAAAACCACAAAAAAACTATAAAATCCCTTTAAACCCCTAAAAATGTCAACAAAATATAAATAACCATAGAATACTAAAAAGCAGATAAAAAACTAAAAAAACAATAACCCAAAAAACCCCATAAAAACCCAAAAATCACTAAAAATACATAAATCCATAAAAACCATAAAGATCCTAAAAATCATTAAAAATTCCTGATCAGATAAAAAACCCTGAAAAACTAAAAAACACCAAAGAAAATATTAAAACTATAAAAACAATTAAACCCCCTAAAACATAAAAAATGATAAAAACCATAAAAACCCTAAAACCCATAAAACCACCTAAAAAATAAAAAACCCTAAAAACACATCAAAACCCTTAAACCAATAAAAACTCTAAAAACCCTTTAAACCCCTAACAATGATAAAAAACTCTAAGCAACATGAAAAGCCCTAAAAACTAAAAAAAGCCTCAAAAACCAAAACAAATAAATCTAAAAACTGCATAACCCCCTAAAGCCCTCAAAATTCCAAAAAACCCAAAATAGCATAAAAACTTAAAAAAATTCCATAAAATTTTCAAAAAATATAAAAACCCTAAAACCCTAAAAACCTATAAGAAACTTTAGAAAACCTAAAAAAAATAAAAATTATAATAATCTAAAATACTCTAAAAACCATAAAACCCCAAAAACCCTAGTAACCCTGCAACCCCTAAAAACCCTTAGAAACACTAAAATAATTAGAATTGCCTAAAACCCCCTAAAACCACAAAAAATAACAAAAACAATAAAAACCATTCAAACCCATAAAAGTTATAAAATTTTTGTAAGAAAAATTTAAACCCTAAAAAAACCCAAAAAACATAAAAACAAAACAAAACCATAAAAATCCTAAACACCCTAAATACCCTCCAAATCCTTAGAAACCCAAAGAAACCATAAAAATCATTAAAAACCCCTTAAATTTCAAAAATCATAATAAAATCCTAAAACCCCTAAAAACCCCAAAGAAATTCTTAGAATCTTAAAAAATACTTAAAACCACTAAAAACCTAAAAACATTAAAGAACCAAAAACTATAGAATGACAAAAATGTTATGAAAACTTAAAAGCCGCTAAAAACACTAAAATAAATTAATAATATAAAAATCTATTAAACACCTAAAAATGTTAGAAAAATCTAAAAAAATTAAAAACATGACAAAACTAATAAAATACCTAAAACCACCAAAAAACCATAAAATCCTTCAAAACCTAAAAACCCTCAAAATCCCTAAAAACCCCAAATAGCCATAAAAACATAAAAAATCCATGAAAACATAAAAAAACCTAAAAATCCTGAAAAATTATAATGAAACATTAAAAAACTAAAAACACATAAGACCCCCTAAAACATCAAAAATGCTAAAAACCATAAATAACATAAAACAATCAAAACCCAAAAACCCCATAAAAACATTAAAACTAGTAAAAACACTAGAAACCATTAAAACCCCTAAAAATGTTAAAAAACTCTAAGAAACATTAAAAACTCTAAAATCATAAAAAAACTCCGAAAACTAGAAAAAATAATAAATACCATAAAACACTAATAACCCCAAAAAACCCCTTAATGTCTGTAAAGACACTAAAAAACAAAAATCTTAAAAAAAAATAAAAATCACTAAAAACAAAAAAACTCAAAAATTATAAAAATACCCTACAAAAATATTAATAACATAAATACACTTAAAACCCCCCAAAACCCATAGAACACTAAAACCCATAAAAATAATAAAAACCCCTAAAACCCCAAAAAACAATTAAAACCCCTAAAAACATCAAAAAACCCTGAAAAAAAAAATAAAAACTCGAAAGCCACTAAAACTCTAAGAACCATTTAAACACCTAAAAATTTTAAATAACTCTAAAAAACATAAAACATCTAAAAAATATAAAATACCCTAAAAACCCAAAAGAACCATAAAACTATAAAAACCCAAAAGAACTATAAAACCCTTAGAAAACATCAAAATCCCAAAAAACCCATAAAAATCATAATAACTAACTAAAACCCATATAAATTTAAAAACCACTAAAAACCCTAAAAACCAATTGAAAACAATAAAATCCAAAAAAAAACTTAAAACCCCTAAAAAGTGAAAAAACACTAAAAATAATAAAAAACAATAAATTCCTAAAAACAACTAAAATCATTAAAAACCTTTAAAATCCAATAAAAACCAAAAACAAAAAAATCTAAAAACCATATAAACAACTAAAAATGTTGAAATACTCGAAAAACCTTTAAATCTTTAACAACTCAAAAAAAACCTAAAACCCCCAAAAACCATAAAAACAATAAAAGCACCAAAAAAACTAAAACCATCAAAATACCTAAAAATAAAAAACCATAAAAAACAAAAAAAACACATTAAATCACTATGATAATAAAAACCATAATAACCCTAAAAACCACTGAGAAAAACTTAAAAAACTAAAATCACATTAAACCCTTATATAACCTAAAAAATATAAATAGCCTAAAAACCCTTAAAATACTAAAACCCCTAAATAAAAAAGAAAAAACCCATAATAACAATAATGTCCACTAAAAACTCTAAAAACACTTTAAACCCCTAAAAATATTAAAAAAAACTAAAAACAAAAAAAATCCTAGAAAACTGAAAAAACCTAAAAAGCAAAAAAATCGATAAAAACCCAAAAAATCCATAAAAACCATAAAAACATTTAAATTCCTATAAAATCACCAAAAATACTTATAAATGTGAAAACCTCAAGTAATCCTACAAACCCATAAGAAAATCTTAAAAAACCCTAAAAATCTAAAAACACTAAAAACCCTAAAAACCTCAAAACCCCTAAAAACCATAAAAAACCCAAAAAACCTTAAAAACCATAAAACCCCATAAAGCCCCTAAAAACTACTGAAACTCTAAAAATCCCTTTAAACCCAAAAAATAAAAAAGTCAAAAAAACTATAAAACCCATAAAAACGCAAAAAAACATGAAAACCCTGAGAAAATTAAAAACCCCTAATCCCCCAAATTCCTTAAAAACCTAAAACCCAAAAAATCCTAAAAAATCCCTAAAAATCTCTAAAAACATAAAAACCCAAAATCTCTAAGTAAAAAAAATTAAAACCCAAAAATCACTTAAACCCCCAAAAACCTGAAAAAGTAATCACACTAAAAACCCATCCAAAACCTAAAAAAAATCCTAAATAACCGTCAAAATCCTGATAAAAACCTTTAAAATCCATAAACCTATATAAAAACATAAAAAACCCAAAAAAAAATGAAAACCCCTAACACACCTTTAGAAACCTAAAAAAAATACTACTGTTATAGAACCAAAAAAAATCTAAAAATTCTAAATGACCATAAAACCCCCAAAAAAATAAGAAAACCCCAAAAATCATAAAAAGTGGTAAAACACCATAAAACAAAAAACCCTATAAAAACTCAAAAAAAAAATTAAAACCATACCCCATTAAATCTCTAAAAACCCAAGACAACCCTAAAAACTATAAAAAATATCTAAAATCCCCAAAAACCCATAAAACCCTAAAAATCCAAAAACCCTCAAATCCCTAAAAGACATAAAACCCCATAAAATCATAAAAGATCTCCAAAATACCTAAAAATGTAAAAAACATAAAAAAATAACAAAAAATAAAATTCTTTAAACACATAAATCCCATAAAAACCTAAAATCCCCTTAAACCACTAAAAACGCAAAAAACCATAAAAACATTTAAAACCATAGAAATACCTAGAAATCCATAAAAACATAAAAAACTAATAAAATTATAAAAACATTTAAACCCATAAAAACATTAAAAATATCTAACAAACATTAAAAACACTAGAGAATCAGAAAAACCCAAAACCTTGAGAAAAAACATAAAACCCAGAAAACCCCTAAAAAAGAAAAAATACCTCAAAATCCCTAAAACCACTAAAAAAATAAAAAACATAAAAATCCATAAAAATATTTAAATACATAAAACCCCTAAGAGCCCTAAAACCCCTAATAAATCCTTTAAACCCTTAAAAGACATAAAATCCATACAAAAGTAAAAATAATAAATCCCTTTAAAACTCAAAAACCCCTAAAACTCTTGAAAATCTTAAAACCCCCAAAAACATAAAAAACCTAAAATATCATACAAACCATTAAAATCCACTGATACTCTAAAAACCCTATAATCCTCTAAAATTATTACAAAACTATAAAAACCATAAATACTTTTAAAAATCCAAAAACTCAAAAACTATAAAAACCCAAAAACCATAAAAATCCCTAAACCCCTTAAAACTATAATAATATTAAAAAAAATACATAATATCTATAAAAAATAAAAATCCTTAAAACCATGAAAGAACCTAATACCTAATCCAATACATGCTTGGAAGTGTCCTTGGAACCTTGTTCATGATTCCTATGTTGATCACCCTAATATCTACAAGAAAACAAGTGAGAAGGGATATAAATGGTTGAAAAAGGAATAAATGAGAGATTTGGTCAATGTGGAACCAAAAGAGAACTTTTCTATAATAAATCTAGCCACATTGTGCCACAATATATGAAACATCCTTTGATAATACAAGAATTAAGAAAGAACACAATGGTTGTAACTAAAACTCATCATAATAACATTACCTTCATTCATGATGTTCAAAGAGTACAAGGGGGTGGCCATTTATAGACAAATAGTGATAAAAAATTCTAACACCTAGTTTAAATATATTAAAAATCATAAATACTTCTTTTTATTATTTTGTAACATGATCATGTCTTTAAGGGATAAGTAATATACCCTTTTGGAATGTAAAGACAATTATCCCACCACTTTTGAATATGAAAATTCCATGGTACGATGGGCTAGAAATTCATGGAACACCATGGTATTTTTATTTAAAATTATTTTTGGGAATTAATTAATTTAAATATATTATTGGATTATTTGACCAATTATGGTTTTTTGTCCTCCCCTTTGAATTCCATGATTAACCCATTTATGGACTCCTTCAGTCTCTTAATCTGCTCCCTTCAAATTGAGCGACCAAATCCTCGCAACGAGTCTTATGAAATAATTCACATTATTTCATCCTCATCAATTACAACTTCAACTCCTTGATACCCATGTGTTACATGATCCTCATCATCTCCTACCTCCTCAAATGGATTCATCCTCGGGTAAGAAATTTCAACAAGAGAAAGATCGACAACATTAAAGGCAACTATAACATTTCCATACATGTTAGGTAACTCAATATTGTAGATATTATCTTTCATATTATCTAAGAATTGGAAAGGTACACTCCTGAAATATGATGTTTTTATTTTCATTAATCTAAGAACCACAGTTTTTGTATGGTTTTCCATACCAAAACACCCAGATCAAATATAGCTCTTTTGTAAAACTTACTTGCTCGATCACCATATTCTTGTAATAAAAACCCAACAGAAGAAGTAATTAACGGGTTAATAGAGTTTCATATAAAACATTCTTTATTTTATAGAATCATTAGTGTTTACTTTCCCTCTAAAGCTCTATTTATATATCCTTTTATGAAAATAAACTCAATTTTCCCTCAATAATATTATTTTCACTCTGATTATCTACTCTTTTCTTTCACTCATTTCATTTGATGTCACTCATAACTCATTTTACACAATTGTTTTAATTTATATATTTTTCTCTCTCTTTTATTTTTCTATCTTTTCATAATCTCTCTAAATACACACATGGATATGATAATCATACAATAGCCTCCAGGGTGTTTGTATAATCTTCCTCCCATTGTACTCAAAAGAATAATGGTTAGTGTATCCATTATGTGTTACCCAACTATAAAATTTCAAAGGCCTTGCCAAGAAAATATGACTAACTTGAATGGGAACAACATGAAATATCACCTTGTCTTCATATATACCAATATGAAATAGAACTTTTTATTTCTTAGTCACTTTAACATACCCACTATTATTTAACAATTACAACCTATAAGACCTATGATGCTTTTTTGTAACATCCCAGGTAAATAAAGATTAAAGCATTTTCATATTTATTAATATTTGATAATTGAATATTAATTTTACTTTAATGGGGTTCCTATGTTCGATAGCGTACCCGATACGCAACAGATAGTTTCTTTGAAATCTTACGATGCACACTAGTAATAAAATAATATTATTTTAAATGGTAGTTAACACGTAGTCATTGTATTGGAAGGAATGAATAGAAATAACTAAAATATGATTATATATGTTTGTTAAATGTTTTTAAATTTATCCAATAAAGGATAAATGCTTAAAATATAAAAAGAATTCATTTTTAGGCACATATACTCTGATATTCACTAAAGGTCGACTTATCGCCTTTTCATGGAGAACCTTCTTTAAATATAGTTTTGGTCACTCTAATAATTTCTGCTGGGCCAAATAAAATTCTTCTTTAGAATCGGGACATCAAAATTTACTTTGTGTAAATTTTTGGTATTTTTCCGATAAAGTTCATTTTTTTAATGAATAGTGAAAAATGTTGTATTTTAATTCAAACCCTCTTTTTAATCTAATTTATTCATATGATTATATTTTCTTTTGAATTGTTTTTAAAGTGAAATTAGAATATATTTTTACCATTTAATCCAATAGGGGTCGTTGGAATTAATTTCACTATGAAATCGGACTTAAACTAGTGTCAATCTTTTGATACTTTTTGTTTCATAAAAACACGCTATTTGTTTTGACAGCGAGAATTAATTATTCAATTAATTAATGCAACTTATATTATTTTAATTTTGTAAAATAGACATAATTATTGAATTCGGAATATCAAATATATCTTAGGGTGAAGTTTTGGTATTTTTCTGAAAAACTTTAATTTTTGATGAATAGTGAAACCACTAAGTAGTACTTAAAAAACTAATTTTTCATTTAAAAGGAATTTTACCACCTTTGTGTTTTGAATTTCAAAAATCTGACATACATGGTTGTAATTAATAAGTAAAATGTGGTTCAATGAGATTGAAATAATTTTTTGGTGAATAGTATCTTTTATGTTTTTAATCGCGATAAGAGGTAATTAGTGTAATTTAAGGTAAGAATAATGTTATAATAAAGTGAAATGTCCTAGACACATGTCCTACCCTTATATGATGTTTCATGTCCGATCAAGACAACCCATGGGTCAATTTTTGGGTCCCCATGGAGCCACTTGGGTAAGATAAAGACATTAATGCCTTCTATTTAAAGTAAAAGTAAAAATGACACAAACATGAGTTGTTTTACTAAACCAATATTTAAATGGGGTTATACAAGTCATATTTTTGACAATAAATATTAATTAGAAAGATAAAAATATTTCCTATATCATACTATTTTTTTTAAATTTTTAGACATTAAATAAATTAAATTATTTATGACACCATGATGATGCAGCGATGACCTCATTATTTAATGATTTAAATAAAATGAAAATATAATGTAAATTCAAAGACCTACAAATGTCAAAAACCTATTTTATGGGTGGATTTCGAACTATTATCACCTTATACTAGAAATATATAATTTTTGGACCTTTTAAATCCGAAAAGAATTTTTTTAATAAAGTATCCTTTTATACCTTTCTAAGAGTGCCCCTCCTCTCCTCTTATAAAAGGCCCCCACCTCTACCTCCTTACCAACACTTCCAAAGCCTTTGGCTCGGCCAAAACCTACCCATTTTGTCTCTCCACATCCCTCTATAACTCTTATAAGCCTCACATTTGGCAGAACTCTTCCCAAGGAAGCCTTTGAGCTCAAATAAAAAATAGTTACCCGTTTTAAAGATAGTGTCTTCTCTTGTGTTCTTATCTTTTATTTTTCTTATCCAACCCTATAAACTCTTTTTATTAATTTCTTTTGTAACAAAACAAGTATCTTTAATATACTAGGATTTTTTTAAAATAAGTATTAGAGGTACAATTACACACACCTACATCTAATGGTTAAAGAACTTACTGTTTCCGTGGATGGAGAATTTCTGCCTCACGAAATGATGATTGTTCAATATTCTTTTAACACCATAAAAGGTGGACATTAAGATGACATTATATTTATATATGATATATAATATGTTTATTTTTTACTTAATATTCTGTATTTTTCATTTATGGCATACCTTTATGGTTACCATTATGGATAAACGTGATATCTTCATTTTAAGAAGTGCGGACTACCGCCCCCTCAAAGTGATTTGATTCGTTAATGCCATATGTGGGATGTATAAAGGATGTAGTTAATGATATTATATATGATATTATAATGGAATTAAAATATACCTTTATATCATTATGATTCCATTCCATAAAGTAGGAAATAGAAATGAAAGTAGCGTTCATGCGTACGTACGGCTTTCCGTCTCCATGAACGGTGCATTTCATTTCTTACCTCTAAACATTATTTAATATTATAAATGAATGTATATACTAGATATATATGATATATATGATATCTAAATCATGAGTATAACTTTTTATATAATGGATACATGAACAATTTTTAATTATAAAGAGTTTATTTTTGACTCAAGTACCAATGATCGTTAAAACGACGTTATTAACTTAAATTATTACATAGTGTTAATGACATGGTAACAAGTGATATAAAAGGAATAATTAAATTGAAAAAGGTTCTTAAGCATGTAGAAATTAACTCATGTTTATTATCCAGGAGGTTAAAGAATGATTGAGTCAAGTCGGACCCGAGTTAAGGGAACTTCTTAACCTGATTTCCGTTCTTTGGGTTAATATCCTAAATTCAAATTATGCCATGATATTATTATGTCCTATCTTGTATTTGTACTTTATTTATGTTTAATTATATTGAATACACATAATAGATCTATTTTATTTAAAAAAATGATCTTTGTATGGGACTTCGTCTCAATCTCCTTTCATTGAGGCGTATTTTGTTTTATACACAGCTTTCTTTTATACGGTGTATAAACCCCTTTGAATTTTATGATTATTCAAAAAGAATATTTTTATATGAAGCGTTTACTAAAAGACAAAAGGGAATGTTTTTATTTGTCGTACGTATGCGGTTACATTGACTTCTCTTTCGTCGTGACCATTATTTGAGTTTTGGCTTCCTCTATAAGTCAAACCTTTTTTAAAATAAAAATAAATACCATGTTTTACTTTTCTTTTATTTGGGTATTTAAAATGGTTTTCATAATGTTTTTATATCAAAGTGTTATATTGATATCTTGTGGTGAAAAGTGGAAATGTTATGTTTCATTTATGCTTGTTTTATGTGATACGATTATGTTATGGTTCTTGGGAATTATTATGAAGACGAGTGGTTCCGTGATAAACTAAGGGCGGGTGAGCCCGATATAGCTATCCAATGCATTGGGTAACGTGAAGGAGTTAAATGTTAAGGTTTCCCCAAAGTGGTTTAAGGAATATACTGTGATGGGTAATCCAAACGTAACCAAGAGTGTTACTCCCTACGTAAGAATGTTATGAATGCCTCAAGTTACCTTTATGTCTTATGATTTCTATGATTTATTCATGATTTGATGAGGTATGTTAATGTGCTTATGTTTTATGAGTAAAGTATATTTTCATTGATTCTTATGTACACATGTACTCATGTTTCCTTTCCATATTTTTATATCCCTTACTGAGCTTTTTATGCTCATCCCAATTATTTGAAATGTTTTTCACAGGTCAAGGGAAAGTACATGATGTGATGATAATGTCAAGGATGTGTCAAGAAAGAATCCATGTTTTATTTTATATATGTTTCTGTTGATGGAAAAAATGAATACTATCTTTTATGTAACCACTATGTTTAAATGTGGTATGTAATGCAGGTTTTATGATCTAATTCTCTAAAACTCTAAACATAAAAAGATCCTCAATGTGTATTCTTGAAGTAACTCAAGATTAAGCAAGGTTTAAGGATATGGCCTTCTAGTTGGTATAAAAGGTCGGTTTATATAACTTTAGGAGTTAGAATTATATTAAATGAGTATCCAAAAATATTATTTTATGTTCAAATTGAAATGATATAGAATTTGAAGATTACCATGTTGGTTTATCTAAGACATGTTTGTTCAGAATGGTTTTCTGCAGAGGAAAGAGGGAAGTAGTAAGGAAGGCATACAAAAGTAAATAACCTTCCGAATCAGCAACCTGAGATGGTCGGAATTGGAACTGAATAGTTTGTTGCAGTGATGGCTCAGTTGATTTAGGTGATAAATGGTGGTTGTGTTTATTGATGATATTTTGGTGTTTTCTAAAAGTAAATAGGAGCATGAACGTCATTTAAGGGTTATCTTGAAAACCATAAAAGAAAAGAAACTATATGTAAAATTCAACAAGTGTGAGTTTTGGTGGAAACAAATTTCTTTCCTTGGTCACATTGTTTCTAAAGATGGGATAAATGTTGATCCTGCAAAAACAAAGGTTTTGGAAGAATGGCCAAGACCCAAAAATGTAACCGAGATCCATAGTTTTCTTGGTTTGGCAGGCTATTACCGAAAGTTTTTTAGAAATTTTTCATGGTTACCTAGTCCAATGACTAAGATAACTCGGAAGGGTGTTATTATTATCTGGAAAAAAGAATGTGATGATTGTTTTTAGGAATTGAAAAGAAGATTGGTGAATGCTCCAGTTTTGGCACTACCTTCCAGGAATGGGGAGTTTTTTATCTACAGCGATGCTTCATTGAAAGGACATGGTTGTGTCATAATGCAGAATGATCAGGTAATTGCTTATTCTTCATGACAATTTAAAACTCATGAAGTAATTTATCCTACACATGATTTGGAATTAGCTGCTGTTTTTTTCTCTTTAAAAATTTGGTGGCATCATTTGTATGAAGTAAAGTGTGAAATATATACCGATCTCAAAAGTTTAAAGTATATATTCACTCAGAAAGAATTTAACATGAGACAGAGGAGATGGCTATAATTAATCAAGTATTATGATTGTATAATTCATTACCATCCGGGAAAAGAAAATAAAGTGGTTGATTCTTTGAGTCAAAAAAGTAATGTTTCAATATCAATGTTGTGTTTGGAACGTGATCCTTTGGTTAAGGATTTGATGAACTTTGGCATAGAAGTTTTTGGTGTAGGATGTTCTTCTATTTTGTTTCAGGTATCAGTGAAATCTTCTCTATCAGACAGAATCAAGCAGGCACAGAAGCAAGACAGTGAGTTGCAGAAAAAGGTAGATCTAGTTCAGAAAGGTAAGTTTCCTGAATTAAACATTGATAATGATTGTGTTTTGAGATTTGGGAAGAGGTTGTGTGTGCCTTGTGATTCACAGTTGAAGAGGGAGTTGTTATGTGAATCTCATAGTTCTCCGTTTTCAGTTCATCCTGGCAGTACTAAGATGTACAGAGATCTGTGGGAGTATTACTGGTGGGATGGAATGAAAAGAGATATTGCTGATTTTACTATGAAGTGTTTTACATGTCAACATGTTAAAGTAGAGTGGCAGTTTCTGAAAGGGATGCTTCATCCTTTACCAGTTCTAGAGTGGAAATAGGAAAATATATCCATGGACTTTGTTGTGGGATTGCCAAAGACACCTCGAGGTAATAATGCAATCTGGGTTATTTTTGATCGCTTGACTAAATCTGCTCATTTCCTTGCTATATGAGATACTTTTTCCCTAGATCAACTTTACCGTTTGTATCTTAAAGAGATAGTCAGGTTACATGGAGTTCCTATCTCCATTGTATCTGACCATGATCCCAGGTTCACTTCTAACTTTTGGAAAGGACTTCAGAAGTCGTTGGGTACTGAATTAAATTTTAGAATAGCTTTTCATCCTCAATAAGATGGAAAGTAAAAACAAACAATTCAGACTTTGGATGATATGCTACGTGCTTGTTCAATGGATTATCAGGGAAGTTGGGACCAACATCTTTCTTTGGTTGAATTTTCATATAATAACAGTTTTCATTCCAGTATACAGATGGCACCATTTGAGGTGTTATATGGGAAGCGGTGTCGAACTCCAACTTTCTGGGATGCAGTGGGTGAAAGGAAGCTGATGGGACCAGAATTGGTAGAAGAGTTGGCAGAAAAAGTTCAGCTGATACAGAAACACATGAGAATAGCTCAGAGAAGGGAGAAGAGTTATGCGGACAACAGGAGGAAGGATCTCTCTTTTGAGGTAGGTGATCATGTTTTTCTCAAAGTCTCGCCATGGAAAAGTGTGATGCAATTTGGTAAGAAAGGAAAGTTGAGTCCATGGTTCATTGGACCATATGAAATTCTGGAGAGAGTTAGATCAGTTGCTTACCGAGTGTCTTTACCTGTGAGTTTTTCTCAGGTACACAATGTTTTTCATGTTTCAATGTTAAAGAAGTATATTCCAGATCCATCTCATGTTTTGAGCCCAGAGGTAGTTCTGTTGGAAGAGAATGTCTCTTATAAAGAACAACCTGTCCAGATTCTTGACTGAGGAGAGCAATTGTTGCGAAATAAGTTAATTCACCAGGTAACGGTTTTGTGGAAAAACCATATGTTTGAAGAGGAAACATGGGAATCTGAAAATGCTATGAGGGATAAATACCCCCACTTATTTTGATAGGTGAATAAAATTGCGAGGATGCAATTCCCAAAAGGGGGGAAGGATGTAACATCACAGGTAAATAAAGAATAAAACAATTTCATAATTATTAATATTTTAGAATTGAATATTAATTTTACTTTAAAGGGTTTCCTATGTTCGATAGCATACCTGATACGCAACAAAGAGTTTCTTTGAAATATTACGTTGCACACTAGTAATAAAATAATATTATTTTAAATGGTAGTTAACACGTAGCCATTGTATTGGAAGGAATGAATATAAATAACTAAAATATGATTATATGTGTTTGTTAAATGTTTTTACATTTATCCAATAAAGGATAAAGGCTTAAAATATGAAAAGAAATTCAATTTTAGGCATATAAACTCTGATATTCACTAAAGGTCGACTTATCACCTTTTCATGGTGATCCTTCTTTAAATATAGATTCGGTCACTATTATACTTTCTATTGGACCAAATAAAATTCTTCTTTATAATCGGGACATCAAAATTTACTTTGTGTAATTTTTTCTTATTTTTCCGATAAATTTCGTTTTTTTTAATGAACAGTGAGAAATGTTGTATTTTAATTCAAAACCTCATTTTAATCTAATTTATTTATATGAGTAGATTATATTTTGAATTGGTTTTATAGTGAAATTTTAATATATTTTTACCATTTAATCCAATAGTGGTTGTTGGAATTAATTTCACTTTGAAATCGGACTTAAACATGTGTCAATCTTTTGATACTTTTTGTTTCATAAAAACACACTATTTGTTTTGACAACGGGAATTAATTATTAAATTAATTAATGAAACTTATATGTTTTGAATTTTGTAAAATAGAAATCATTTTTGAATTTGGAATATCAAATATATCTTAGGTTGATGTTTTGGTATTTTTATGAAAAACTTTAATTTTTGATGAATAGTGAAACCACTAAGTGGTACTTAAAAAATTGATTTTTCGTTTAAATGAAATTTTACCACATTTTTGTTTTTAATTTCAAAAATCAGACATAAATTGTTGTCATTAATAAGTAAAATGTGGTTCAATTGGATTAAAATAATTTTTTGGTGAATAGTAACTTTTAAGTTTTTAGTCGCGATTAGAGGTAATTAGTGTAATTTAAGGTATGAATAATGTTTTAATAATATGAAATGACCTAGAAACATGTCCTACCCTTATTTTATGTGTCATGACCGACCTATACAACCAATGGGTTGATTTTAGGGACCCCATGGAGCCACTTGGGTAAGATAAAGACATTAATGCCTTTTATTTAAATTAAAAGTAAAAATGACACAAACATGAGTTGTTTTACTAAAAAAACTTTATAAATAGGGTTATAGAAGTCAAATATTTGACTATAAATATTAATTAGAAATATAAAAATATTTCCTACATTATAGTATTTTTTTTTACAATTTTTAGACATTAAATAAATTAAATTATTTATGACACCATGATGATGCCGCGATGACCTCATTATTTAACGATTTAAATAAAATGAAAAGATAATGTAAAATCTAAGACCTAAACAGGTAAAAAACTTATTGGATGGGTGGATTTAGAACTATTATCTCCTTATCCTCTAAATATATAATTTTGGGACCTTTTAAATCCGAAAAGAATTTTATAATAAAGTATCTTTTTATACCTTTCCAAGAGTGCCCCTACTCTCCTCTTATAAAAGGCCCACACTTCCAAATCCTTTGGATCGGCCAACCCCTGCCAATTTTGTCTCTCCACATCTCTCTATAACTCTTATAAGCCTCAACATGGGCAGAAGTCTTCCCAAGGAAGCCTTTGAGCTCAAATCAAAAAGAGTTACCCGATTTAAAGGTAGTGTCTTCTCTTGTGTTCTTATCACATATTTTGCTTCTCCAACCCCCTAAACACTTTTTATTAATTTATTTTGTAACTACACCAGTATCTTCCATATAATAGGATGTTTTTATAAGAAGTATTCGAGCTAGAATTACACACACCTACATCTAATGGTTAAATAACATACTGTTTCCGTGGATGGCGAATTTCTGCCTCACGAAATGATGATTGTCCAATATTCTTTTAACACCTTCAAAAGTGGCCATTAAGATGAAACTATATTTATATATGATATATAATATGTTAATGTTTTACCTAAGATTCTTTATTTTTCATTTATGACATACCTTTATGGTTACCATTATGGGTAAACGTGATATCTTCATTTTAGGAAGTGCGGACTACCGCCCCCTCAAAGTGATTTGATTCGTTAATTCCATATGTGGGACGTATAAAGGATGTAATTATTGATATTATATATGATATTATACTTGAATTAAAATATACCTTTATATCATTATGATTCCATTCCATAAAGTACGAAATAGAAATGAAAGTAGCGTTCATGCGTACGTACGGATTACCATCTCCATGAACGGTGCATTTCATTTCTTACCTCTAAACGTTATGTAATATTATAAATTCATGTATATACTGGATATATATGTTATATATTATATCTAAATCATGTTTATAACTCTGGATATAATGGATACATGAACAACTTGTAATTATAAAGAGTTTATTTTTTGACTCAAGTACCAATGATAGTTAAAACAACCGTTATTAACTTAAATAATTACATAGTGTTCATGACATGGTAATAAGTGATATAAAAGGAATAATGAACTTGAAAAAGGTTCTTAATAAATTATAAAATAACTCAAGACTATTATTCAGGAGTTTAATGAACAATCAATTCAAGTCGGACCCGAGGTAAGGGAACTTGTTAACCTGATTTCTGTTCTTTGGGTTAATCTCCTACATTCAAATTATGTCATGATATTATTATGTCATATCTTGTATTTTTACTTTATTTATGTGTATTTATAGTAAATAAACATAATAGATCTATTTTATTTAAAAAAATGATCTTTGTATTGGACTTCGTCTCAATCTCCTTTTATTGAGGCATATTTTGTTTTATACACAACTTTCTTTTATATGGTGTATAAACCACTTTAACTTTTATGATTATTCAAAAGGAATATTTTTATATGAATAATTTACTAAATGAGAAAAGAGAATGTTTTTATTTTTCATATGTATGCGGTGACAACGAATTCTCCGCCGCCGTGACCATTATTTGAGTTTCGGCTTCCTCTACAAGCCATACATTTTTTAAAAGAAAAAAAAATACCATGTTTTACTTTTCTTATATTTTGGTATTGAAAATGGTTTTAATAATGTTTTTATATCAATGTGTTGTATTGATATCTTGTGATTGAAAATTGGAAATGTTATGTTTCATTTATGCATGTTTTATGTGATACGATTATGTTATGGTTTTTGGGCATTATTATGAAGATGGGTGGTTCCATGGTAAACTAAGGGCAGGTGAGCCCGATATAGCTCTCCAATGGCTTGGGTAATGTGAAGGTGTTAAACGTTAAGGTTTCTCCGAAGAGATTTAGAGAATATACTGTGATGGGTATTCCAAATGTAACCAAAAGGGTTACTCCCTACGTAAGAATGTTATGAATTCCTCAATTTACCATTATGTCTTATGATTTCTATGATTTATTCATGATTTGATGAGGTATGTTAAAGTTATTATGTTTTATGAGTAAATTATGATTTCATTGATTCTTATGTACACATGTACTCATGTTTCCTTTCCATATTTTTGTATCCCTTACTGATATTTTTATGCTCATCCCACGTTTTTGAAATGTTTTTCACAGGTTAAGGGAAAGGTAAATGATGTGATGATAATGTCAAGGAAGCGTCAAGAAAGAATCCATGTTTTCTTTTAAATATGTTTCCATTGATGGGAAAAATGAATACTATCTTTTATGTAACCACTTTGTTTAAATGTAGTATGTAATGCAAGTTTTATTATATAATTCTCTAAAACTCTAAACCTGAAAAGATCCTCAATGTGTATTCTTGAAGTAACTCAAGATTAAGCAAGTTTTAAGGCTAGGGCCTTATATTGTTCATATCTAAATCTAATTTATCAACCATAAAACCACTTTATTCGTTTGTGAAACTTCCCCATCCGTGATTATACTACATAAATTATCATTGATGAGGCACATACTATAAAAACTATTCTCCTTTTTCTCTTTATCATGTTCTTATTTGGGTTGAACACTTAAATAATTCATTCCCAATAGCATTTTTCTTGATATGAGGATCTCTATTTACACATCCAAACATGACTCAAGTGGTGGAATTTAATATAAGGTTGATCTAGAACTAAGAATATCTCCATTATAAAAAATAATAAATGTCATGTTATTTGGGAATTGTGAGGTAATATGGCCAAATACATGACATTTAAGACACACCACGTGATTTGGAAACAACATTACCCTATGTTTTACCTTTTTATTTCAAATATAATAGTTTTGGTTTGGTCATATCCATCGAATAATTTTTTTTACCTTACATGTTCTTATTTTTTGTAATCCTTGAACATAAAAGAAGGTTTAAAATTCTAACTATAAAAATCAAGGTTCATAATAATTTCCTTTTATTTCCTCTACACTTTTGTATCCATTTGAATAAGATTCTCTATATATAAATAGTGGTGTATATCCACAATACACTGAATGATATGGTTGATTACATTCATAAAAATTTCCTTCATGGTCTCTTTATCCTAATCAATATTGAACCAAATCATGATGATATCCATCTCTTTATAATGCTCCTCAATAGTCATAGCTCCTTGTTTCAAACCCTGCAATTTGAGGAACAAATCAAGATAATAGTGGCTGGAAATAAACATATTATGTATTTTCACATTCATCTCCTTCCATTTATGTATGGCTATTTATCCACTTTTCCCTCAACTCACTTTTAGTTATTCCCACCAAATACTAACATAGTCGGTAAATTTCATAGATGCTGAAATCACCTTATTTTCCTATGAATAGTTATGAAATTCAAAAACTTGGACTACATTTTGTTCACAATTCAAGTATATTTTTGGATCAGTCCTACCTTGGAAATAAGGGATCCACAACATTACTCATATATGAATTTTGGTTTTCCCCCATGGTGGATTATTTCCCCGAATTGGTGACTCAAGAAAATTATATAACTCATCTTCTTCAATGACCCTTTTCATTGGTAGTTCCCTAAAATTATAAGGGGATTTCAATTCTTCCATCCTCACATTCAACAATTGGAATTTTTATTGTACAGTCCTCATGAAAAATGCAATTTTTGTTTCAATGGTGTTACTCTCCTTCACTATTTATGTATCCTATAAGGAAATTTGAAGAGAATGTAATATAGACATCCCACACTCCCTCATGTTTTTTACACGAGAAAATTTTATATGTAATCATATTTCACTCAATTTTGTATTTTTTTATAAAATGTAACACTTCTTCCTTTTACAACTAAAAATTATTCCTATATCCTTATTACCAAATTCCAATAAATTTCAAGGGAAATTATAGTGTGGTAATGTGATGATTACAGATGAAGAAAAATGATAAGTGGACAGAATACTCAGGAATGTTTCATTTTTTTAGCCTTTAATTTTTTTGGGATATTTTTTTGAATAAAAGTAGTAGAATAAGTATGAACGTTTTATATATAAATTCTAGAGAAGAAATAATTTAAAACATGAAACAGAATCTAATTGAGATTTTTGTTGTAATATCTCACGTCTATTCATCGTCTTAAGAAGTGATAATGGAGATTCTAGGACTTATGTGACATTCCCACTACACCAAATATTGGAAATAAATGCAAAGGGCCTCATAAAAGGTTGGTGTGATTTTCCATTTTAATATAAAACACTCAAAATAGTGATAACCATAACAACTAAACTTCTAAATGATATATGGTAACCAAAATAAATTTCAATAAAATACTAAACCAAAAGATAATTTCATAGTACATGTAGAATAAATTTTACATAACCAATGAAACCAAATGATAAAAAAACCAAAATACCCGAAACACATCAGCAACAACCCCCAATCTACTACAAATCCCAAATCCACATGACCAACCCAAGGTATTAATAAGATTCACTAAAGAACCGGGATACCTTGTCTTTACCTGTGTCTTGATATATAATATCTACAAACACACCATAGTTCCCAAGGAGGGGGTTGATGTAAAACTTATAAAGATTTCCCAAATGACATTCCAACTCATACAACTAGGATTGAAAATGTTATAAAATTTATATAAAATTTTTTAAAAGCAATTTAAAGCAGTTTATATCCAACCAAAATATATTTATAATGAAAACAATCAAACAAGAATTCAAAACCATTTGTTCATAGAATAAATCAAAAAATAACACAATCATTTTTCAATGGAAATCAGAAAATCATTTAACGATTTCTCAATTTATGATTTTTCATAAACATTTCCATGTCCACACATATCCTCAGCACAAACAAAAGAACAATCTTGGGGTTACCATTGATAGTGGAGCTTCATGTCTATAATTTTTCCCTTTGATGGTGGTACTTCATGACCATTTTACATACCATCCAACTCATTCCAAACAATTATTCCAAAACCGTAAAAACCTAGTTAAAAAAATAATTTCGACTAATACATACATGCATAAAAAACCATAATATTTATATCACATTTTTAAAATTCTAAACAATGGTTTTCATAACATCCATCAAATTCCCATGATTTCCTAAACCATACTTAAATTAATAATTTAATAAAATAAAACTATGATTTTCAAAAAACCCAGAATCATTTAATTCAAATTGAAATCAAGTCTTAATTTTATAATCAAGTGGATTCATGAGAGAATCAAACTACCTCTCAAACATAAGATAAAACAAATAACGGAACAAAGACTTTAACAAACCAGCTTAAATATTTAAGATTCCAACTTAGATCTCATTTCCTTCAATAAAAAAATCATATACCTTTATTATTAATATCAAAAAACATTTTTATATCCCCAATGAAATAGATCCATGATTCCAAACGAGGTAAGGAGAAGAGATATAAAGAAAATGTTGAAGAAAGAGAACATTCAGATGTATTTTGGTCTCTGACACACATGGATTTGCCACAAAATCCCTCTTGGATAAAAAATAATTATCTCCCCTACCTTGTGAGGAAGATAAATTCATGTTATGGAATACATAGGATGAAAATAAGTGGTTTAGGGGGTAAATTGAATTAGATCGACAATTTTCCATATTATACGGTTATGATGTACAGTTAGAAAAACCATGCGCTAACCATGAATAAGCCACTAGATACAAACAAACCTCACATGATTGGCTTACACGGTTAGAAAAAATATGCACTGACCATGTTATACCCCCACTATCCCACATTAAATGGTTTCTACTAGGAATCTATATAGTTTGGCCAAAACTTATTCCTAACCTTTTTCCTCCCTGGTGTCTAATATTTAAGTTGTATGATTTCTTGGAGGTGTTTCACAGTTTCTGCAAACCATTATCAAATCGTGCTCCTTGATAAAACCCTAAAAAACGTGAAAAATATCATTTATACCTCTTAAAACTGAACCTAATCATTTTATATACTAAAAAACATAAATAAAGGTTCAATTACCTAAAACTGTGGGTCTTACATTCTCCCCACCATTATTATTTCCATCCCCATAAATTAGAAAACTAGAGTTGTACCTGATGGTTTTGGGTCATTTCTCCATCATTTTCTTTTCACACACCTAAGTTTCCTCCTAAATATTGTGATGTTTATATAAAACCCTCACTAAACAAATTATTTTCCCATGAAATACTTTCTATTGCCTACCTAAAAATTATACCTAATCATGAACCACTATACCATTCGGCTCTAGGTCAACATGATCCCATCAAATCACATGGTTAGGTTTAGGTTGATAATTTTTCAATTGAGATTCATGAAACACATTATGCACTAAACTGAACCTTAGTGGAAAATAAAACCGTTATTATAATGTTTGTATCATCCATTTAGATTCTTCATATATTTGAGGATAATACGTTGTGCTCACAGTAAACTAAGTCTTAAGGTATTATATTAATGATTTTCAAAAATGAGATGCAAACCTAGGGTTTCTGTTATATTCAATCAATATTTGAACACTATTCCACTTTAAAACATTTTAGGTATTTATTTTTTAAACATTATCCACTATATTAGAATAATGAATAGGGATTAAATGGGGTGACATTGTGAGTTGATCCACTATCACCCATTTGGAATCTTGTTTTTGAACTATCCTTAATAGACCTGTTACAAATTCCATAGTTATATTTTCCCATTTTCACATGGGAATTGGTAAATACTAAAACATAACCACTATCCATTACTAATTTTAATTAACCTTCTGATAGTTGAGGCATCTCAAAATAGACTCAAAAACCTTTTTATTCATGATAACCCCAAAAATTATGATTTCAGTTCCATATATATATTTTATATTCCATGATGAACAACCCATATCAAATGGTTAAAAGCATGAAGGATTTGTTCCTAATAAGCCAACAATATGACCATCTGATCTCAAAACCACAACACTGATCTTCTACCAAGATTCAATACTTAATTGGTCTCCCCAACATTGAGTTTTGACTTCATAGAAACACATTAAGAATCAGGTTTATGTGCCTATTTAGAATTTTCTACCAAATCCTGAACAAATGGACTTGAAATAAAATATCTACACTACCTCGATCATTACGACTAAAGTGCATTTTGGAAATCACCGACATTATATTCCATTGATCTAAAGCCTCATTAAACAAATAACTATATGAATTTATTTCTTAATGCATCCACTATAGAGTTACCTTTACCTGAAGTATACATTAAGTCAATGTCGAAAAGTTAATGACACAATATCAATATTCATTATCTCAGATTCAAATGACTTTATGAGAAAATGTGTTTTAAGTTATTATCAACTATAAACACTATGAAACTATCACAAAAAACATATTGATTCAAGGTCTTCAGATAATGGGCCATAGTAACTAATTCCAAATCACATGTTGTGTAGTTCTTCTCATGAAACTGTAGCTGTTGTGATCTATAAGAAACAACATGATCTCTATTGAAGATAACACACCCAAAACCTGATCTTGATGAATAACAATACACATCATAGCCTTGTCATAATGATGAAAATATCAATATTGGTTCTATTATTAAGTGAGATTTAATCTCCTAAAAATAATTGTTTTATTGATCATTCCATTGTTATGGAACACTTTTCCTTTTCAAAGCTATCACAGGTGAAGATATTTTTGATGATTCATGAACAAAACATCGGTAATAACCATCCAGTCTAAGGAATCTAAATATCTCAAAGAAATTATTTTTAATCTTACAATATATCACAACCTATATATTTTTTAGATAAAAAAAATCTTTTTCCGTGATAACATGGACATGAAAACATGCATCTTTTATCCAAAAAACACACTTTGAAAGCTTGGAATATAGACGATGATCCTGCAATATACCCAACACTATCACCAAGGGTTGAGCATTCTAAATTTTTTTTCCTAGAATATACAAGTATGTCATCCACAAATATAACCACAAAATAATATAGATACCTTTGAAATATATTATCCATCAATTCAATAAAGACAGTAGTTACATTTGTAAGACAGAAAGGCATAACCACATACTCATAATGTCCATATATACTTCTGAAAGTTATATTTGGAATATACTCCATACAAACCCTTAGTTGTTGATATCCCGAATGAAATTAAATTTTATAGAACCACTTAGCTCCCCACAATTGAGAATATAAGTCATAAATGTGTTGAAGATGATATTTATTCATTATCATAGAATGATTAATATTTTGATAATCCAAACATATTCAAAGAGTTCAATCCTCCTTTTTTACAAAAATAACTGGTGATGGAGACAAATACATACTAGGCCAAACGAGCCCTTTACTTTCAAAATAATAAAATTGAACTTTCAATTACCTTAATTATATTTGTATAATATAATAATACTAAAGTGAGAAAGGAATTTTCCCTTGTAATAGATCAATCCTAACCTATATAACTCTCGTGGATGGGACCCCTGATCAATTATTGAGAAATAAAATGGGAAACTAATAGATAATTATTGAAAAATCCACTATTCTTGACCTCATCTACATATTCAAAGGTCAAGGCTTCCAACTAGTGTGAGATAGTTCCTACATTTAGTTCCCATAATACTTCTCCACTTACCATTCCATTCGGATTTCATTTAAATCAATTCTCCAAACCATCATTAGTTTTAAAACTAACCCTTCAGGTACAACAGTCAATGTGATATTTGAACATTGTTATCTATTCCATACCCAAGATTAAGTCACAGTCGTCCATCTCAAGCATAGAGAAGTCCGAAATCAGTTTAACCACATATATAGTGTTAAAATAATCTTTTCACACAAAGGATTAATATTATTTTTTTCCAATAGAAGTATAAAGCAAAAAAAATTGAGAGAATCATCTCAACATGAAAACCTATAATATCAACAGAACATGAATCAATAAACTAATTTGACACAACCATTTAAAAACATGCTTGCATAAGGGTTTAATTAAAAATAATCATACCTCTCACCGTCAAAGGTATGAATTTTTCATCCATGACCACTTTCTCAACTCTATATAATTTATTACTCTTTAGGTTTTTCTCTTTGTTATGATATTGAGATTTGACCAGCTGAGGAGTCATGGTATTCCTTTAATCACAACATCTTTCTAAGGTTTTATGATGATAGTTCATCTACTACACTCATTCAGTCAAAGCAAACGATTCCTAATAAGCATGAGATGTTTCTCTATCATATGACCCTAGAGAAATGTGGCAATAACAAGTTAGATTACCAATATTATTAAAATTGTGACATGATGTAGTTAGAGTTGTACAATCTCACTTTATGTGATTGAGAGAGATACATAAAAAACAATCGTAAGTACACTTTGGTTTAGGAGGAATATTCACTGGTCCAACCATTTTATTCTGAGTGATACCACCACCTTAAAAATAAGTGTCCCTCTTTCACTTATTCCTCACATTATAGTTCCCACCAGTTCCAATAGGCATTAACAAGATTACTCCAACCGTATTTCTTGACAAATCCCTTTCATCCATTTTTTCTCAACTAACCATCTCTGTATAATCCAATATAAAAAGTATGGAAATATTTGAAAAAATATCTCACCATAACCATGATTAAAAAGTATGTTCAATTAAGGACCACGTGTAGCAATTTCAAATGAGAAGTGGACTAAATTAATAAATTTAGCCATATAACCTATCAATAAGAGGTTATCTATCTTCAAACTCAATAATTCTATTGTTACCAAAAGTATAAGGATATAATTGTTTGTCAAACAATTATTCAAAATATTACCAGGTCATTCCTTGGTCCAATTTATCCTAAACTGATAAATCCCACAAATTGAATGAAAAATATTAAAAATGTATGTTTCCAACTTCTTATTAAACTTATATACTAGTCCTAGGAAATCATATATTTTATTCAACCTATTTATCCACACTTATTCTTTTTTAGTTCTAAATCACACCAAAATATTGTTGGATTCTACTTTTAGAGCTAGATTGAATGGTCCAATTTCTTTGGTTTATTATTTTTGTTCCATCTATCAATGACTTGAAATCCTTGAAAAATACTTTGAACCAATTATTGGTTCACCTATAGATCAGGAGCAGCCACATTCTCAATAGCCTCTTATGATTGGTTTCTGAAATTCATACTCAGTTCCATTTGCTATAACGAAAAGAAAACTCTATTTAGACTCACTCTCTATAAAAATATTCTTATCAATATAAAATTTTACACAAAAAAAACATATAACAATAAGTCCTTCCAAAATTCAATGATGTACACTTTCAAATCATTTTTTAAAATTCCACCATGATTTTGAAAATCAAAACATTTTCAACTATTTTTAAAAATCAACACTTTTACACCAAATCAAAAATAACTAATCAAAATGAATTATATAATCTTAGTTGTAATTAATTTATATGAATATATGTCATTCCCTTAATGATGAGGTGAAAAATTCTAGAAGTTTCTCAAAACACTCATGTACCAAACTCCTTGGTAACATGAGTTTCAGTATAAAGAGGATAGCTACGCATTTTTATGTTTTACATTTCATGTTCTGAAAATCCTATCTCCTTTATATCATCCCAAGAAATATACCAATATGAATTAAATGTGAAGGAATGAACAATATGATACTATTTTTAACATCCCACACCTCTACATTGGCTTAAGAAGTGGTGGAGGAGATACTAGGCCTTATGTGACATCTCTAAGACACCAAAGGATGGAAAAAAATTTGAAGGGCATCATAAACAGTTGGGGAATAATTTTCCATTTTAAGATAGAATGAACAAACCAATAAAAACCATAAAAACCAAAATTATTAATTATTAATGATTATCAAAATTAAATCCAAAAAAATTATAAATTAAGAGGCAATACTAGATAACAAGAAGAATCAATGTAACATAACTAATGGAACAAAATGGAAAAAAAACAAAAGACACCAAATACACCAACTAAAACTCCCAATATTCACCAAGATCCAATTCCAAATTACCAACATAATTTACAAAGAATAATAACTAAAAACCAAGGATTCATTTCCATTACATGTGTCTTGATATATAACATATGAAAACACACATTAGTGCCCAAGAAGGGGGGGGATTATAAAACTCAGTAGGTTTTCCCAAATGATATAACAACTCATTTCACTATGTTTGAACATGTTTCCACATTCATATAAAATGGTTTAAAAACAATTTATATCCATTTATTACTAAAAAAATATTATTCTTAGGAAAACAATCAAACAAGCCTTAAAACCCATTTTTTTCAAGCAATACATGAATGGAAAACACAATAATTATCCAAGGAACACTAATAAAGAGTTTAACCATATATAAATTTATGATTTTGAATAAATATTTACATGTTAACACAAATCCTCAAAAAAACAAACACACAATCTTGATGTTACCATTGATGGTAGAGCATCGCATCCATACTTCCTCCCTTTGGTAGTGGTACTTCATGACCATTATCCATACCATTCAACTCATGCCCAACCATTATTACCATATCATATCAAACCATTTCAATAAAACCATTTCAATAATTAATTTACTTGTATCGACCATCCATAATTTTAAAATCACCATTTTAAAATCATAAACAATGATTTTCACAAAAGCCATTAAATTTTCCTGATTTCCAAAATTGTAATTAAAATTAGAATTCTATAAAATCACACCATCATTTTCCCAAAAATTTAAAGAAATAAAAACAATTTTAAAGCAATTGTTAATGTTAAATGCCAAATTATTTGGGTTAGAATCCACCTACCTCTAAAATTTAATAAAAAATGAAGAACAACACAGTAACTTTAAAAAACTGACTTAAATCTTCAATATTATTACTTAGATATTGTTCCCTTCAATAAAAACAATCATATCCCATCACTATTGAAATTAAAAAACATGGATCTATCCCCAAAAAACTAGATCCATGATTAAAAAAAGGGAAGGGGAAGATATATAAGGAAAACGATGAAGAACAAGTACTTACAGATGAATTTGGGTCTCCAATGCACTTGGATTCACCTAGCAATTACACCAGAACCGGAAGGAATTATCTCTAAAAAATTGGGAGGAATAGGAATTCGTGTTATGTCCTGTTTAGGTAAAAATAGGTTTAAGAGTTAAATCTTATTATATCCATAATTTTCAGATATAATTTTCCATAGTACATGGTTATAGTGAAAAGTTAGAAAAACTGTGCAAGAGACACTACCTCTAAACACACCTCACGTGGTTGGATTGCACAATTAGAAAAACCAAGTAGCAACCATGATATACCCAACTATCAATAATTTCATAGTTTCTAATGGGGATCTAGAGAGTTTGACTAAACCATGTGTCTAACCATGCACCTCTTTAGTTTCTATTATTTCATTTGCACAATTTCTTGGAGGTGTTACATGGTTACTATTAACCATTGTAAAACCATTCACCTCCAAAACCATAAAAAATTAAAAAAATCTTACGAACCTTAAAAAACATAAAATAATAAATTTATATACATAAAATACATAAATAAAGGGTCATGTATCTGAAACTAGGGGTGCGACATGTACTGTTCTAAAATCCAAGAATTTGTCACAAAATTTGAACATGTTGTATCTCATGATTCATATATTTTATTTCAATGATTCTAGATGGAGAAGAAATATGATTTTATCAACTATTGTATTGAGATATTTTACATCAAAAATGACAAAAAATGATGTATGGAGGTGAAGAAAAAAATTGACCAAAATTGGTGCCAACCCAATTCAGAGACAAAAGACGATGGAAGAAAGGATAAAAATAATGAACCTGATTTATTGAATGTTGGCTCTGCTACCAAATGATACATAATCCAGTATCCACTAGTAAGTTTTCTAGGAACATTGTTTTATTTTTTCATGTTGAACACCCAGATATCCATAAGAAAATATATGAGAAGGGATATAAATGGTGGAAATAAGGAAAAAGGAAAAAGTTGGTCAAGGTAGAACCCAAATAGAACTGTTCTCTATGAACACTAGACACAAGATGTCACAAAGGATGACCAATAATTGGATAAGTCAATAATTAAGAAAGAACTCAATGGCTGTATGATGGAATATCCCTAATAATATTAAGTTCATTCATGATGTTCAATGAGTAAATGGGGGTGTCTATTTATTTCCAAATAGTGATATATACGTATAACACCTAGTTTCCACAATTTAAAATTCCTAAATGATTATTTTTAAGATTTTGGAACATGACCATGACTTTAAGGGAGAAGTAGGAAACACTTTAGGAAAGTAAAGACAACTAGCCAACTAGTTTGGACTTTGAATATTCCCTGGTGGGGTGGGCTTGAAATTCATAGCACTCCACGAAATAGGTAATTAAAAGAATGTTGGGGACTTAATTAATATAAATATAAGCCCAGATGATTCCCCCAATGTAGGTTATTGGGAATACCATTGGAATTCCATGATTAACCCATTTGAGGCCTCCTTCATTCTCTTGGTCTTTCTCCCTTTTCATCAGGCCTCCAACTCCTCTCAATGGGTCTTATTAAATCATGTTCATTCTACATTCCACATCATGTCAACCTTCAACACCTTGATACCCACGGGTGAAAAGATCCTCATAAAACAAAAATAAAAACATAAAATCTTAGAGAAAATTAAAACACCAAAAAAACCTTAAAAACTCTAAAAAACCAAAAAACCCTAAAAACCCCTAAAACCCCAAAAATCCCCAAACCCTAAAAACCCATAGAAATCCTAAAAATCCATAAAAATCTTCAAAAACCCTAAAAAATATAAAAACCCTTAAAACCCATAAGAAATATTTAAAATATAAAAACAATTAAAACCCCTAAAAACCAAAAATACTAAGAAACATAAAATACCATAAAACCATAAAACCCTAAAAACATTAATACCACTAAAAACCATAAAAAACCGTAAAACAAAAAAAACCTGAAAAAAACTAAAAACTAAGAAAATCCATTAAACATCTAAAATTGATAAAAAAACCTCTAAAAAACTGTAAAACCCTAAAAAAATTAAAAACCCTAAAATCCCCAAAAATCCAAAAAACACCTAAACCCCTCAAAATCCATAAAAATAATAAAAATCCCAAAAAATCCCAAAAAATCCCTAAAAACATAAAAAAACCTAAATTCCATGAAAACCCTAACACAACTATCAAGACCTAAAATAAATTAAAACCCCTAAAAGCAAAAAAAATTCTAAAAACCCTAAGAACCCCTTAAATCTTAAACCCCCCCTAAATTCACTAAAAACACTAAAAACTATAAAACCACTAAAAACTATACAAAAAAATTAATCCCCCAAAATTTTAAATACTCAAAAAATCCTTAAAAAAAATAAGAAACTCAAAAAAAAACTAAAACCACAAAAACCCATAAAAACCATAAAACCCTAAAACACTTAAAACCCCTAAATCCTTAAACCCCCTAAAATCCATAAAATCATAAAAATCCTAAAAGTCTCTAAAAATCCCTAAATGTGTAAAACCCCCTAAAAATTTTAAAAACCCTTACGAAAACCTTAAAAACCTAAAAAAACATTATACCACTAAAAGCGCAAAAAACGCTAAAACCCCTAAGAAAACATAAAAACACTAAATTCCATAAAAACACCTAAAAATCTTAAAAAACCCTAAAACCCAAAAACCCACTAAACTCTATATAAACTTCAAACCCCTAAAAATGTTAAAAACTCTAAAAATCTTAAAAATCAAAAAACACAAAAAACCCTAAACACCCCAAAAATCCTAAAAGATGTAAAAAACATAAAAACCATCAAAATATATAAAATCTTTTAAAAAAAAAATTCCTAAAATCCATAAGATACATAAAATTATAAAAACCCAAAAAACCTTGAAATAACCTAAGAAAACATTAAAAACTTTAAAAACATAAAACCCTAAAAACATAACAACTGCTAAAAACATGAACACCCTACAAACCCTAAAAACCATAAACCCCTTAAAACCTTAAAAAACCCTAAACACCCTAAAAATTCTAAATACCAACTAAGAACTGAAAAACCCTTTAATCCCTTAAAACATTAAAAAACAATAAAAACTCCAAAAAACTCAACGAACCACTAAAACCCAAAAAAACCAAAAAAAACCATAAATAATTAAACCCCCCAAAACTCTTAAAATCCATAAAGACCAAAAAAAAATAAAAAAACTCAAATCTCTAAATATCTTTAAAAAAAATAAAAACCCCCATGAAACCCTAAAAACCCATAATAAACCCTTACAACCCATAAAATTATTAAAACTCCCAAACAACATAAAAATGAAAAAATTCATAAAAGACCCTAAAAACCCTAAAAATACCCTTAAAACAATCAAAATCCATAAAAATATTATAAATATTACATTTTTTTAAAAAATAACAAAAAACATAAAAAACCTCAAAACCTAGAAAAAAGTAATAGAAAAAATTAAAAACATAAAAAACGTAAAACCCTTAAAAAATAAACACACTAAATTAACTAAATACCATAAAAACCCTAAATCCCCAATATACCATAAAACCCCCAAAACAACTAAAAATCGCAAAAACCCATAAAACCCTAAAAACCACTAAAAACTCAAACAACCCATTAAACCCCCCAAAAAAATAACACCTTAAAACCCCTAAAAACTCCAAAAGAACCCATAGAAACCAAAAAATATAATAAAACCCTAAAAAAATTAAAAAAAATAAATTTAAAAAATCTCAAGAAACCCTAAAACCCCATTAAAATAAAAAAACCCCAAAATATGTAAAAACCTAAAAAACCCTAAAGCCCTGAAAAAACCAAAGTAAAACATAAAATCCTAAAAACTATTAAAACCCCTAAAAAACCTAAAAACACTATAAATTATAAAAACCATAAAACCCTAAAAACCATAAAACCCCTAAAAACCTTAATAACCCAAAAAACCTAAAAAACATAAAAATTCACTAGAAACTCTAAAACCCATTTAAACCAATAAAAATGTTAAAAAACTGTGAAACCCATAAGAATAAAAAAAATGTTAAACCCGAACAAAAAATAATAACTGTAAAACCCCTTAAAACCCTAAAAACCATCAAACACCCTAAAACCCCTTAAAATTATAAAAATCATAAAAATACATAAAAATCCATAAAAACATAAAAAAACTCTAAATAATCTAAAAGCAGTAATGAAACCATAAAAACCAAAAAACATTTAAAACCCCTAACAACCTAAAAAAATTAGAAACCATTAAAAACTAAAAAACCCTAAAAAATTAAAAAACTCTCAAAATCCCTAAAAACCATAAAACCATAAAAATACATATAAATACCTAAAAATACCTTAAAACATAAAAACAATAAAAACCCTATGAAAATAATAAAAACCTAAAATGTCATGACCCTTCCTCGGGGCCTGTTCCATGACTACCCCATGCCCGCCTTCCATAGGCCAGGGGCTGGCGACTAGAACCAAAGGCGTAAATCCCAATAAAAAGGGCAGACATTGCATTTATGAAATGTAAAAACACACAACCAGACTACAAGCGGATGAAAACACTATGTAAAGAAGTATAAAAAGTGCTGAAAGTACAAGGGGTCGGAATACAAGACCAATAGAAAGGTACAACTACAACTGAAAGGAAGTACAACTGAATAGACAAATAGCTGGAAGATGGAAGCAACTCCTGGATCGTCCTCTGTGTTCCTACCTAAAGGGTTGGTACAGATATCCTCCTCAGAACTCCGCGTCTATCGGTCTGTTCCAGGTTCCATCATGCCAGGTGTCCACCTCCGGGTACCGTCCAAACCCCGTACACTCTGCCTCGGTCAGCGATGCCCATCGTTTGTATCCAACACAACGATGTGCGGGCATAGCCCATGCAGGGGTGAGTATAACAATACTCAGTAGGGACCTCGAGACCTTCAAGGTCTCACAAAATCCAACAAGTATAAACAACAAAGGAATATCTCAACAGATAACCTTTACTTAGGTATATGCCCATACCTATACCTATGTTATCAAGTAACCCATCTCAATCATGAGCAAAACACAAAGGTCATTAACTCAGCTCAAACCAGGATTTTCATTATCGAATCCACGGCTGCTGGAGAACTCCTCCTATGTCGAGTACAGTGACCCTGTTGTGACTCTGAGGCGCTACTCACTAACCTTAGACTACTGAGGTACTCCTCCTGTTGAGTACAGCGGTTCTGTCGCCCCAACACAGTAGCGCTCCCCGCCATGGGTCTACCGCCCCAACACAGTAGTGCTCCCCCTAATAGCCTACAGAGGTACTCCTCATGTCAAATACCACGGGTCTGCTACCAAACCAGGCACTCCATCCTCCGTGGGTCTGCCGCCAAACCGGGTGCTCCGTCCACTGGGCTAATCGAATCACTCTGAGTCGAATCGGTCAAGCAATCGTCAAGTCTACATCTACTAGGTCTCTGCACTCCGTACACTCTTCTCTGGAAGGTTCCTCTCCATGATCTACTGGTCGATACTTCCAAGTGTGACGTAATCTCACATGGAAGTATCTCAATGGACCGCTTAATCATAGGGGTCTCAATGCAACAGACGACGCGTCAATCGGACGCCCGGTCTGTGATTTATTAGCATTTCCGTTCCAGGGGCCCGGTTAGATTTTGGGTACAATCAAACCCAGCCATACTCAAACCACACCTGAATTCTTTGTGGATTATGACAAAAGGTCTATCTCATCAAAAGGAAACAAACGTAGTAGACGGCACGTAAATCGGACATCCGGTCCTTATGTTATAAGTGTTTTTGCTCCGAGGACCCGATTGGTTTCGGGTTCGAACCAACCCGGTCATCCCCAAACTTCGCTAAAACCTTCAGTTTAATATACTAAAATGACCATCTCGATCTAAGGATTCCTATGCAACTGAAGGTGTGTCAATCAGAGGTCCTTAGTACATGTCATGGGCGAATGACAAAAAACAGTCCGAAAAGGGGAGTCTGGGCCCAGTCCGACCCGGCCCAACCCACCCTAGGTCGGCCTGAACCGGGTGACCCGACCCAGGTCCGAGTCTGGCCCGGCGGGGCACGGCCCAGCCCACGGCCAGCCGTGGCTTGGCCAGCCTGGCTGAGCGGGGGGGGGGGGGGGGGTGGGGGGGGGGGGGGGGGCTACCCCGTTTTGTTTTTGTAACGGCGGCACCTAGCGCCGCCCTGTCTCCCGGATCCCGCGCGGCACAGGATCCTGTCCACCACCGTCATGACTATTTTCATGGCGGTTCTTCCACTAGTGGAACGCTGGGGCCCTACCGCCTCTAGGCGGCCGGCCGGTGAGCCCCGCCGCCAGAATCTTCCCCGGGCCACCGGAGTCATTCTGGTGGTCTGTTTTAGCTTCCGTCTGCGCCTAAGGCTCTCCCGGGACCTGGTCTTCACTGTAATATCATCAAACCAATATTTCCATTCAAGTCATCTGTCGCAAAACATTCTGCGCATCACGAACAAGTTGGCGGTGGTTCCAGACTTTTTTGTTAGCCCGTACCCACCACGTTAGTGGTTCAAATTATCATCCAACAATATATTCCCATGTTCGAGGATATAAGTCACATACATGGAAATATACAATATCCCCCTACCTTGAAAAGACGTCTCACGTCGTCGAACAAAGGAAGATAAACATCGTTGTGGTCGGGCGTCGCGGATGATCGATGTCGTTTCCAATGACGTTGGAGTGTGTCTGAGGAGGAAGCGTAGTTTCCGACTTCACGTTCCTCAAATATTAGAGTGTTCTTCATTGAGGGAGAAATTCATTCTTTGTTGAAGGTTGGTGTTCTTCTTCGAAGAAGAACACTTCCTTCTAAATCCTCTCAAGAGCTCTCTCACCAACACAACAAATGATCAAACCAAAATAAAAGCTCATGATATTATTTTTATTCACACAAAAAAAAGTTAAAATTCAAAACCTTAATTAATTATTTGGAGAATCCCATTTAATTAATTAAAAGGTAGGCCTCTTAATTGGGAGGAAGGTGGTGAGGCTCCTCATATTAAATGAGGGGAGTTTTCAAAGAATTAATGAACTGATGTTCAAGGGAGTTGGGAGGAGTTATGGGAGAGATGAAAGGTTGGGAAATTGTGAGGGCCCCACATCACAAATATCATCCCATGAGAGGTTATGCGAGAGTGGGCCCCCACCACTAACTCCCCTTGGGAGAAAAAAACTACCCAACTTAAATAAAATTGTGTTCCACAATTTTATTCATTTTATTTTAAAACCCCAAATATCAACTCTCAACCCGCAAAAAACGCAACTGCGGTAAATGTCCTCTTAAGCAAATACTGGCGCTGCGAGTTCATCGTTGCTCTCAGATTTCGATTCCTAGAACTAGTTCAAAAGTTATAAAAACTCGCACGTACGATTACAGAATGTACCCGAACAAAATTTCAGAAATTGAATCTGGCCACACCAGGCCTCGGAATCAGGTGTCGTCAGAAACCATAGACTCGTAAAATTCCAAATAAATTAGGAAAAAAAATTCCTTGAAATTTCCGAGTCATTAAATTACTCCTACCTCAGGCCTTTACGTCCCCATAAAGCTTTAACACACACTAGGGAAACAAAAGAGGAGGTACTGAGCATGCATCTGAGCCTCTCGCTCCCATGTGATCTCCTGGAGGTTCATGTGCTGCCAGCGAATGTGCACCAGATTAATTGACCATCCACACAGGACCCACTCCGGTTGATCCCCAATCTCAAATAGAACCTCCATGAATGTTTCACCGTCATCGATTTACAGCTCCCCATGGTTGATGATGTGGAAAAGGTTGTTCACATATTTCCTCATCTAAGATACGTGGAATATGTCATGCACCCTATGCAACTGAGGTGGAAAGGTCAGGCGGTAAGCCACCTCGCCTACTCTAATGATGATGTGGGGGAGTGACTGTAGATAGGTTGCACCATCCCATCCACAAAGGTTATCAGCAACGCAGCAAGCTGCTTTGTCGCCTCTCCTAGAAGGTGAATACCAGTCCTCTTGCGGAGCGCATCCACCACAACGTTCCCTTTCCCAGGAGTATATACTATATAGAATTCATAGTCCTAGAGGAATTGAAAACTGAACACTCTTGCTGCCATGATGGTAAGGCTGGACAACTCAAAAGAGATCGGTCGCAGCCTCCTAAGCATGAGTTTATCCTGTTCTGCCTGGATTTCCCTTTTCACCGACCAAGGAAAAACCCCATCCCAACACTATAGATCAACCATAACCTTTTTTCCTAATACATTCAATCTGTTTATGAACTATGGTTTCCCAGTCCATACCCAAACTAAAGTCGTAAGGCCTCGACACTTCCACCAAGAGGTTCCAACCAAAACTATCGCCTCAAGGGTCATATCACACTGTCGGTGTAAGTGTGATTATCGAGTCTCCTCCCAAAGGTATCTCCAAGCGTGAGGGTCAAGTCAATGGTTTTAACCAGAAATTACAGGTCTCGGACAAGATTCATGGAATGAAGGAATGATTGGAACCTATATCTATTGATACGACAGCTCATATTAGACACAGATCGTACCTCGAATCATTCCTAGATCCACTGGGTCACACTTCTTGACTACATGCAACTATTCTCTTACCCTTCCCTCCAACTCCCTAAGTCTGGAGGGTACAACAGAGGTGGGTGGTTGTAATATATCAAAATTTACACCATCTCGTGTTGCTCTATTAGCTCTGCTTCCATATTTTCTGCTCTGCAGATTCATCTGTCCTTAACAATTCTTCTTCTGGAATCATTTCACATGCCCAAGTCTCTGAGACTAGTTCCAGATCCCTTCTTTCCCACTGCTAACATTCTCTAGCTGTATCCATTCAGCCAAAGAACATTCAACCACAAAGGTTCTCTCTAGAACCCTATCATATGTAGGAATACATAGAGGAAAATGTAAGTGCTGGCTCAGATGTCCCTAAACACATCTCACTTAGAGGTCCAAGCCCCAAAGCTCTGATCATATTGTATTCATCAAGTACCAGGATCGATCGGTATGCCTCAATAAATACTCAGATACCGACATGTCATCCTACCGAAGCTGTAGAAGTTCTAGAGAACTCTCAACCACCTCCTCAAGCTAGTCCTCATCCGACTGTGAGTCAGGCTCACCTCAGAACCTAAGGGGTATCTGATGCTAAAACATGTGTAAGGCACTAAGACTACATGTGTCATCTACTAGTACTACTGGTTGAAACTATTGACCAATAGGTAGTGATATAGCTAGAACACTACCCTAAGGTACTATCTCGGGCATCGATCCACGTACCAAAGCCTCATCAGTATGCGAAGCAACCTCATGGTACCTCACTGAGAAACACTAGTAGCTAAGATCACTATCTGATCTAATAGTGTCTAAACTAGGTGTAGAACTCTAGAAATCTCCTCCATCCAGTCCACTGATTCTTGGGAATATGTCTCGCCTCGTAATCTTAGAGGACTCTACTGCTGGAACTTGTGAAATGTGCTCTGTCAATGTGCACCGTACGCTAGTACGGCTAGTGGCATCTGCTTCCCAACGGGTGGTGGTGTTTCTTTTACACCACCCGAATGTGCCATAATAGAAATAGGGCCCTACACCAGAGCCTCATCACTCGGTGGGCCGTCATCAGGTACTCTCTCAGAACTCCGACTGACTATCTGTGGTGGGGAATCCTGAACAGATGTGACATGGTCAATAGACTACACCTGGTGAGATGACCTGGTCTGAGGTGAATTTAAAAAATCTTTTGGAAACACACACGCAATCAATGTTTTTGTGCACTGAGTTGGAAATCAGTAGTCAGGGTCTTGGTGTATGGATACGTTGGCTGTCACACCAGCACTGGACTCCCTGAACTGAAAACCAAACTCGGTACCCTTAACAATATTCCTTCATAGAAAGGAAATATTAAAGTCCTATGTTATACGGTAGAATCTGACCCTCTAATACCAATTTGTAAGGACTCATCCTCGGGGCCCGTGCCGGGACTACCCCAAGCCCACCTTCCATTGGCTAGGGGCTGGCGACTAGAACCACAGACGTAACTCCTGATAAAAAGGGAAGGCATTACCTTTATGAAAAGTAAACACACACAACTAGAGTACAAGAGGAAGAAAAAACTAATTAAATCACTATAACAAGTTCTGAAAGTATAAGGGTCCGGAATACAAATCCAATAGAAAGATACAACTACAAATGAAAGGAAGTACAACTGAAAAGACAAACAGATGGAAGATAGAAGAAGCTCCTGGATCGTCCTCTATGTTCCTACTTGAAGGGTAGGTATAGATGTCCTCCTCAGCACTCCACATCTATCAGTCTGCTTCGTGTTCCATCATGTCGGGTGTCCACCTCTAGGTACCATCCAGTCCTCGTACACTCTACCTCGGTCAGCGCTATCCATCGCCTACATCCAACACAATGAGGTGCAGGCATATCCCGTGCAGGGGTGAGTATAACGATAATCAGTAGGACCCTGAGACCTTCAAGGTCTCAAAAAATCCAACCAGGATAAACCAAAAAGAATGATCTCAAAATATAACCTTTACTTAGGTATATGGCCATACATATACCTAAGTAATCAAGTAAACCACCCCAATCATGAGGAAAACACAAAGGTCATTGACTCAGCTCAAACCAAGATTTTCATTATAGAAACAACGTCTGCTGGAGAACTCCTCCCCTATCGAGTATAGTGGACCTATCATGGCTCTGAGGCACTAATCACTAACCTTAGACTGTTGAGGTACTCCTACTGTCGAGTACCGCGGTTCTATCTCCCCAATACAATAGTGCTCCCCGCCATGGGTCTACCTCCCCAACACAGTAGCACTCCCCCTAATAGCCTACAGAGGTACTCCTCTTGTCAATTACCGTGGGTCTGCTTCCAAGCTAGGCGCCCCGTATGACATGGGTTTTCCGCCAAACCGGGCGCTCCATCCACTGGGCTAATCGAATCACCCCGAGTCGAATCAGTCAAGAAGTTGTAAGGTCTACAGCTACTTGGTCTCTTCACTCTGTAGGCTCATCTCCAGGAGGGTCCGTTCCACGAGCTATTGGTCAATACTTCCAAGCGTCATGTAATATCAGGTGGAAGTATTTAGAAGGACCGCTTTGTCATAGGGGTCTCAACACAATAGACGACGCTTCAATCGGATTCCCGGTCTGTGAGTTATTAGCGTTTCCGTTCCAGGGGCCAGGTTGGATTTCAGGTACAATCTAACCCATCCATACTCAAACTACATCCAAATCCTCTATAGATTATTCCAAAAGCTATGTCTCATCAAAACGAAACCAACTTAGTTGACGGAACGTCAATCAGACGTCTGATCTTTAAGTTATAAGCATTTCCGCTCCGAGGGCCTGGTTGGTTTCAGGTTCGAACCAATGCGGTCATGCCCGAAATTCACCAAAACATTAAGTGTAATATAATGAAATGACCATCTCAATCCAAGGATTCCTACACAACTGATGGTGCATCGATCGGAGGTCCTTAGATCATGTTATGGGTGAATGACCGAAAACGGTCCGAAAAGGGGTGTCTGGGCCTGGTCCGACTCGGCCCAACCCAACCTGGGTTGGGCCGGGAGGGTGCGGCCCGACCCAGCTGGGCGCGGTCTGGCCCTGTGGGGCACGGCCTGACCCACAGCCAGCCGCGGCTGAGGGGAGGGGGGGGGGGGGGCTCAGCCTGCCCCGTTTTTTTTGTAACGGCGGCGCCTGGGGCCACCCTGTCTCCCGGATCCCCGCGCGGTGTGGGATCCTCTCCAACACCGTCGCGGACGTTGCCGCGACGGTTCTTCCATCGGTGGAGCGTTGGGGCGTCTCTGCCTCCAGGCGGCCGGCCGGTGCCTCCGGTTGCCGGCGCCGCCACGCCGGCGACCTCCACCGGCGAAAACTTCTGCGGGCCACCAGAGTCATTTCGGTGGTCAGTTTTAGCTTCAGTCTATGCCTATGGCTTTTTCGGGACCCACTCTTCACTGCAACGGCCTCCAACCAATGTTACCCTTCCATTCATCCATCGCCAAACATTCCACGAATCACGAACAACTTGGTGGTGGGTCCGAACTTGTTCGTTAGCCCGTACCCACCACGTTAGGGGTTCAAATAATCACCCCACAATATACGCCCATGTTCGAGGATATAAATCACATACATAGAAATATACAATATCCCCCTACCTTGAAAAGACGTCGCCCATCGTCGAACCACGGAAGACGAATGTCACGGTGGTCGGGCGTCGTGGAAGATTGGTGTCGTTTCCGTTGACGTCAGAGTGCGTCCGAGGAGGAAGCGTAGTTGGCGACCTCGCGATACTCAAATCGTAGAGCGTTTTTTGTCGAGGGAGAAATTCACTCTTCATTGAAGGTTGGTGTTCTTCGTCGGAGAAGAACACCTCCTTCTAAATCCTCTGAAGCGATCTCCCACCAACACAACAAAATCTCAAACCAAAATAATAGCTCATACTATTATTTTTATTCAGACAACAAAAGTTTTAAAATTCAAAACCTTAATTAATTATTTGGAGAATAACATTTAATTAATTAAAAGGTTGGCATCTTAATTGGGAGGAAGGTGGTGAGGCTCCTCATATTAAATGAGGGGAGTTGTCAAATAATTAATGAAGGGAAGATCATGGGAGTTGGAAGGAGTTATGGGGGAGATGAAAGGTTGGGAAATCGTGTAGGCCCCGCCTCACAAATATCCTCCCATGGGAGGTTATGTGGGTGTGGGCCCCCACCACTAACTCCCCTTGGGAGAAAAAAAACCACCCAACTTAAATAAAATTGTGTTCCACAATTTTATTAATTTTATTCATTTTATTTTAAAACCCCAAAAATTAACTCTCATCCCGCATAAAACGCAACTGCAGTAAAGGTCCCCTTAAGTGAATACTGGCGCTGCGAGTTCATCGGTGCCCTCAGATTTTGATTTTGAGAACTGGTTCAAAAGTAAGAAAAACCCGCACATACGTTTACTGAACGTACCCGAACAAAACTTATGAAATTGATTCTGGGCACACCGGGCCTCGGAATCAGGTTCCGTCAGAAACCGCAGACTCGTAAAATTCAAAAAGAAATTAACAAAAAAATTTCCTTGAAATTTCCAAGTGTTATATAGAAACACTTAAACCCCCTAAAAACCTAAAAACACTAAAAACCCTTAAAAACCCTAAAACACTAAAACCCTAAAAAACCTAAAATCCAAAAAAACTTAAAAAACCCCAAAAAATCCACTAAAAACTCTAAGAACTATTTAATCCCATAAAATGTTAAAAAAACTATTAAAAAAATCTAAAAACCTCAAAAAAGAAAAAAACATATCCAAAAAATCTCTAAAACCCCTCCAAATCCCTAAAATCCCTAAAAGCCATAAAATTCCATAAAATGACCAAAACCCCTATAAATGTAAAAACCCTAAAACCATAAAAACCATAAGAAAACCATTAAACCGAAAAATCACTTAAAACCCCTAAAACCCCAAAAATGATAAAAACTCTAAAATGCCCTAGAAACCATACAAACCCTAAAAACCTAAAAACCCATGAAAACCATAAAAAACTTTTAAAAACCCTAAAAAATTAAAAACTCTAACAACCCTTAAAACCCCTAAAAATTCTAAATAACTCCAAAAGAACTTAAAACTCCTAAAAACCAAAAATTACTAAAAATCCCTAAAACCCTCAAAATCCCTAGAAACCCTAAAACCCATTAAAATACTAAACAATCCCTAAAAATACCTACAAATATAAAAAACTCTAAAAACATAAAAATCCCTAAGAAACCCATAAAAACCTAAAAACACTTATAATGAAAAAAATATAAAAAACAAAAAAAACCCTAAAACCAAACCATAAAAACCACTAAAACCTTAAAAAACTCTAAAACCCCATAATATCAATAAAACCAATAAAAACTAAAAACAACCTTCGACCAGTAATAACACAAAAAAAACTATAAATTGCATTAAAACACATAAAAAACAAAAAAAATCCTCTAAAAACCTAAAGAAACCAAAAAAATAAATAAAATCCTGAAAACCCACTATAACCCATTAAAAACCATAAAAACCCTAAAAACTATAAAATCCTAAAAAACTATAAAAATCCATAAAAAATAAAATACTTTAAAAACCATAATAACACCTAATAAAACCTTAAAAAACTAAAACCCCTAAAACCCAAAAAAACCCTAAAGAACCTAAAAACATTAAAAACCCTAAAAACCCTCAAAATCCATAAAAACACATAAAAACCATAAAAATTATTAAAACACAAAAAACCCAAAAAATATAAATCACCCTAAAACCCAAATAAAACCTTAAAATCTAAACACACTTAAAATACCTAAAAACCTAAATAATGCTAAAAACCACAACAGACCCTAAAAACACTAAAGAACCTTCAAATTCTTAAAAACCCTGAAATCCTTAAAACCAATAAAAAATAATTAACCACTAAAAACTCTAAAAATATTTTAAACCCCTAAAAAAGATAAAAAAATCTAAAAAACATTAAAACAACTAAAAATACAAGAAAACCCTAAAACTCAAAAAATCGCATAAATCCCTAAAACACTCAAAAAATCCTAAAACCCCTCAAAATACCTAGAAACCCTAAAAACCTAAAAATCCAAAAAAATCCATAAAATTTTAAAAAACACTAAAAACCCCAAATAACCTTATGAAATCCATAAAACCTAAAAAAACATTAAAACCATTAAAACAAAAAAAATGCTAAAACCCAAATAAAACCTTTAAAAACTGCAAAAACCAAAAAAAACCCCAAATCTCCTAAAAACCGATAAAAACCCTTCAAAAACATAAAAAAATTAAAAAACTTTAAAAAACCTAAAAACCCTAAAAAACTCTTAAAACAACAGAATTCCATTAAATCCCTAAACCCCTAAAACAACCAAATCCCTAAAAAACCTAAAACCCTAAAAAACCATAAAAATCACTAAAAATATCTAACAATTCCTAATACATAAAAAACATAAAAATCCATAAGAAATACTTAAATACATGAAGAACCTTCAAACACCAAAAAAACCTATGAAAAGAAAAACCCTAAAACCCTATAAATCATAAATCCCCTAAGACACCTCAAAATATTTAAAAAACCTAAAAATAATAAAAATGATAAAAACCCACAAGGAATCCATAAAAACGTAAAAAACAGTAAAACACCAGAAAGAACCTAAAAATCCTAAACCCCCCCCCCCCCCGTAAAACCATAAAAACGGCTAAAAACCTTAAAAACATGAAAAAAATTTAAAATCCCTAAAACCCAAAAATCACAAAAATACCTAAAAAACCTAAAGAATAAAAAAACCAAAAAAACCATAAAAATTAATAAGAAATTAAAAACCTCTAAAACCCAAAAAACCTTACAATTTTAAATTCACTTAAATCACCGAAAAACCTAAAAACGATAAAAACCCTAAAGGCCCTAAAACACTAAAAACCCTCAAAATCCCTAAAAACCATGAAAACCCTAAAACTCTAAAAATTTCTTAAATATACCATATAATGTGAAAACCCCCCAAAAACCAGGAAAAAACAATGAAAACCATAAAAACTGAAAAAAAAAATATTAATACCCCTAAAAACCCTAAAAAAATTCTAAAAACCATAAAAGTCCTTAAACACTCTAAACCCCATAAATCCCATAAATACCCTAATAACATTGATAAGCCTAAAACCACTAAAACTCATAAAAACCCTTTAATCTCTTAAAATGGTAGAAAGAAAATAAGAAAATCCCTAAAAAATAAAATAAACCATAAAAACCCCAAAACAAAATAATATTGAAAACCTAAAAAATCTAAAAAACCCTAAAACCCTGAAAATCCATTAAAAATATAAAACCCATAAAAACCTAAATTATCCCTAAAAATCCCATATAATGTAGAAAACCCTAGAAATCATGAAAACCTCTATGAAAACATTAAACAAATTAAAAATTAAAATTCTGAAAAATGTTCAAAACCCTAAAAACCCTAAAACCCATAAAAATGCTAAAATTTATAAAAACCCATTAATCCACTAAGAGCATTAAGAAACTCTAAATAACATAAAAATCATAAAGCTCAAAATACATAAAACCCTAAAAACCCATAAAAACCCAAAGAAACATAAAAACCACAAAAAACCATAAAAAATTAAAATCCATAAAACCAATAAAATCCTAAAAAATTTATAAAAATCCCTAAAATTGTAAAAAACCCCTAAAAACCTTGAAAAAATCTAATAAAAAATTAAAATCCTTAAAAACATAAAACCCATAAAATTCCTAAAAAACACTAAAAACATAAATACACTAAAACCACGAAAAAACCAAAAAACCAAAAAAAAATCCGAAAGTAGCCCTAATAAATCTCTGAAAACATAAAAAACCTTAAAACCCTTATAAAAACCTAAAAAAAACTAAAAAACATAAAAAACATAAAACCCATAAAAAACCTAAAAACACCAAAAACCCAAAAACCTATAAACAGAACCTAAAAACCATAAAAATGTGTAAAAACCATAATAATCCCTAAAAAAATTCAAATTCCAAAAAAACCATATAACCCTATAAAATACTAGAACTCTAAAAAATCTTCAAACCCCAAAAAACATTTAAAAACTCTAAAAACCTTAAAACCCAAAAAAAACTCAAAAAAACCCAAAAATTCCAAATAACACATAAAATCCCTAAAAACCATAAAAACCAACCAAAACCTTAATAAATCCTAAAACACAAAAAAACCAAAAAAGTCCAAAAAACTCCTAAATGACTCTAAAAATGTAAAAACACCAAAAACACTAAGAACCGTCAAGGAACCCTAAAAACCGAAAAAAATCTTAAAACCCATAAAAACCTAAAAATACTAAAACACCTAAAAAAATTAAAACCACTAAAAATCATCAAAATACATAAATGTAGAAAAAAAAGAAAAAAATCCAAAAAACCCTAAAAATCACTGTAAACATAAAAACCCCAAAAAACCCAGAAAAAACCTACGAATTCCTAAAAAACGTAAAAAAAATTAAAACGCCTAAATCTCTAAAACATTCTAAAAATCATAAAAACCGTAAAAACCCTATAAACCTAAAAAATTATATAACACCAAAAAACCATAAATACCCTAAAAATATATAAAAACTCTAAAACCACTAATAACCATTTAAAACCCTAAAACATTTAGAAACCATAATAACATTAAATCCCCTAAAACATACAAAAAAACCCTAACCCTCAATAAAAAAACCATAAAAATCCCTTAAAACCCTAAAAACTATAAAACTACTAAAAATCCCATCAAAGTAACAAAACATGAATACCCTAAAAAACCATAAGAAAAACATAAAAAAAATATAAACATTTAATACCCCTAAAAAATCAAAAAAAGAGTATAAACTAAAAACTCCTAAAACCCTAAAAAACTCTTAATCCCCTCAAAATCCAAATAACCCTAAAAACCAATAAATATCTTAAAAACCCACAAAAATACCTAAAAATCTAAAAAACCCTTAGAACCCTAAAAACCAAAAGAAAATATTTATTACCAAAAAACATATAAAACCCTTAAAAACCTAAAAAATTATAAAAACCATAAATGAGGTTAAAAAGCCTAATAGCCTTAAAAACACAAAAAAAGAATAAAACCCACTAATAACTCTAAAAATGAATTAAAACCTTTAAAACATTAAAAAACTCTAAAAAGTTAGTACCCTTGAAAACCTAAAAAACCCAAAAAACCTAAAAATACCAAAAAACACATAAAAATATAAAAACCCAAAAAAACATAAAAACATTAAAACTCATAAAATTACAAAAAAAATCCTTAAAAATCACAAAACAATTAGGAAACCATAACATTATAATGAAACAAAGAAAACATAAATAACCGAAAAACACTAAAACCCCCTAAAAACCTAAAAACTGTTAAAAACCACGAAAAACCATAAAACCCCTAAAAACCATAAAAAACTTAAACACCCATAAAATTCATTAAAAAATTTAAAACCCTTTGAAAACCGAAAAAAACTGAGTAAAAGTATAAAACCCCTTTAAACCACTAAAAATGTTATAAGACTTTAAAATCCACAGAACACATAAAACCCCAGAAAACCTAAAATCCCTAAAAACTATAAAACCCAAATATACCCTAAAATCACTAAAAACATTAAAAACACTAAAAAACTAAAAAAACCACCTCATAAAAACTGTAAAAACCAGTAAAATTCTAAAACCCCTTTAAACCCCGAAAAATGTTTAAAACTATAAGAACCCTTAAAACCGTTAGAAATACTCTAAAACCTCTAAAAATCCCTAAAAACACTAAAATACCATAAATTTACAAGAAAGTATTTAAAAATACTTAAAAATGTAAAAACCATAAAAACCCTAAAAACATTAAAAAACAAAAAATCCTAAAAAACATAAAATGCCTAAAAACCTAAAAAACCCTAAAATGATAAAAAATTCATAAAAACAATGAAAATCCATAAAAATAATAAAAACCATAAAGATAATGAATGTCCAAAAAATACATTAAAATCTTTCAACACATAAATAACCAAAAAATCCTTTAAAACACATTTGAATTTTGAAAAACCTAAAAATGATTAAATCCTCTAAAAACCATAAAAAACATAAAAGAAAATAAAACTTATAAACCCCATAAAAACAATAAAAACCCTTAAAAACCATTAAAAACCCTAAAAATAAAGAAAATCCCAGAAACCCACTAAAACTCCTTTAAACCCCCGAAAATGTTAAAAATTGATAAAACCATTAAAACCCCTAAATAACTCAAAAAACCATAAAATCAAAAAAAACCATCAACCACTAAAAACCTAAAAACCGTTAAAATCCCTAAAAACTCAAAAAAACCAAAAAAATCCTAAAAATGCATTAAAATACCTGAAAAATGTAAAAACACCTAAAAACCTTTAAAACACCTAAGAAAATATTAAAACCTAAAAACAATTAAAACCCCTAAAAACATAAAAATGTTAAATCATTAAAATCGCTAAAACACTAAATAACACAAAACCCCTAAAAACCATAAAAAACAAAAAACACCACAAATTCCATAAAATACCAATAAAAACTATAAAAACACTTTAAAACCCTAAAACATTAAAAACTATAGAAATCCTAAAAAACGAAAAAAAAACACTAAAAATCCAAAAAAATGTTAAAAACACTCAAATACCCTAACATTCAAAAAAACCCTAAAAATATTGTAAAACCATAAAAATAATAAAAATTCACTAAAAACCCTAAAAATGAGAAAAACCCTAAAAACACTACCCCACATAGTACATTAAAAACCTAAATACACTTAAAACCCCTAAAACCCCCAAAACCCAAAAAAAATCTACAAACCATTAAAGTCCCTAAAACCCTAAAAAACAATAAAAATCCTAAATTCCCCAAAAACTATTGATATTTAAAAAAATATAAAAACCATGAAACCCCCAAAGATAACCTTAAAAATCTAAAAACACTTTAAACCCCCAAAAACCTAAATAACTCTAAAACCCATAAAACCCCCAAAAAACTCTAAAACCCTAAGATCACAAAAAATCCATAAAACCCCTCAAAACCACAATAATCCAAGAATCCATGAAAACTACAAAAACCAATAAAACTATAAAACCCCTAATAATAATAAAATACTCTAAAAACATTAAAACCCTAAAAACCTCAAAAAACCCTTTAAACCCCCCCCCCCCAAAGCATAAAACCCATTACAACCATAAAAAACCTTAAAACCCTATAAAACCATGAAAACATAGAAATCCTAAAAAATCTTTGAATATATTTAAAAACATCAAAAACCCTCAAAATCCATGAAAAAACCAAAATAAATCCTTAGAAACAAAAATAAATTTGACAACCTTAACAACGCAAAAAAATGCTAAAACCCTAAAAACCCATAAAAATCATAAAAACCTACTAAAAACACTCCAAATCAATAAAACCATTAAAACTTTATAAATCCTAATAAAGACTAAAAATACATAACAATGTAAAAACCCCTAAAATACCTAAAACATGTATGAAAACCTTAAAAAACTAATAACACTTAAACCCCATAAAAACTGAAAGTATTCTAGAAACCAACAAGTGCCTAAAAACCCTTAAAAACCATAGAACCCCAAAATTCTAAAAAACCCAAAAATACCATAAAAAACCTAAAATCCACTAAAAACTGTATAAACACTTTAAACCACTAAAAACGTTAAAAACACTAAATACCATAAAAACTATAAAAAACTCAAAAAACCCCTAAAAACAAAAAATAATCATAAAAATCCTAAAAAGCCTAACACCCCCAACACCCAAAAATCCCAAAGAAAACCATAAAAAACATAAAACGCTTCACACCCCTAAAAATCATAAAAACACTAAAATCCCTAAAAGACCATAAAAGTCCCTAAAAACCTTGAAAACCACTAAAAACACAAGAAAATCACAAGAACCCCTAAAAATCATGAAAACCATAAAATTCTAAAAAACTCCTAATTATCACTAAAAAGGCATAAAAACTTTCAACCCTTGATTTTTTTGAAACTATAAACACCTTTAAATCCCTAAAAACCTGAAAAATCCTAAAAACCTAAAAAACGATAAAAACGTTAAAAACATCAAAAATCCTAAAATAAAAAAAACCAATAAAATCCTTTAAAAAATCCCTAAAAACGTAGAAGCCATAAAACCCCTATGAAAACATAAAAACCAAAAACTCTTAAAACCAATATAAACCTAAATACACAAAAAAACCCTAAAAGCCTTAAAAACATTGAAACCCCGGTAACAATAGAACCCCTAAATACCTTAAAATACACTAAAACCCCATAAAACAATTAAAATCAACTAAAAATTCTCAAAACCCTATATAACCATAACAACGTTAAAAATTAAAAAATAAATTAAATACCCTAAAAAATAAAAAACCCCTAAAACAAAAAAAAAGAAGGAAAAAAACCAACACTCCAAAAACCCATAATATACTCAAAATCCTTAGAAAACCAAATAAACTATAAATATATTATGAACAATAAAAATCCATGAAACGTAAAAAACCATTAAAACCCTAAAAAATCTAATAAAAACTTTAAAACCTAAAAACAATAACAACCCCTAAAAATATAGAAAATGTTAAAAACCCAACAAAACCATAAAACACCTAAAAACCATAAAATCCCACAATATCTCTAAAACCATAGAGCCCATTAAAATCCTATGAATCCCTAAAAATCCATAAAAATGTAAAAAAAAATTAGAAAACCACAATGAAATTCTTAAAAACCTAAAAACATATAAACCATTAAAATCCCAAAAGAAAATCGAAAACACCTAAAAAACTCTAAAAACACAAAAAATAAAAAACCCATAAAAACTTTTAAACCACTAAAACCCCTAAAAATGTTTAAAAACCTAAAAAACCATTAAAACCCTTAAATACTAAAAAAATTCATGAAACCCAAAAAACACATAAAAACCATAAAAGTATTAAAATCACTAAAAACCCTCAAAATTCCAAAATACCATAACAATCCAAAAAAGCCCTAAAAATCCCCAAAAAAGTAAGAATTCTAAGAAACCCTAAAAACTCTAAGAAAACATAAAAAACCTAAAAACACTTGAAACCCCTAAAACCTAAAAACATTAAAAATTTTAAAACACTAAAAACCATAAAAACCTCAAAATGCCTAAAAACACAAAAAAAAGTACAAAAAATCCCCAATAATGTAAAAAAATAAAAACCCTAAAACCCCAAGAAAACCATTAAATCCTTAAAACACATAAAAACCCTAAAATCGCTAAGAAACTTTAAAACACTAGAGTGCCCTAAAAACCATAAAACCCATAAAAACCATAAAACCTTGAAAACTCTAAAAACCCTTAAAAACACTAAAATTCCATTAAATACACTAAAAATCATTTATACACCCCAAATTGAATAAAATCTGTAAAAAATGTTAAAAATAATAAAAAACTCGAATGAAACAAAAAAACAAAAAAAACACTCCTAAATATCCATATATCAAAAAAAAAATAAAAATCCATAAAAATCTATAAAAATCTTAAAAATTAAAAAAATATCCCTTAAAATCTAAAAAAACCTAAAGCTCAAAAAATCCCATGGCAACCTAAAAACACAAAAACACTAGAATCCTCTAAAAATATGAAAACTATTAAAACACTAAAAACCCCTAAATACCCTAAAAACTCTGAAACAACCTAAAAACCATAAAACCCTAAAAAACACCAAAAAATCGAAAAGCCCAGAAAACCCCTATAAATCCAAAATAAATATTTAAAACCCCTTTAAACAACTAAAATTATTAAAAAAAATATAAAAACTATAATAAATCAAGAAGTAAATAAAAATAAAAAAACCACAAAACCCTAAAAAACCTAAAATACTAAGCAAACAAAAAATACCCTAAAACACTCAAAATCCATAAATCTTTTAAAAAACCAAAAAAAAAACTATTTAAAAATTCCTAATAATCATTAAAACACCTAACAATCCAATGGATTCGTTAAAAACTTATAAACGCTTAAACCCCCAACCTTAAAAACTATAAAAACCTAATAGTCCTTGAAACCCCTAAAATCCCCCAAATATCATACAACACCTAAAAACATTAAAAATCCTAAATACACATAAAACCAATAATACCCATAAAAAATAATAAAACTAAAAAACCCTTATAATCCCCTAAAAAAGATAAAAAGTACTAAAAACCCTTGAAAACCATATAAAACTATAAAACACCTAGAAACCCAAAAAACCTCAAAAACCCTAAAATCCCAAAAATCCGATGAAACCCTAAAAATAAAAAGAAGTATAAAAACCATAATAATGATTAAAATTCCTTAAAATACCTAAGAATATTAAAAACACAAAAAACCCTAGAAAAACCTAAGAAAACATTAAAATCCTGAAACACTTAAAATCCCTAAAAACCTAAACAAAGATAAAACCCTAAATCCCTAGAAACTATAAAACACCTAGAAGCTTTAAAACCCCTAAAACCCCTAAAAACCCTAAAAACCCACCAAAAACTCTAAAACCCTAATAACCCTAAAACTCCATCAATATCTTATTAACTAATAAAAATTAAAACTCCCAAAGAACCTACAAAATTCTAAGAATCATAAAAACTCTAAAATACCTAATAACCCTAAATCCCATAAACACCCCTAAAAACATTAAAACCCTAAAAACCATAAAAACCAATATAACTATAAAAACCATTCAATCCACTAAAAATATTAAAAAACTAAAAAAACAAAAAAATCGAAAAAATCTCCAAAAAACCCACAAAAACCCAAAACAAACCGATAAATACATTAAAAACCCTAAAATATCAAAATCCATAAAAAAACTAAAAAACATAAGTAACCTAAAATCTCTAAATCTCTCTAAAAATGTAAAGAATCCTAAAAACTGAGAAAACCCTATTAACACCACAAAAATATTAAAATACATAAACCCTTAAAAACCTAAAAAACTCTAAAAAATCATAAAAACCTTAACATAAGAAAACGTAAAACACATAAAAACCATAAAAACTCAAAAAACCAATAAAAACCCTAAATACACTAAAAACATTAAAACCCACTTAAACCCATAAAAACATTAAAAATCACTAAAAAACCTTAAACCATAAAAAACCCTATAAATACCCAACAAAACCCTAAAAATTCTTAAAACCCTTCAAAATCCCAAAAAAAATAAAAACCATCAAACTCATAAATAAACCTAAAAATTCCAAAAAACATAAAAAACCCCAAAAAACCTTGAAAACCCATAATTAAACCTTAAAAACCTATAAACACTTAAAACCACTAAAAACAAAAAAAAACCCTACAAACCTTAAAACCCAAAAATCCTTAAAACACCTAAATACCTTAAAACCCCTAACATACCACAAAACCTCTCAAAATCACAAAAACCTCAAAGAACCCTAAAAAACATTAAAAATGTTAAAAAATTCTACAAAAATATTAAAATCTCTAAAAACTAAATATAAACCCTAAAACCCCAAAAAAACCATAAAAAACATAAAACCCTAAAAACCTAAAAAACCATAAAACCCTCAAAATCAATAAAAACACAGAAAAAACATAAAAATCCTAGAAAATTCTGAAATACACAACAGTCTAAAAAAAGAAATTCCATAAGAAGATATTAAAAGCATAAGAACACTTAAAACTCTTTAAAACCATGAAAACCATAAAAACCCTAAAAACCATATCATTCCTAAAAAATACCTACAACATTATAAAAATAAAAAATGATGAAAACCCTAAAAACCAATAAGAAAACCCTAAAACCTAAAAACACTAAAACCCTTAAAAACATAAAAACCACTAAAACCCTAAATACCCTAAATATTGTAAACACCTAAACCCCATAATGCCCTAAAAGCTTAAAAAATCTTAAAAACCATAATGGTTGCTAAAAAGGATAAAAACACTTTAAACCCCTAAAACCATTAAAAAACTATAAAAAGCATTACATACACTAAAAAATATCAAAAATGTAAAAACATAAAAATAAACATAAAACCCTAAAAAAATAAAATACACCAGAACCCCTCAAAATCCCTAAAAACCCTAAAAAACCATAAAAATATTTATCATTCCCAAAAAATACCTATAAGGGTAAAGGATCCCAAGAACAATTAAAATTCATATGGAAACCTTAAAAACCTAAAAACATGAAAAACCCTTAAAAACCAAAAAATGCTAAAAAACCATAAAAAACCAAAAAAAACTCTAAAAACCCTAAAACCCCATAAAACCCCTAAAACCACTAAAAACTCTAAATACTATTTAAACCCTTAAAAATGCTAAGAACTCGGAAAAAATCTTTAAACCCTTAAAAATTATAAAAGCTCAGAAAAATCTATTAAACCCCTAAAGAACTCAAAGAAAACCTACAAACCCAAAAAATACATCAAAACCCTAAAACACCCTAAATTTATTCTGGGTTTGGGGTTATTAAGGGTTTTTTGGGTACGGGTCGTTTGACGCCTCCCCTCCCTTATCTGCTGCATCTTTTTTCTGATAAATTTGGGTGGGGGGGGGGGGTCTAGAATAGCCAGACCCTCACATCTACCTTGCCCTAAAACACCCTAAAAATCCTCAAAACATAAAAAATATAAAAAATTATAAAAATCCTGAATATCCCTAAAAATACCTAAAATTGTAAAAAACATTAAACTCCTAAGAATCATAGAAAATCATAAAAACATAAAAGCACATAAAACTGATAAAAACTAAATAACGCAAAAAAAATCCTAAAAACCCCTAGAAACCCTAAAAACTATAAAACCTCTCAAAATACCTAAAAACTCTAAAAACCCATGAAAATACTATAAAATCTTTAAAGGTCCCAAAAAATATAAAAAACATAAAAAACACTTAAAATATTAAGAAAACATTAAAAACATTTAAACCTCCTAAAACACTAAAAACCCTAAAAACCTTAGAAACCATCAGAAACCTTAAACAATAAAAACACCCATTGAAACCCAAAAAATCGCAAAAAATCACTAAAAACATAAAAAACCCTAATACCATAAGAAACCCGACATAAACCTTAAAACCAAAAAACACTCAAAACAACTAAAAATCCAAAAAAAAACCCTAAAACCCCTTTGAACCCATAAAACCCATAAAAGACCTTAAAAACCAATAAAAGTCTAAAAAACACTAAATTTTTTTAAAAACCTTAAAAAATTAAAAACTGAAAAAACCATAATAAACCAAAAAACCATAGAAACCCTTATAAAAGTCAAAGTCCCCAAAACACCAAAAAACATTAAAATTTCTAAAAAATCTTTAAAATGGAAAAAAACACTAAAACCCCTTATAAAACATTACAACCTAAAAACACATAAAACCCCTTTATGAACATAAAAACACTTTAAACCCAAAAAATCCTAAAGCCCTTTAAAATATTCAACAATAAAAACCCCTAAAACCATAAAATAACCAAAAATCACATAAAACCCTAAAAAACACTAAAAATTATAAAAACACAATAAACCCCTAAAAATATTCAAACACTCAAAAATATCTTTAAAAAAACTCAAAAAAACACCTAAAACACTTAAAATCCCTAAAATCCCTCAAAATTCATCGAAAACCAAAAAAACCATTTAAATAATAAAAACATTAGAAATTATTAAAAATATAAAAAACCCTAAAAACCATGAAAAACCCTATGAAAACCATAGAACCTAAAATGACTTGAAACCCATAAATCCTAGAAAATTCTAGAAATCCGAGACACCGCTAAAACCCCTCAAAACCTTAACACCACTTAGAATCTATAAAAACAAAAAATAATAATAAAAAGCCTAAAATATAAAATAAAATTACTAAAATTTTAAAAAACATTAAAAACCCTGAAAACCCCTATGAAACCTATAAAAATCTAAAAATACTTAAAACCCCAAAAATGGTAAAAACACTAAAAATCCTAAAAAACCCCTAAAAACCAATAAAAACCAAAAAGAAACACAAAACCCCCTAAAAATTTTAAAATCACTAAAAAAACTTAAACACCCTATAAAGCTCAAAAAATCTTAAAATCCCAAAAAAAACCCAATAAAAACCGTATAACCACTAAAAACCTCAAATTCCCTAAAAACCATAAAAAGTATAAAAATCCAAAAAATAACTAAAATTCCCTAAAAATGTAAAAACCATTAAAACCCTAAAAAACTCTATGAAACCCTTAAAAACATAAAACACATAGAACATCTTAAAACCCAAAAATTCTAAAAACCCTAAAAACAAAATAAAAATCATAAAAACCCTCAAAACCCCTAAAAAACCAAAAAAATCCCTAAAACCATAAAAACATAAAATAACCATAAAACCTCTGATAAACATAAGAAAGACATAAAAAACTAAAAACACTTAATACCCCTAAAAATCTACGGAATGCTAAAAACCCTAAATGGCCCTAAAACCATAAAAACCCCTTCAAAACCTATAAAAATTCCAAAATTCAACCGAAAAATATAAAATCCATTATACATCCAAAAATTCCTTAAAAAATAAAAAACCTTAAAAATTTTAAAAATAAAAAAAACCCTAAAAAACTTTGAAACACAAAAAACCTTCGAAATCACATGAAATATTAAAAAAATAAAAAACTTACAAAAGTTATTAAAATACCTAAAAAATTGGGAAACCCTCAAAACCAAAAAAAATCATAGGAAAAATTTAAATACCCAGAAACACTTAAAACCCCTAAAAACCCTAAAAATACTAAAACACCTAATAAGACCCTAAAAAATCTAAAAAAACTATAAAAAATAAATACTCCTAAAAATTATTTAAATAATCTAAAAATAACTAAAAACTCAAAAAACTTCTAAAAACTAGAAAAATATCTTAAAACCCTCTAAACCACGAAATATGTTTAAAAATATAAAAAAAATAAACCCTAAAAACCCTAATAGAACTATAAAACACTAAATGACCATAAAAACCTAAAAACCTTAAAACTCATAAACCCCCCAAACATCCTAAAAACTATAAAGCCCTCAAAATCCCTAAAGTTGCTAAAAATCATAAAAATAAAAAATATCCCTGAAAATACCTTTAGACATAAAAAACCCCCCAAACCACTAAAAACCTTGGGAAAACCTACGAACCCTAAAAGAACAATAACCCCTAAAAACCTAAAACCTTAAAGACCCCGAAAGACCTTATAACCCCTAAAACCAATAAACCCCCTAAGAACCTAAAAAACCTAAAATGCCAAAATCACCCTAAAACCCATTAAAAACATTAAAACACTTTAAAAAAATAAATAGGATTTGAAACTCTAAAACCCCTAAAAAATATAAAATAATCAATAAACACCCCTAAAAACCCAAAAAACCATAAAATCCCAAAAACCCCCTAAAAACCCTCAAAGTCACAAAAAACCCTAAAACCCATAAAAAATTAAAAATTCCATTAAAATAATTAAAAACATATAAATCCGTAAAACCCCTGAAAAAACTAATAAAATCTTACAAACCTAAAAAACATAAAACCCTAAAACCCTAAAAAATATAATAACCCTAAAAACCCAATAATCCATAAAAACTCATAAAATTATTTAAAAAATCCTTAAAAAATTAAACCACTAAAAAATAAAAAAACCCAAAAAATCCTAAACACCAAAAAAAATTAAAAACACAAAAAAACATTAAACCCAAAAAAATATAAAAAATGCATAAAATCAAAAAAAAAATCCCAAAACCCTAAAAACCCTAAATACAGTAAAAACTCATACAATCCTTTAAAGAACATAAAACCCTAAAAACTAAAACTCTAAAAATCCATTAAACACCTAAAAATGTTAAAACATTTTAAAACACTTAAAAATCTTAAAAAACTCAAAAAAACATAAAAACCCTAATACTCATAAAAACCATAAAAACCCTAAAAACAAACATAATCCCAAAAATCTCAAAAAATCCGAAAAACCCAAAAAACCATAAAAACCCAAAAAAATCAAAAAACCATCAAAATCCCAAAAACCCCTAAAAAATACTGAGAATTCCTTAAACATTTCTGAAAACATAAAAAACCCTAAAACCCTTGAAAAAACCTAAGAATATAATTAAAATCTAGAAATGATTAAAACCACTAAAAAATAAAAAACGATGAAAACCATAAAAACCCCATAAAAATTAGTAAAAACCCTAAAAACCTAAAAAGCCCTAAAAGCATTAAAAAACCCCCTAAAACCTTATAAAACACAAAAAATCACTAAAAACTCTAAAAACCATTAAATCCACAATAATTTTAAAACATATAAGAACCATAAATCCCTAAAAAACCAAAAATAAACCGTGGAAACCCAAAAAAACCCATAAAACCACAAAACCCATAAAATATCCAAAAATCTCTAAAAATCCCTAAAATCCATAAACACCTAAAAACCCTAAAATCCATAAAATTATAAAAAATCACTAAAAACATAAAAAATAATAAAAACAATGAAAAACAATTACAAGACATCAAAATCATAAAAACACTGAAAACATATAAAAACCCCAAAAATGATAAAAAACCTAAAAGACCCTAAAATCCTAAAAAATCCCTAAAAATAATTAATAACATAAATAAACCTAAAAACCATGATAACACAAAATAAAAACATTAAAACCTAAAAATTCTAAAAAACATAAACATACTCAAAACACAAAAAGCCCTCAACAACTATAAAATGCCTAAAATCCAAAAAAACTAAAAACCCATAAAACCCTAAAACAACTAAAAACTCTAAAACCCATTAAATCCCAAAGAACGTTAGAAATTATAAAAAATATTTAAAACAGTAAAAAATTATAATAACCCAAAGAAATGAAAAACCATAAAACACTAAATTCTATAAAACCCTTCAAAAATAATAAAATTCCTAAAAACATTAAAAACATAAAAGAATCCTTAAAATACCTAAAAACATAAAAAACCTAAAACCCCTTAAAACTCCTATGGAATCTGTTAAAATCTAAAAACAATTTAAAACCCTAAAATTTAACAATGAGTGAAACTATAAAAACACCCTAAAACACTAAAACACCTAAGAACTCTAAAAACCCTAAAAATTTTAAAAAACCTAAGAACAACTTAAAACTCTAAAGACTTGTTAAAACCCTAAAAATGTTAAAAGAACTCTAAAAACCTTAAAAATAAAAAAAATAAAAAAATCAAAACACATATAATCTCTAAAATACCCTAAACCTCTAAAAACACTAAAAACCCATAAAAATCATAAAAAATCCCAAAAAATCATAAAAACATAAAAAAACATTAAAATCCCTGAAAATCCCAATGAAAATCATAAAAACCTAAAAAAAATAAAATCCCTAAAAACATAAAAAACACCAAAACCCATAAAAACCCTAAAACTTCAAAAAACAATAAAACCCCAAAACCCCCCTAAAAACCCAAAAAAACCCACAAAAATCCTACAAGATACCTAAAAATTTATAAAAACATAAAACCCTAAAACACTAGAAATCAAAAATAATATCTTAAAAAAATAAAAACACATAAAACCCTAAAAACCTAAAAACCATAAAAACCGTAACACCCTAAAAACCCTCAAAAACACCAAAATCCTAAAAAAAACCGAAAAAACATAAAAACCATAAAAGCCACTAAATCAAACAAACCTTTAAACCCCTAAATTTTTTATAAAACTCTAAAAACCCATAAAATCCCTAAAAACTGAAAAAAAAACACCTAAAACCCTAAAAAACCCTAACAAAGCTAAGAAACCCTAAAAACCCTCAAGATCCCAAAAGCCCTAAAAGAAAAAAATCCTAAAAATCCCAAAAAAACCTAAACACATAAAAACACTTAAAAAAATTAGAAAACCCAATGAAAACCTTAAAAACATAAAAACACTTGAAACCCCTAAAACCCAAAAAATGTTAAAAACTCTCATAATACCTAAAAAACCTAAAACATATAAAAAATGTGAAAAATACCTACAAATCTAAAAAATGTAAAAAACCCTGGAAAATTTTGAAACTAAGAAACACATATAACCACTAAAACAGAAAAAATTATAAAAACCATAAAATACCCTATAAACCACAAAATACCATAAAAACCCTTAAAAACCTCAAAAGACTAAAAGCCTAGAAAACCCCAAAAAAATTGTCAAAACCATTAATGAACTAAAAATGATAACAAAATCTAAAAATATGTAAAAACACTAAAAAAATACAAAAAAACAAATATAAACATAGAAGACCCAAACAACCATAAAAGATTTTGAAAACCCTAAAAACCATTAAAATACAAAAAATCCCTAAAAACATTAAAATGAGAAAAACATAAAAACCTTAAAAACAAAAAAAAAACATTAAAAATATAAAATTTAAAGAACCAGAAAAACACTGAAAACCTATAAAATTTAAAGAACCAGAAAAACACTGAAAACCATTTTAACAACAAAAAAACCATTAAAATTCTGAAATTTTTTTTAAGTTCCAAAATACTAAAGAAAACAGAAAAACCAAAAAAATCATAAAAATCATAAAAACCCTAAAAACCCTCAAAATCCTTAATACCCAAAAAATAGAAATATCCTAAAACATACTTGAAAATCACTAAAAACAAATAAAATATTAAAACCCATGGAAAACCATAAGAAAACAATAAAAACTAAAAAACTCATAAAACACAAAGAAACCTTTAAAATGCTAAAACCCCTTAAAAATCATAATAACCCTAAAAACCAAAAAAATCCTAAAACCCAAAAAAACCATAAAATTGTAAAAAACACCAAAAATGAAAAAAACCCCTAAAACCCCATAGAACCCCTATGAAAACCATAAAAACATAAAACACTTAAAACCAAAAAAAAACAAAAAATGGTTAAAACTCTAAAAATTTGTAAAAAAACCCAAAAAACTATAAAATCGTTAAAGGAACAAAAAACCTTTAAACCCTAAAACCCTATAAAACCCTAAAAAACAACCAGAAACCCTAAAAACCCTTTAAAACCCTAAAACCTTTAAAGATAAAAAAACCATAAAAACCTAAAAACCATAAAATATTAAAACTACTAAATACCCCAAAACACTGAAAATAATTATAATCCCTGAAAACCATAAAATAATAAAAACCCCTAAGAACCTTAAAAACATTAAAAACCCGAAATAACAAAAAAAACCTAAGAAAACTATAAAAACCTAAAAACATGCAAAACCCCTAAACCCTAAAAATGCTAAAAACCCAAAATCCTAAAACCCTTAAAAACCATAAAAATCATAGAACATATCTTAAAAATACCTAAATTATAAAAAACCAAAAATCCATAAGAAATAATTAAAAAAAGGAAAACACTTCAGACCCTAAAAAATTCAAAATACAAGAAAACCCCTAAAACCGTAAAACCCCTAAAACTCTCAAAATCCCTAAAAATCCTTAAAATAATAAAAATGATAAAAAAATCCTAAAATCCATAAAAATGTAAAAAACATTAAAATCCTTGAACGAACCTAAAACACTAAACCCCCATAAAACCATAAAAACCTCTAAAAACCTTCAAAAATCTAAAAATCGTAATAAAAACTAAAACGAAAAAAAAACCCTAAAACCCAAAAAAAACCTAAAATCCTTTAATCCCCTAACACCCTAAAGAATCATGAAAATCTAGAAATCCATAAAAATTAATAAAAATTTAAAAACCCCTAAAAACACTAAAAAACCTTATAAAAACCTTAAAAACATAAAATCACTTAACCCCCCCCCCCCCCCCAAACTAAAAAAATGATAAAACCCCTAAAAGCCCCTAATACATGAAAACCCCTCAAAGTCCATAAAATAAATGAAAACCCTAAAAACTCTAAAAATTTCTTAAAAATACCTAACAACGTGAAAACCACGAAAAAAAGAAAAACATAAGAAAACCTTAAATACCCATAAAAATTAAAACCCCTAAAACCTTAAAAAAGTCTAATACCCATAAAAGACCATAAAAACTATAAACACTATAAATCCCAAAAATACCCTAAAAAATGAAAAACCCGAAAAACCACTAAAAAACCTAAAAATCATTAAACTCCTCAAAAGGTAAAAAGAAAATTAAAAACCATGAGACCTTAAAAATCTATGAAACACTAAAAACCCAAAAAACTATAAAAAAATTGAAAAACCTAAAAACCCTAAAAACCCAAAAAACCGGAAAATCCCCAAAAAATATAAAAACAATAGAAAAACCTAAATAACCCCTAAACATGCCACGGTATGTAAAAGACCATAGAAATCATGAAAACCCCTAAGAAAACATTAAAAATAAAAAACATAAAACCTTAAAAATCTAAAAAATGGTAAAAACCCTAAAACCCCAAAAAATGCTAAAAATAAAAAAAAAAACCCATTGATCCACCAAAAATGTTAAAAACCAATAAAACCCATAAATTCTAAAAAAACTTAAAACCCTAAAAAACATAAAAACGCAAAAAACTGAAAAAACCATAAAAATAATAATAACATGAAAACCCTATAAATTCTAAAAAATCCATAAAAATCCCTAAAATTATAAAAAATCCTAAAAATCTAAAAAAACCTTACTAAAAAAGTAAAATCCTTAAAACACTTAAAACCCTTAAAAGACCTAAAAATCACTAAAAATCATAAATACCCTAAAAAATGAAAATCCAAAAATAACCCTCAAAATCCCTAAAAACCATAAAAATCCTAAAGAACCCCTAAAAATACCTAAAAACATAAAAAACCATAAAACCCGGAAAACCCCTAAGAAAAACCTAAAAAAACTAAATATCTTAAAAATATATAAAACGCATAGAAACCCTAAAAACTCCAAAAACCCAAAAACCTATAAACAAAAACTAAAAACCATAAAAATGAGTTAAAACTATAATAACCAATAAAAACCTTAAAATACCGAAAAAACAATAAAAACCCTAAAAACTAGTAGAACTCAAAAACCCTTCAATCCCATAAAAATGATTAAAAACTCTAAAAAACTGAAAAAAACAAAAAAGGCTCAAAAACCCCAAAAAACCATATAAAATCTCTAAAAACCCTGTTAAACCTGAAAACCTATCAGAAACCCTAAAACCCTAAAAACCATTAAACCCAAAAAAACAATAAAAATATTTAAAAAGACTAAAAATCTCTAAAAACATGAAAACACCAAAAACCTTGAAAACCACTTAGAAACCCTTTAAAAAACTCTTAAAACCCATTAAAACCTAAAAAACACTAAAACCCCAAAAAACCTTAATACCCCTAAAATCATCAAAATACCTAAATGTCTTAAAAAACCTAAAAATCCAAAAAAACCCTTAAAACACTAAAAACATCAAAACCTCCCAAAAAACCCAAAAAACCCCTAATAATACATCAAAAAATGGGAAAATAGTTAAAACACCCAAAATCTCTAAAATATTATAAAAAAATGTAAAAATATTAAAAAACTATAAAACCCGAACCCTATAAAACCCCTAAAACCATAAAAACTTTAAACCACATAAAAACTATCAAAATCACTAAGAACCCATTAAACCCTTAAATACTTTTAAAAACCGTAAAATCATTAAATCCCCTACACAAAAAACCCTGACCCCCCAAAAAACAAAAAAAACATAAATATCCCTTCAAACCAAAAAAATATAAAACTCTTAAAAATCCATAAAAAGTAAAAAACAATAAAAAACCTGAAAATCCCTAATAAAAACGTAAAAATATAGAAACACTAAACACCCATAAAAAAATAAAAAACAATAAAAAAAACAAAAAGATCACAAAAACCCTAAAATACTATAAATCCCATCAAAATCCATATAACCTTAAAAATGGAAAACCATTCTAAAACCCAATAAAAATCCCTAAAAATATAAAAATCCCTAAAAACCATAAAAACCATAAGAAAATATTAAAAACCTAAATACAAATAAAACCCCTAAAAACCTAAAAAATGCTAAAAGCCATAAATGAACCTAAAACCCATAAAAAATCTAATAACCTTAAAACCCTAAAAATTGAATAAAATCAAATAAAAACTATAAAAACACATTATGCCCTTCAAAAATATGAAAAAAATCTAAAAAACATAATACCCCTGAAAAACTCAAAATAACCCAAAAAACCTAAAAAAACATAAAACACTTAAAAAAATATAAAAACCCAAAAAATTCCAAAAAACCAAATAACCCATAAAAACCCTATAAAATCCCTAAAAATCAAAAAAAAAATTAATAAATCATAAAATCATAAAGAAAATAAGAAAATGTAAATAACCTAATAACACTAAAAAATCCCTAAAAACCTAAAAAATTTAAAATTCCAAGAAAAACCCTAAAACCCCTAAAAACCATAAAAACCATTAACTCCCCTAAAATACATCAAAAATATTAAAAACCTATAAAATCCCAAAAAACCCACTAAAAAATAAAAAACACCTGTAAACCCCTAAAAATGTTATAAGACTCAAAAATCCCCAAAACGCGTAAAACTAAAAAAACCTTAAAACACAAAAAAACCTAAGAAACCCCTATATACCCTAAAATCCCAAAAACCATAAAATATTTAAAACCTTAAAAACCATAGAAACCCACCTCATAAAAACCTTAAAACCAGCTCAAAAATCTAATACCACTTCAACCCCTAAAAATGTGAATAAACTATTAAAACCCTTTAATCCCCCAGAAATACCCTAAATCCTCTCAAAATCCCTAAAACCCTTAAAAGCCCTTAAATATCCTAAAAAATATCTAAAAATCCCTAAAAATGTAAAAAACAATAAAAACCAAGAAAACCATTAGAAAATAAAAACCTAAAAAACCTAAAATGCTTAAAAAACATAAAAAACATAAAACAAGACACTAAAAAGATAATAAATCCTAAAAACACTCAAAACGACTAAAAACCATAAAAACCATAAAAACAATTAATGTCCAAAAAAATATATTAAAATACATAAAAACAAAAAAAACCCAAAAAGCCCTAAAAACACATTAATTTTTTAAAAAGCTAAAAACGCTTAAAACCCCTATAAACCTAAAAAAACATAAAAGAGACTAAAAACCATAAACCAAATAAAAACAATAGAAAACCATAGAACCTTTAAAAAATCAACAAATCCATAAAAACCCTAAAAAATCACTAAAACCCCTTTAAAACCCCAAAATTCTAAAAAATGTAAAAACCCTTAAAACCCCTAAATAGCTTAAAAAACCATAAAAAACATAAAACCCTAAAAACCTGAAAACCGTCAAAATCCCTAAGAACTCCAAAGACAAACAAAAATTCTAAAAATGCACTAAAAATACCTAAAAATTTAAAAACCTCTAAACACCGCTAAAACACCTAAGAAAACATTAAAACCTAAAAACACTTAAACCCCTAAAAACCTAAAAAATGTTAAATAATTAAAAACCCTAAAACCATAAAAACATAAAACCCCTAAAATCCATAGAATCCTAAAATCTCCATAAATCCAAAAAAACCCAATAAAAATATAAATACCCTTTAAACCCCTAAAAACATTGAAAACTATGGAAAACCTAAAAAACCAAAAAACACTAAAACCCCCCAAAAAAATCATAAAAGTACTAAAATACCTTAAATCCCTCATAACCCCTAAATATCTTGTAAAAACATAAAAAATCCTAAAAATTCATTGAAACCCCTGAAAATGAGAAAAACCCTCAATACCCCCAGAAAACATTAGAAATCTAAAAACACAAAATACCACTAAAACCCTAAAAAACTCTAAAACCCCTAAAAACCATCAAAGTCCCTAAAACCCTAAAAACCCATAAAAAACATAAAATCATAAAACATTACTACAAATATAAAACACCTAAAAACCTTGAAACCCCTAATCAAAACTTAAAAACCTAAAAAAAATTAAACCCCCGAAAAAGTAAATAATTTTAAAACCCATAAAACCCCCAAAAACCCAAAAACCATAAAAACAAAAATAAATCATAAAATGCTTAATAACCACAATAATCCAAGTACACCTCAAAACTATCATAACCACCAAAACTATAAAAACCATTCAGACCCCTAAAACATTAGAATACTCTAAAAACTTCAATACCTTAAAAACCTCAAGAAAACAACCTTGAAAACACAAAAAAAAATTCAAACCCCTAAAAACCCTAAAACACTAAAACCCAAAAAACCATGAAAACCATAGAAATACTGAAAAACCCTAAAAATCCATAAAAATATAAGAAAAACTTAAAATCATTTCAAAAATTTGATATTACCTTAAAAACATAAAATAACTTAACACCCTTAAAACCATAAAAAATTCTAAAACACTAAAAACCCACTAAAAACATTTAAACTCCTTTAAAGTTTTTAAAAATGAAAAATAAACTAAATAAATTTAAAACATATAAAAAATTGAAAAACCCTCTTAAAACATTAAAAAACAGTTAAACAACTAAAAACATAAAAAAACTCTAAAACCCATAAAACCCTAAAACCCTAAAATCTCAAAAATTCCATAAAAACACTAAAAACCCAAAAAATCCATAAATACCATAAAACATATAAAATACCTAAAACCCTAAAATCCAATAAAAACCCAGATAAAACCCTAATACAACATTAATATATAAAAAAATAAAACCCCTAAATTACTCAAAAAATACAAAGAACCCTAAAAACCCTGTAACCCTAAAAACATTAAAAAACACCTAAAACCCCTCAAAATACCAGAAAACCTTAAAACCATAAAAATATAAATATATATTTTTAGGGTCCTGAAAAATCCACAAATGGTATTCTACCCAAATTTCCCCAAAAAAATGGGGAGAAGAATGGAGATAATTCAAAGAAGGGACACAAGAAAAACCAGTCCGCAGACCGGTCCCATGAAAATACGGCGTGACCAGGCCCCACGAAGCACCCCCTCTATGAACCTTCATCATTAGAGAAATGGAGGCAGAGATCCTCCACGTTCGTGAGGCCGGATGGGTGACCGTCCGGTCCACCTTCATGAACTGCCCCAACCTCAAACCGTGTCGACTGGTTCAAACCGCATCCGCTGTTGTTCGCAGAATGGAGGCGAAACCCTCCGTGGCCGCGAAGCACTCCCCGAGTTTGGTTCGTGGAGGAGAATCGCTCAATACCCACCGCGAATCACGGATTGACCAAGTCAGTCGTAAATTGGGTTTTCGGTCATGGGCCTCCACAAAAGGTGTCGCGTGGCCACAGATACATCTCTTTCCCCACTCTATAAAAGTAGACCGAGGGGAAAGGAGAAGGGATTCGGAATTCAGATTCAGAGGATTCGAAGGTGGAGGAAGAGAAGAGAGATCAGATTCAGGACGAAGGATTTCGAAGGAAGGATAAGGATTTCTCAAACAGCGAAGTTCTAGTTCGTGAACTAGAGTAGGTATAAACCTGGGAACAAACTAATAAGGAACCAAAAATGCATAATAAATTGGTGAACCATGAACCAAACCCACAAACAAATGGAAACAACAAACCATGGCCCCTTCGTGGATTCACTCCCCGTGGAGTAGGGATTTTATGACTCTTTTCTGATCCACCGCACCGTGTAGCACCCTCCTACATGGGTGAAGCCTCAACCGACGAACCCCTGATCAGCACCGCCCTTTCCCACTACGTACCCACTGGTACGCGGGCCGAACCCGAAGCCGCGAATCCCTGGTTCGTGGGATGCTCACCAAACTGGAAACCACCCTGGTTCGCGGGATGCCCCACATTCCGCGGACCACCCCGGTTCGCGGAAAACTTCTATAGTCGCGTAGAACCTTCCTACGCGAAGGACGCCACCACTCGTTTTTATCTGTGGCCCATCAAAGCCTTCGGAGTTTCCATTACCTAAGCTAGATAAAATCTTTCTAATCTGGCCTAGTCCTCCATGACTCCCTCGGCCTATTCATCGGCCCTGAGTCGAGGCCTCCACTAGAGCCACCAAATCTGTTTGGTGTAACATTCAGGTGCATCAGCATGCCTTTTTGAGTTCACATACCCACGGTAAATAGAGGTGAAGGGGCTGCACTGACCCTTGAGCAGATTTCCAATGCATTTTTGGGTTCACATTCCAATGGTAATGTGAAGTCTGAGCTCAGGAACCCCTTTTCTACCCCTCTACTTGTTAAGGGATCATCAGGGATAGTAAAATACCTGTCATAAGGAAGCCCTCATGCACTGAAAGAGAGGAGATGGGCACAGGAGCACCCCCCTTCCCTCTCCCGCTGCGCTTTGTCTCCATGGGCTTCCTCAGAGTGTAAGTCCCAATCTATCACCCTGGGCATCCACCCAAGAGTAATCCTCGACATTATTGGCTGCTCCATGCGTAAGACCTACTCCAATTCTCATGGACACACCTTTCGCGACGTGATCCACTGGTCCCTACTGCCTCTTGTTTCTCACACCAAGCATGACTCACGTGGGCATAGAGTAAGCATCGACCATGACATCCTCTCATGGGCCTCCTCAGAGTGTAAGCCACAATCCAGTGCTCTGGGCCTTATCATAGTGTAATCCCCAATCCAGCGCTTTGGGCCTCCTCAGATTGTAATCCCCACTCAGCGAACTACGAGGACTTTGATTCCCCACTGCAGAGATACGTAGAAAGCCTCCACGAGGTTCAAGCCCACTACCTGTCGGACCCCCGGTCCATCATCACATCGGTTCCCTGAAACATATGCAAACTACATGGACATTGATCACTCCCTCCTAGGAAGGTTATGTAGGAAGCCTCTAAAAGGTTCAAGCTCATCAACCGGTCGATACAATTATCTTCACATCGGTTCACCACGCCACTCCTAGTGCTGCCTCAAGCGAGTTCCGACTCTTCGGGGTCATTAATCCAATGAGGGATGGTAAACCTCATGCATAAATGATCCTGAACCCCTGCATCCATTTGACCATTTCCCACCAAGGTTAAATTCGTGGATACTATGTTTGGGTATAAACCAATGATTCATGAACATATGAATACGTCTTAAATCTATAAGAGAGTCCCAGAACAGGCAATAATCTCCCCCACAAAAGGTTGCAATGAGCCCGACTTCCCATCCTCTCGATCAATGTGAGTTCTTAAGAGTCACTAGTAAGACCATCCAGTGAACTCCTGCCCTTGGAAAGCAGATCCATCCATCATTGGATACGGAACTGTTGGGTTTTTCGAGGCCGAAAACTGAAAACCACGAAACAAAAAATGGTGAACACGCCGTGAATATTTAACCAAACATGATGGGTTTAACCTAATCCCACCTTTTCCCCCATTAAACTCATCAGGAGGGCCAACCAAGGTCATTAATTATGCATGGGATCATGAGATTCTGCTTTGATGGGTTTTCTCTGTGTACTTGTTAAAATATTTTTTTACAGCTACCTTCAGAACTCCCTTTGATCCAATGGCATCACAAAGGAACTCACAAGTGTGTGCTTATAACAACGCAAGTACCGGACATCCTCACCTATAGAGGACACCGTCACCCACCCTGGGTCTCGAACGCACTGATTCGAGAGTACCACGTGAACGGTACTCTCCCAACAGTGGAGGTGGCCATGCATTCCCTCCAATCCACCAGAACTTGCTGGTCTCCCACCCAGCAGTGGCCGCAAAGGCAAGTCCAGAGAGCCCCTATTTCGGTCTCCAACCATTTTGGGAGTCTATCCCCGGAACATGACAATGCGTACCTCCCTTAGCTTAGGGAGGCAGATGAGGTCGATGTTGAGGACATCATCCCCACCGAACGGGGGTTCTACTCTAAGGCCCCCACCGGCGGACATCATCGAGGTCATGCCGCGACCCAACATCCTCGTGCCATGGAGGATGTTTCCCCAAGAATTCAGTCCCACGCTCCCTATGCTCCGGCCCCTAGGACCGCCCGATGAGGGTGGAAGATGTACAATCGGGGACCGATCATCACCCTGGTCTCTGAGGAGGATCCCTGATGCCTAGCCATGGAGACGTACCACGAACAGGCACCTAAACCTGTTCGCTCCTACCGAGCCTGCCATCCATACATGGCGGTATCATAAAAGCCGGTGCATATCCCCAACGAGCTCCACGAAGCCTGTCGCTCATGCAGGACAGATCTTACTCAGCAAGCACCTCTCCCTACCCAGGGTCATGAATCCCACAAGCTTGACGTGGTGGCGACCCAGCACCTACAGGACCATATCCTAGCAGATTCTTCTGACACCCATCATCCTGGCATGGTGGCGATCAACAAATCCCTCCACCCAGATGTGTCGGCCACTCATAGACTGGCTCGTCTCCCCGCCAACGAAGGCCACTGACTTGATACGGTGGGAAGCCAATATATGCAGGGCCAGGTCCCTATGGATGAAAGTAATGTCTGCATCCCGATGTGGCGGAAAATAGAGAGACAAACCGGCATATCCCGGTATAGGGGCAGATTCTTTCACCTGCCCCGACATAGGAGAATTGTCAGTACCCACTGACTACTAGAGGACCGGAGCAGGATATTCCTACTCTGATACCAGAATGGGCCTTCATACCCATTACAGCCAAATATGTCTCTCTACATATCCTAGAAATGATGGAGGAGTAGTTATCGATCCCAGATCATATCTTGCAGACTTGCCAAAATGTAATTGCATCAATGGAAATAGCAAGGACTTGGGGCCTGTGATCCAGTCTCCCGAATTGAGGCGACTCATCTAAGAGGAGAGATAGCTGCCTCAGAGTAGATCTGCATCCCTGCTTCTACCCAGGAGGTTCGCTATACATATTCCGTGACGCAAGGGCAATTGGATCGAGCAACTTCACTCGGTCCAACTGGGGGACACTCGTCCATCATGGTGGATGCTCCAGAGCAGGCATATATCCCTGCTAAAAGTCAAGATGTTCGTCGGTGTATCCTGACAGCATCACAAGACCCAATTAGGTTGGGACCCAAAGGTGAAGGCTGTTATCAACACAAGACGGTCCCAGCTACCCACAAGAAAGCACCCCGAACATGCCGAAGGCAGCCGGAAAATAAAGAACGGGTTCATGACTCCGTTCTGCTAGAAGATGAGGTTCCCAATGCCGCGAAGCACACATCAAAGGCTCGAAACCCTACCTTCCCATTACCATATTATGGGAGTGGCAGTAGCAGTTGCGAAGGTCCTCCCTGCAATGTCACTACCAGCAACTCTGAAGGTCCTCCCCAGAGCACCCATAGGGGCCTCCACCGTGGGCGTATAATGATCAATCACGAGAGCTCCACTTTTGATGCGAGTCACGAAAACCCTCCAAGGGACCATAAGATCGAGAAGAAATATGTTCCTCCACTTGCTGCGGTCCACCCTGAAGGTCCTCCCCGGGGTATACACTGCAATCACTCTCCAGGCAGTGGAACCACAGATTGTTATAGTAGTCCTCGCTATCATAGTCACAACTATGGAGTCCCTCCCCGTAGTGACATCTCATTATGACAAGAAGGCCCTCCCCTTGTCATGGATTTCTCTGAAGGTCCTCCCCAGGGGTTACGTTGCAACAAAACTCTATGAAGCCATGCATCAGATCACGGTGGTAGTTCTCACCACCCTGATAACGGAGGTCCTCCCCGTAGAGACGAAGAGAAACGAGAAGGACATCCCCTCATTGTGGTACATTCTGGAGTCCCTCCCCAGGATGTATCCCGTAGATATTCTCCCTGTGGCAGCAGTAATGGTAGTCCTCGCCATTGCCGTAGCAGTAATGGTACTCCTCACCATTTCCGCAGTTGTGATGGTAGCCCTCGCCACCACGACCGTTATTGCGAAGGTCCTCCCCGTATTGGCCCCAAGCAACAAGAAGGTACTCCCCTTGTCCCCGTGTGTCCTGAAGGTCCTCCCCAGGATGCACATCGAACGTCAAGCCATGATGGTCATCCTCACCATGATGGTGGTTGTTGTGAAGGTCCTCCCTGTAACAACGCTACGCAGCCAGAAGGTCGTCCCCTTGCTACGACATGCCTTGGAGGTCCTCCCCAAGGTGTTCACTGCAAAAGTCCTCTATGCAGTGAAGCCTCAAGCAGTAATGGTAGTCCTCTCCATTACGGTCACCATTGTGGAGGTCCTCCCCACGATGACAAATCATATAAACCGAAAGGTCCTCCTCCTGTCGGATCTTGCACCGAAAGGCCCTCATATGCCAATGCACTCAGAAGGATGGGATCAAGCATGTCAGATTCCTAGTTAGTTGCTAACGACATCCTTCTACAATAAGTAGATTTTCTAGGGCCACGTTCATCCTCTGAACCACCTCGGAATCGCCCACGTAATGATTCAGCACCTACCGGTCCCATTGCCTCCGACCACATTGATAGTGAGCGTCTCAGTTGGGCTGACCAGGTAGAGGAGTCACTAGCGGAGGAGTATGCCAATATGTTGTACCTGAGGAAACGACATGCTAGGGATGAAATACCAGTTATGTTTTGGACCACGACCTCCTCTCAGTTCGATATACCCAGAGAGTTGTCAGAAGAATGCGTGAAAAGCATCCGCCATAATATATGGACAACCCTCCATTGACTGAAATAAAGCTTCCTACCCTATAATGGGTATGTATACCACGTCTAGATGATAAATGACCTCATTCTTCACATCAACCTGGAAGCTCTTCCTTCAGCACGACAACCACGACCCGAGAGGCGTAAAGGAAACATGGAGATAGCCTGCCTCCGTGCGCTGCACCCACTGCGCCGCCTCATCAGTGATCCTCCAACGGGAGTCCATATCAAGGGATGGGGGGAACATGGAGCTCTACATTTCACTCCTCTCCCCACCCAGAAAGACCCATTTGGCATGGTATCTTGTAACTTCATCATGTCAAGATGATAATCGGGTGGTCCTCCTATTCAAGAAAGGCAATACACCCAACAGAGTTAGGCCTTGAGTAATTCTTAGAAGCGTCAGGCCCGGTGGGAAAAAGCTATCCAAGAACTCTTGAATCCTACCACCAAGAGAATACAATAGGACTCTTTCCTAAGAGAGGATAATCAGCGATATTTTTCTACCTCCACATAGGGGATGGATCCATAGGGGAATTCGTCACCAAATCCGGTTCACCCCTAAATAGGGGCACGCATGATCAGGCAGGTAGCGATAGCAGCATCCACTTCCGCAATCCAGTTTCAACCCAAACTTGCAAGTCCGGGGGAATTTTTAACAACAAATTCCCCCTTAATACCAATAAAACCGATAAGAGACTCAATTTCCAAGGAACGGGGCCAACCGCAGCCCACATGGCTGGGGGAATTATTACCCCATCAACAACAACCTCCCCCACGAGAATCAGTGTTCTCTCATCTGGGGAGAATGGAAAAAGAGGAGGTTCCAATCATGTCCCATCATTTGAATCATTATCCCCTCCGAGAGGAAGGTGCACTGTAAGGTCGCATCAAAGAACTCTCTATGTCACCCTTCTCCATGAAGTTCGAAGGCAATCCCAGGTCACGAAGGGGAAGGCTAGCAGAAGATGTGAGAGGCCCTCTTCCTATTTAGAATATGACATCCCCTCCACCCCACGATACGCATTCTTCAACGCCATAGAGGATAACCCCACAGGTGACACCAGAGATGATGCAAATCAGGATGGATCGGTGGACGATGGTTCCGGTCAGGCTGTGACTCAAAACGAACCCCCAGGTGTACACACCCGGAACCAGAGGGCCGCCCTAAATATGTCCGTCCTTCCAGCTAACCCTCCTCTGCCTAAATAGAGAGCTTACAATAAGGATAAGAACAAAGCACTGGTTACCCTTAACCCACCTCCTTCCCTCGACAAAGATGATCCACTCATGCTTGAAGAGAGATTCACTCGACCGGAAGAGGAGATGAAATAATTGAGTCAGCTTAATGCCGAGATACTCCAAAGGAATCACCTTATTGAATGTGCGTCCCAGGAGGAGCCATATCATGCACTCCCAGCAAGTGCACCTCAAAGACTATGGTTTTCCCTAGAAAACGAAACACGGTCAGGGCTCCTATCCAACGAGGCACCTGGCCCATCCAACTACCTAAACGTAGATTCGTATGAATACTAATACTTCCCTCCACTCAGGAAGAAACCGGAGCGAGTACACCTGAACCCTCCGAAGGTGCCACAAATGGCACACGCACCATTGGTGCCGGCCAATCCGGATCCTCAGGCAATGCCTCGGTCTATGCCTACCCAGGATCGGGCCCAACAAGATGTAAACCTGGGTCTCACCGACACCATCAAGGCACTAACAGCTTGATTGGAAGCGATGGAAGGTCTACGCGATCTGATACAACCAGAGCGGAAACCCTACTCAGATTGGGTGACCAACACACCACCTCCACCCAATTTTGGGAGCCCTGTATTCCCCATCTTCAACGAATCAGGCGATCCAGAGCAACATTTGATGCACTACGCATCTTATTGCAACCCTATGATGGGGACTCCATAACAACAAGAAGTAGTGAAACACAGATGATTTTTACGGACCTTGTAAGGATTCTCCTTCATCTGGTACACGAGTTTCCCAGACTTGTCAATAATGTGTTGGGAAGACCTTCGGCAGTAGTTCCTATTCCACTTCAGCTTGACATTTCCCAGAACAACAGTTAGCGACATCATGATCTACATGCAGAGGGAGAACGAGAGGGTTTTAGATTTCATTGCCATATGGAAAGGTCTAACCTATTCTCTGAACAGTCCAATGCCTCAATATGAGATGCTAGCCAAATGCATTGATAATCTTAGAGATGAGCTGCGAACACCACTCATACCAGTGGAGTGCAGCACTGGATTCTGTCATCTCTCTGCCATTGCCCCGAGAATTGAGGTCTCCCTACAGCGGACTAATTCGAAGTCCCGAATAGCCTCACAATCTCCTGTGAAAAGAGACCCTAGAGTTGAAGAATATGCATTCACACTCAAGCTGGTCCCTAGGCCCACTCCACCACTCAGGCCTCCAAAAAATTGTTAAGGCCCCCCTGCATATAAGCAGCCGCCCCCGCCTAAACAGGACGATCAGCAATGACCCATGCATAACCAGTTTGAGGAATGAAGAAAAAAATTATACTCCTTCTAGGACGATCATGTCTGCGGCTACTTCATTGCTGCCATGAAATGCAACTTGCTCCACCTCCCGGAGCCGAGGAAACCTGAATAAGTCGGCCGCAATGACAGTCCAGATTACTGCCCCTACCATAGAATGTTGGGGCACAATATCCGAGAATGCTTCGTGTTCAAAGACCTCCTACAGTGTATGGTAGACTCTGGATAGGTCGAGCTGAGACCACCCCCAGCGCATGTGGCATGTATCTCTACCATCGACTCCGAAAAAGAGGAGGGGTGGCATAAAGTCTCTAGCAAGCAGGGGCGGAAATTTGACAACTGGATGACTCGAAAGACTATCAACCGTGCCCAGGGCATACTTTGAGCTCAACTACAGCCGTCGTTGTTTCCACCAACGGCCTCTGAATCCGTAGAGCCAATAGTATCGACCACACAACCCTCTACGAGCTAGTCATCCGGGCATAATCAAATGAGGAGGAAACAATCGCAAGGGGAGAAGTTCACGATGGGGACAAAGTTAGTCCTGGCCCTGGTAGATTATATGCCCTCGAATTTGGAACCACGACAACCAACCCACCAAATGACATCATCAGGGACAACCAACCAGGTTGACATGTCATAGGATGAAGATCCAATCTTTGGTTCTATTAATGTCATCTATTATATGGAATCATTCCCGGACGAAGGGTATGGTTACGAACCCATGTTCCTTGTACGAGGAGCTGGGAGGAGGAATCGAAGAGGTAGAGGATACCAGGGGAGTCACATCCACAACCGAAACCAACCCTATAGTTGGACCCCGGTCCAAACCATTAATATTTCAGAAACCTGAGGGAGATCCCTTCAATGGGCTCAGCAGGAGAAAGAATGCCCCTCTACCTCCACAGGCATCCACTCTGGCCCTGTTGTTCTGTGATACCCACCAGAGGAGGAGCAAGTGTCTGGCCGACTAGTGCACCCAAACAGACCGGCCCGGCCAAGTCCTTAAAACGTGGGAGCTCCATCGATATCCGACCCCATGGCCGACCCCTCCTTGTCAAATGATCCAGCCCTTAATGAAACCTCTAAGACTCTCCTTCCAACGGAGAAACGTCGACTACTGGAGAAAAGATACGATATCCTTAAGCAGCTGGCATCGGTACCGGCCAAGCTTTCAATCCTCGATGCCCTAAGTCTATCAGTAGACCTCAGGGAGGCACTTATAGAAGCTTTGATCAGCCCCCAGGAGTTTCAAGCTGAGGTAGCTGCCGCCGAAATTTACCGGACGAAGACTGACCCAGCTGAATTCCATGCGGTGATTTCATTCACCAATCAGGCTGAAGATTCCATCATGCAAGGACACATCAGACCACTATATGTGTCTGACACACTGAAAGGTATTGAGATCCAGAAAGTCTTTATAGACAATGGCTCTGGAGTTAACCTCCTTCCCCTACGGACACTCCGTATGTTGGGCTATAGTGAGGATGACCTAATTCCCTCATCCAAAACTCTGTTGGGTTACGAAAACAGTGAGCAGAAACCAGTGGGACAAAGCAAGATAAAGACCCATTTTGGTGACCTGGTAGCCTACACGGAATTCCTGGTGGTCCGACAGAGCACAACATTCAATGCCCTGCAGGGAAGGCTTTGGCTCCATAATCACATGGTTGTTCCTTCATCCTATCACCAGTGTATCAAGTACTGCTTCAATGGAAAAAGTGGAACATTTCACGCTAACAAGGCCCTTTTTGTGCTCTCCGAGTCACATTACATTGACGTAGAGTTCTATGAGAAAAATAAAAAGAAGCCTTTGGTCGATGGTGTCGACTGGATCCCCGCTCCAAATGGCCTGGAAATGGTCCCCGATGACCCCCTCAGGCAGATTGGCAGAGATTATGTCCTGCCCATCAACCATGTTGAGAGTAGGAGTTCAAGTATAGACACACATTCATATGTACTCATGAATTCAACCATGATGGACGAGCACGACAATGCGGGAACGTACACCGACCCTGGATTTGGGGACAAATACTCAAGCAGGGATGCCCACGATGCCTCTTCCTCAAACCCTCTAAGGCTCAGACCAGAAACTCTATCCTCATAAAATCAAGAAGATGAGGACTTGGGAGAAGAAGAGGGGGAAGATCTCAGGGATGCACCTCCCGCATTTGAGGAGGGTATCTCCACCACTGTAGACGAGCTCAGGGAAATAAACCTGGGTACCGAGGAAGACCTGAGGCCCACTCTCATTAGTGCAGCCCTGTCCCCCGAAGAGCACGAGGTATATACCGCCTTCTTGAGACAACATCAGGATGTCTTTGCATGGAATTACACAGAAAATACCGAGACTCAATCCCGAGGTGGAAACACACCACCTAGGTCTACCAGAAGACCATCGAGGCTATAATAAGGCCGCAAAAAGGGCACACCCCTCACATGCTGCCAAGATAGAGGTTGAAGTCGATAAGCTCATTAAAGAAGGCTTCGTTCGAGAGGTCCAATACCCCATTTTGTTGGCCAACATCGTCCCTGTCAAGAAAAAGAATGGACAATTCCACGTCTGCATCGATTTCAGATATCTCAATCGGCATTTACCAAAAGATGACTTCCTGGTTCCAATCACGGACTTGTTAATCGATGAAACGGCCAGGTATGAGGCTCTATACTTCATGGATGGCTATTATGGCTATAACCAAATCAGGATGGACCGAGAAGACGAAGAAGACACGACCTTCAGGGCCCCTCAAGGGGTATTTTCTTATAGGGTCATGCCCTTCGGTCTCAAGAATGCTGGCGCCACATATCAGCGTTTTATGCATCATATCTTTAAACCGTTCCTGGGTAAATTCTTTGAATGTTATGTGGATGACCTAGTGAGCAAGTGTAGACAACACTCAGATCACCTATCGGATCTTGATACTGTCTTCAACAAGCTCCGATAGTATAGCCTAAAGATGAACCCTTTGAAATGCACCTTTGGGGTCACCTTAAGGAAATTCCTTGGCTTTTTCGTATGCCATCGTGGCATTGAAGTCAACCATGAGAAGACAAAGGCCATCCTTGGCCTGCCACCTCCCCGAAACCTCATTGAGTTGAGGGGATTCCAAGGACACCTAGCCTATATTAGGAGGTTCATAGCCAACCTGGCAGGCAAATGTTTTCCTTTCACTAGGTTAATGAAGAAAGGGGTCATGTACCAATAGTCGGATGACTGCCAAGAGGCATTCGACAACGTGAAGAGGAACCTCTTAAGTCCATCGGTGCTCATGCCTTTGGTTGATGGAAGACCTCTCATCTTGTATGTGACAGCCCTAGAATGGTCACCGGGAGCCTTCCTAGCGCAAAAGAATGATGCCGGCAGCGCAGACAGTATTTATTACCTCAGTCAAACCATGATTGATGGTGAGACTCGATACTCAAATATCGAGAAGAACTATTTGGCCTTTTTCTTCATAGTTCAAAATCTGTGACACTATCTATAGCATCATGAAGTCCATTTGATCTCGTGGAGTAACCCACTCAAGTAAATCTTCAGTCGCTCGATGCTAACTGGATGCTTATCCCGATGGGCGGTCAGCCTGCAACAGTCTGACATCTGGTTTGTGCCTCAAAAATCCATCAAGAGTCAGGCATTAGCAGACTTTCATGCAGATCAACCTTCGACAGGGACCACGGCACTAGACACTGATCTACCTAATTAAGACATCTTATTTGTTCAAAAGGAGTTCCCGGCATGGGAAATGTACCTCGATGGTGCATCCCGAAGCCCAACCGGGAGGAGGATGGAGGACCCCAGATTCAAAAGTGGGTTTGGGGATAATAATCATGTCCCTAGAGAAGGCAGTCTTGCTGTATTCCTTCCTCCTATCAGAGTTATGTACGAAAAATGAAGCGGAATATCAAGCCCTCATTGCAGGTCTGAAACTCGCACTCCAGGCACAGGTACAACACCTTAAGGTAAAAGGTGACTCGGAGATGGTCATCAAGCAAGTCAATGGTGACTATGCTATTAAAAAGGAGGAGATGATCCCTCTGTTTGACCATTTTCGAGGGTTAATGACGAAATTCTCCATAGGACCAACATTAACCTATATTCCCCGGTTTCAAAACGCCAAGGCTGATGCATTAGCAATCGCGGACACAGCCCTAGCTGACCCAGGACGGGATAAAACAGTTATCAGTATTGCTCACCATCGAATGGTATTGTCGTTTGTTCGAGCTAAGATGGAAGAGATAGACGAAGGCAGTCCTGTCCCCGAGCCATATGCTCATGCTACTAGCTGGATGACCCCCATTTCAAACTACCTTCAATGAGGAGAACTTCCATCAGACAGGGCTGAACGAGAGCAAATACGGATAAGGTCAATGAACTTTGCCCTATATGGTGGCGCGGGTCAGCAAGAGGTCCTCTACAAATGAGGCCTCGATGGAGTGCTCCTCAGATGCATTGATAGAGAAGAAACTACTGCCGTCATGACTGAAGTACATGTCGGAGTGTGTGGAGCACATCAACCGAGGACCAAGCCTTCCCATCAGGTTCGAAGGCTTTGGTATTACTGGCCCACAGTGGCACGAGACTGTGAGCGCTTTACCTTGAAATTCTACTAATTACAGACTCATTCCAACTTCATACACCAACCCCCGGAGTTACTCCATCAAGACCAGTACTCCTGGCCATTTTCTGTCTGGGGAATGGAGGTCATGGGACCATATCCTCCCACCTCAGCCAAACAGCTAAAGTATATCCTCATGGAAACCGACTTCTTTTCCAAATGGCCAGAAGCCATACCCCTCAAGGAAGTCGGGGAAAGAAATATTGTCATATTTGAGAAGACCAATATCATCACCAGATTTGGTTTCCCTCATACTATACTGACATAAAATGGTACCAACTTCTACTCTGTTGAATTAGAGAAACTATACCATTAGTATGGTATCAAGGCTAACCACTCCTCCAGCTATCATGCAGCGGCCAATGGACAGATAGAGGATTTCAACAAGACCCTATCCAAAATCCTACAGAAAATGGTGTACAAAGACAGGAATTCATGGCCGGATAAAATCCTCCATGCATTGTGGGCTTATCGAACCACATTCTGCACCGCTACTCAGGCTAACACGTACTCATTGGTGTACAGTATAGAGTCGGTCCATCCCATTGAACTCCAACTTCCCTCACTCCGCGTTGTCATCTGTGATCAATTATCCTATGATGAGAAATCAGAAAAGTGGCTAGGAGAATTGGAATAGCTAGACGAGAAGCGGTTGCACACTTTGCACCATCTAGAGCTATACCAGAATCGGATTGCATGAGACTTAAACAAAGAGGTCCACCTCCGGTATTTCTTGGAAGTAGAATTGGTATTGGTCCTCCAGACCCCAATGATACCTGGAAAGAAACCTCCAATGTTGGATCCCAAGTGGGAGGGGCCAGAAATTGTACACAAGGTCTACTCCAACGGAGCATATACCATGATCTCCATGGACGTACAATTTACAACCGCTCCTACAAATGCGAGATTCCTAAAGAAATATCTCGCATAGAGACAAAGAGTATTACGTCTTCGCTGCATAACGTTAAACTACCTGGATTACATCCTCACCACATGACGTTAAAATGCATGGAGTACGTTCTCACAGCATGACATTAAACTACATGGAGTTCATATTTACCGCATGACGTTAAACTGCACGGAAGTCATCCTCACCGCACGACGTAAAACTGCACAGACCTCTCTGTTTTCCTTTCACGTCGGGTCACCTACATCCTTAACGCATGACATTAAACTGCACAAATAATAATAGTCAATAATGCTCCATTCCACCCCCTGTGTAAGGACCAGACCTGCACGAGGTGTATGCTTCATCCGAGCTACATGATGTTAAACTGCCAAGCACCCAACAGTCCAAACTATATGACCTTAAACTAAGAGTATTTTGTCCTTACCGCATGATGTTAAACTGCACGGACAAGATGGTTTAAAAATGGCCACTTCCCCTGTGTACATACCAGACCTGTATGGGGTGTACTTATTTCAGATAACTACGTGAGGCTTGATTCCTGCCCTTGCAGGATACTTAGTGATGCAAGAATTTCACACTCTGGCCCAGCCACCTCAAAAAGAAAAAAATGATGCTTCCCCCATGTACGGACCATACTTTCACGAGGTGTATTCACATCCTAACCGCACGATGTTAAACTACATGGAGTCTAATAATACCCCTCTTCCAAACCACATGAAGTAAAACTGTATGGACCTCGTCCTCACCGCATGACATTAAACTGCATGGATTTTAGAGAACAACGTATGGATTGATTCCTACCCTTTTAGGATATGTAGCGACGCTGGGGTCCCCTATCTTGGCCCAACCACTCCCAAACAAAAAATAAAAAATGCCACTTTCCCCCATGTATGGACCAGACCTGCACGGGGTGTATCATCTTTTAGAGAACTATGTGCGGCTTGATTCATGCCCCCACAGGATACGTAGTGACTCCAGCATTCCCAGTCATGGCCCATCCCCCTAAATAAAAGATAAAAAATTCCATCCCCCCCCCCCCATGTGTGAACCAGACCGGCACGGGGTGTACTTCCCTTCCTTACCACAAGACGTAAAACTGCACGAATAACAAGATTTAAAAATGCCCCCTTTTCCCCGTGTACGGACCAGACCTGCACGGGGTGTGAACTTTGTCCTCACCGCATGATGTTAAACTGCGCGGACATTGTCTGCACCGCATGACGTTAAATTGCATAGACTTCATCGCGACCCACCCAAGACACATGGTGATACGAGATGGATATACTCCTTGCACAGTTGGATGCATCCTTTCCATACATCAAACTCCACGGCCCGGATAATTATGGATCTTCATAACCACTCATGGCCATTGGAGGTGGAAAGTCATCGACCCGGTGAAACCTTTATACGACTATGTATACCATGACCTCAGTAGATCTTCATAATGATATCCCCTGGCTCATCCATCAAAGGAAAGATTTCCTCGGGCGATACTCTTCCTAGCTTCGTATGCCTACCGGCCTTAGAGCCCCCATATCACATCTCCCGATCTAAAATTTATGGAGCAGTGGTTTACAAGTTCATTCCCCTTTTCACATCCAAGTGCTTCCAGGGTTTCCCTATCTGGATAGTCTGTTTTTCCTCCAGTGGTTCACATAGCGAACTGCATCAACAAACATCAATCCAGGACTAGGCTACATTGACTCAACGGACAATTGGAGTGAAGATGTTTCTTGTATTCCTGAACGCCAATATCCCACGTGTCGAACTTTGAACTGTGAGAAATCACGGATTCTCATAATCATTCATGGCCATCTTAAGTGGAAATTTATCGACCTGAGGGCACCTTTGTACGACTATGCATACCATTCCCTCAGCGGCTCTGCATAATGACATCCCCTAGCTCGTCCATCAAAGGCAAGACTTCCTCGGGCGACACTCTTCCTATCTCTGTACACTTACTGGCATCAGAGCCCCCACACCACACCTCCTGATCCGGGAAAGATCAAAGTTACGGTTTATGACCTTTATCCCCCACCTTATTTCGAGTATATCAGAGAATTTTGACCCAGTTATCCTTTGAGTGACTGCAGCAATAGTCACCCAATGGTACGAGATCTACGACCGATAAACTAGGAGTACTTCGTCCTTCCTACATGATGTTAAACTGCATGGAGTGAAGGAACACATCTACGAGCAAGATAAATTAGTGCAGGGAGCTCTCTAAGCTTTAATAGCTACCAGGGCCGAGTATGACCAACATGTTCAGAAATTTCCTTCCCTGATGACAGACTTCAGGGACCAGATAATCGCGGATCTTCATAACCATTAATGGCCATCGGATGTGGAAAGTCATCGACCCGGGAACACCTTTGTAGGACTATGCATACCATGCCCTTAGTGGCTATGCATAATGATAGCCCCTGGCTATTCCATCAAAAGAAATATTTCCTCGGGCGGTACTCTTCCTAGCTCTGTACGCTTACCGGGCTCAGAGCCTCCATGACATCTCTCCTGATCCAAGAGGCCACAAAACCATTATTTACACCATCATACCCCCTCCACGTCTTGTACATGCCCGGATACTTGGGCCCAGCTAAATTATAATCAAGATCGGCCTTTTTAATTACGTCCTGGCCGCATGACTTCAAACTGCATGGTCAATTTTCCTTGCTGCTTGACGATAAACAACACAGCATTGGAAAAAGAATGAATAATGCCCCTCGTCCCCGCTACATGACATTAAACTGCACAACATTCTTTAAATAATGCCTCTCGTCCTTACCGCATGACACTAAACTGCACGGAATATATCCTAACCACATGACGATAAACTACACGGTCGAACTCATCATGGGTTCAGTAAGACACAGAGGTTTTTCTCTATCCTTCAATGTACGAGTCATGCCGGCACAAGACACCATCTCACACTCACGTGAGAAGGGATTAATTCACCAATTCTTGGGAAGTTTGGTCTAGATTGTTCCCCCATATTCTAGAACCCTCTCATCATAAACCATACTCCGCACTCAGAAAAAGCCGAACTCTCATAAGCCACCCCTGGTGGTTCCAAATCTCAACTTCCCTGAAATTTCTTGGCTATCGGGGGAATAAAATCATTGACCCAAGGACACCTTTGCATGACTATTCATACCATTCCCTCGGTGGATCTGCATATTGATCGCTCCTGGCCTGTCTACCAAAGGAAAGATTTCATTAGGCAATGCTTCCCTCCATACGCCTCTTGGCCTCTGAGCCCCCATGTCTATCCCGGGATTCGGAAACCCTCTGAGATATAGTTTTCCAACCTCTTTCACAACCCTGTCTGAATGTGGTGGAGCGTATTTGACAAGATTACTAGGAACCAGGAGACGTGTTTCCATTTTAAATGATGCCCCAGCTGCATGACTTTAAACTGGGCCAAGCCTCAAACATCCCTTACTCTAACTAAATGCGTAGGGAAGTAGTCTTCGGACCACGCTCCTAATTAGTACGGATGTTCCCAAAACCCTTTCAGATGTCACATTCCCCTTCTGAGCCACCCCTGGTGGTTTTCATAATTTTCTCAAGCCACCCATTGTGGTTTCCATAAGTCAGACTTCTCTAAAGTCCCCGGGCTATCAGAAATGGACAATCATTGACTTAAGGACACCTTTGTATGACTATGCATACCATTCCCTTAGCGGATCTGCATATTTATTTCCCCTGGCCCATCTACCAAAGGTAAGTCTTCCTTAGGCAATGCTCTTCCTACCTCTATATGCCAACGTAGCTCCCATGCCTTGAGGCATGCCCTGTATGTCGTTCGATTTTAAACATGTTCCCCCCATGTGCATCTAAAGAGTATTGAGACATAATTTAGTCAATAAAACCTCATTCGGAACCTTGACCCACCATATTCGGTCAAAGATGTTTGACCTAAAATATCAGTAATGATAGTATTGATGGTGGGACTATAAAACACTCACAGAAAAGAGGCACAAAGCCTATTAGTCCGAAAACCCAAAAAGGGAGACCTAAGAAAAAGCCGGGTTTTACCCGCTGGGTCCATACCAAATGGACCCTGGCAAAATTAGTGCATTAAAATAAAAGACAAAAAGTTTGTGGGGTTTTCCTAAAAAACCCCAACAATAGTCGAACTATGCTCTCTAGACCCCATGGTCTAGGAAAAAGTTACAGTTTGTTTTACTGGGTTATGATTAATTCTGATTCAGTGAATCATTATTTACATGACAATTGTTCTCAGAAACAATCAAATATTATAGCAACAAGTGATCGACAGAGACTGTATTTTGTTAAAAAAAATTAGAACGGAGGACGTCCACAAGCTGGGGTCTCTCCCTCAAGAAGGGGGGGGGAGAAGGTACAAGAATGGCTCTAATAGTCATAAATGAGTATGAATTGATCTATCCACCAGATAAGTGACCGTGCAACGAAGGTCGTTGCAGGACTGTTCCAACACTACCTTCTCCCTGGTTTCAACCTCAGCCACCAGAAGAGTACGCTCCACTGCTGTTTGGAGATAGTTGATCCCTTTTCTGGTAGCTTCAAGATGATCGATAATATCCAATAACTGATCCCTCAGCATCGCGGCCCATTCTTCACATTCATGCAACTCGGAAGATAGTATGGCCTCCTGATCTCAATAGATCGCCTCCTATACTATCACTTGATGGAGCTTTGTCATGGTTTCCTCCGAGGTTCGGGCCCCACAATGAGAGGCATTGATGTGATCAAGCTTTCATTCATTAGTGACAGGTTTATCATGGGCCATGAAAACCTAGAAAGCAAGATAATGGAACTGTAGATAGTCAAATACACCTGTCCCCAAACCCAGGAAGAGTTGATGAAGAGCTTCGGTTTTAGGTTCCATTTCATCCAGAGGGGTTTCATTGATGATTTCACATATTCGGGGCCAGGCCCACCTGCACACTGCCCAATGGTCCACCATGGTACGAGGATCTTTGGTATCCTCGCTAGACGGCACGAGAACTAAGTCTGGCATGGTAGCCCGCGTAGATGTGTGATCGCTAGAATTTGGTTCTGAGGATGGAAAGTGTAGAGCCTCCAACCCTGGTTCAAGCTTGGGGACCAAGTTTCTAAGCCCGGTATTGACTGGCGGAACTTACAGGATGGTCTCGCTGGGACCCTAAACCATAGGGCCATCCTCATCCACGCACAATAATGATGAATCTTTCTGAACTGCGGCCATCGCAGGACTGGGAGAGAAAAATTCTCGAAGTCTCTTTGATCGACGAGCCATTAGTCAATCCTCCCTTAAAGATGATGAGGAAGGTGGGGTGGATGCAGTAGCCACCATACCTCCTGATTTGGGAACTTGACGGGCAGCCTTCCCTAAGATCCCATCAGAATAGTATTTTACCCATGTTTTTGCATACTCCAAAGAAAGGACAAATGAAGCCCCCCCCCCCCCCCGTATTTATAGGTGTGGTCCCCTACCGTGTCCACTTCTCTACCGCAAACCATCCAAGTTTCAGGACCACGCTGCATCGGAATGGCCTCCTCTTCGTTCAAATCGGACCCCATTCTGAAGGGGGTAATTTGTAGGTCCTAGAAAATCCATAAAGAAGATTCTACCCAAATTCCCAAAGAATTGGGGAGAAGAATGAAAAAAATTCAATGAAGGGACACAAGCAGAACCAGTCCGAAGACCGGTCCCATGAAAATACGGTGTGGCCAGGCCCCGCGAAACACCCCCTCCGCGAACCATTGTCATTCAATAAATGGAGGAGGAGATCCTCCGTGATCACGAGGCAGGATGGGCGCCGGTCCGGTCCACCATCACGAACCCCCCCAACCTCAGACCGCGTCGACCGGTTCAAACCGAATTGACTGTCATTCGCGGAATGGAGGTGGAACCCTCCACGTCCATAAAGCACTCCCCATGTTCAGTTCGTGGAGGAGAAGCGCTCAATACCCACCACAAATCGTGGATTGTCCAAGTCAGCCGTAAACCAGGTTTTCGGTCATGGGCCTCCGCAAAATGTGTCGTGTGGCCACAGATACATCTCTTTTCCCACTCTATAAAAGGATACCTAGGGGAAAGAATAAGGGATTCAGAATTCATATTTGGATGATTCGAAGTCAGAGGAAGAGAAGAGCGATCAGATTCCGGAGGAAGGATTTCGAAGGATGGCTAAGGATTTTGAAAACAGTGAAGTTCTAGTTCGCGAACCATAGCAGGTATAAATCTTCGAATGAACTAATAAGGAACCGAAAATGCATAATAAATTGGCGAACCATGAACCTAAACAACAAACAAAAGGAAACCACGAACCATGGCCCCTTTGCAGATGCACTCCCCGCAGAGCAGGGAGTTTATGCCTCTTTTCTGATCCATCGCACCGTGTAGCACCCTCCTATGTGGGCGAAGCCACAACTGACGAACCCCCGATCGGTGCCGCACTTGGCCGCCGCTGCTCACGAGGACCCTGCCGCGTACCCCCTAGTACGCGGGCCAAACTCGAAGCCGTGAAGCACCCTGAATCGCAGGATGCTCACCAAACCATGAACCACCTTGGTTCGCGGGATGCCCCTCAGTTCGCGGACCACCCAGGTTCACGGAAGACTTATCCAGCCACGTAGCACCTTCCTACACGAATGGCGCCAGCACTCCATTGTACATGTGGCCCATCAGAGCCTTCGGAGTTTCCATTACATGAGCAAGATAAAATCCTTCTAATCTGGCCTAGTCCTCCGTGACTCCATCGGCCTATTCATCGGCCCCGAGCTGAGGCCCCCACCAGAGCCACCAGATCCATGTGGTGTAACTTTCAGGCGCATCAGCGCACCATTTTGAGTTCACATACCCAGGGTAAATAGAGGTGAAGGGGTTTCCCCGACCCTTGAGAATATTTCCAAAGAATTCTTGGGTTCACATTCCCACGATAATGTAAAGTCTGAGCTCAGGAACCCCTTTTCTACCCCTCTACTTGTTAAGGGATCCTCGAGGATAGTAAAATACCCGTCAGAAGGACGCCCTCATGCACTGCAAGAGAGGAGATGGGCACAACAACACCCCCTTTCCCTCTCCCGCTGCGCTTTGTCGCCCTGCGCCTCCTAAGAGTGTAATCCCCAATCCATCTCCCTGGGCATCCACCCAGGAGTAAGCCCCGACTTTTTGGACCGCTCCAGGCTTAATCCCCACTCCACTTCTCACGGACGCACCTTTCGCGACGTGATCCTCTGGTCCCTACCGCCTCTTGTTTCTCACCCCGAGCATGACTCATGTGGGCATAGAGTAAGCATCGACCATGACATCCTATCATGGTCCTTCTCAGAGTGTAAGCCCCAAACCAGCGCTCTGGGACTCCTCAGAGTGTAATCCCCAATCAGCGAACTACGAGGACTTTGATTCCCCATCATAGGGATACGTAGGAAGCCTCTATGAGGTTCAAGCCCACTACCCGTCAGACCCCCAGTCCATATTCATGTTGGTTCCCAAATAATTATGCAAACTACATGGACTTTGATCTCTGCCTCCTAGGAAGGGCACGTAGGAAGCCTCTAAGAGGTTGAAGCCCAACAACCGGTAGATCCGATTATCTTCACATCGGTTCACGACGCCACTCCTAGTGTAGCCTCAAGCGAGTTCCGACTCTTCGTGGCCATTAATCCAACGAGGGATGGTAAAACTCGGGCATAAATGATTCTGAACCCCTACGTCCAGTTGACCATTTCCCACCAAGGTTAAATCCGTGGATACTCTGTTTGGGTATAAACCAAAGAATCACAAACATAGGAATACATCTTCAATCTATAAGAGAGTCCCGAAAAATGCAATAATTTCACCCAAAAAAGGGTGCGATGAGCCCGACTTCCCATCCTCTCGACCAATGTGTGTTCTTAAGAGTCGCTAGTCAGACCATCCAGTGAACACCTGCCTTTGGAAAGCAGTTCCATCCATCATTGGATACGAAACTGTTGGGTGTTTCGAGGTCGAAAACCGAAAACCATGAAACAATATTCAAAATCACAAACAATGTAAAATATCCAAAAAACCCTAAAAAGTATATAAAAAACATAAAAACATAAAAACACTTTAACCCTCTAAAACGAAATATATGATAAAACCAAAGAAGATCCTAAAACCCTTAAAAACCATAAAAACCTCTAAAACCCCTAAAAACCTAAAAACCTAAAAACCCCTAAAATACCATAAAAACCTAGAATTTACCAAACACACTACAAACAATTTTAACCCATAAAAATGATAAAAACTCTAAAAACCATAAAAACTATAAAAAAAACTCAAAAATCCCCTAAAACCCAAAAATAATCATAAAAATCCTAAATACCCTAAAACCCATAAAACCCCTCAAAGTACATAAAACCCCTAAAAATATATAAGTCCTAAAAAGCATAAAAATACATAAAAAAGTAAAAAAATCTCATAAACCTAAAAACCCCTAAGAAAAATTTTAAACATAAAAACTCTTAAAACCCCTAAATACCTAAAAATGATGAAATCCCTTAAAATCATTAAAACCCCCTAACCCATAAAATTCATAAAACCCCCTAAAACCCTTAAAACCCATAAAACCCACAAATACCCTAAAAATATACTAATAACTATAAAAACCATTAAAAGACTAAAAACCTTATAAAAATGCTAAAAACCCATATAAACCCAAAAAACTACATAACTCCAAAAAACCCATAAAAAATATATAACCCGTAAATCCCCTAAAAACCTTAACAACCCTAAGAACCATAAAAATCATAAAAAATCCCTAAAGATGTAAAAAACACAAAAAATCCTAAAAACCCCAAAACACCCTCAAAATCCATAATGACCCATAATATCCTTAAAAATGAAAAAAAATCCCAAAAAATGTAAAAGACCAAAAACCCTAGAAAACCCTAAGAAACCCATAAAAAAATAAAAACATAACACCCCTAAAAATCCAAAATACAATAAAAATCCTAAAAGACTCTAAAAACCCCTAAAAACATATAAAAATCACAAGAACCATTAAAAACCTTAAAAACCCTAAAAATCCTTAAAAACCCTTTATATCACTAAAAACTGTTAAAAACATTTCAACCCTTAATTTCTTTTATATCTATAAAAATACTAAAACCACTAAAAAACATAAAAAATAATAAAAACCTATAAAATGATAAAATCCATTAAAACCTCAAAAATCCATAAAATCTAAAAAACCTATAAAAATTATAAAAAATCCCTAAAAACATAAAAACCCTAAAACCCCTAAGAAAAACTTAAAAACAAAATACTCTTAAAACCAACAATGACCTAAATACACAAAAAACCCTAAAAATACATAAAAACATTTAAACCCTTACAACAATAAAAAAACCCTAAAAATCATGAAATACCCTAAAACCCTATAAAATAATAAAAAATGCCAAAAATTATTAAAACCTTATATGCCCCTAAAATTTTAAAAAATTCAAAAAACATTAAAAACCCTAAAAACTAAGAAAACAACTAAACATGCAAAAAAAAACCTGACAATCCAAAAAAACCATAATATCCCCAAAATCAGTAGAAAACCATAAAAACTATAAATATACCAGAAATCATAAAAAATTTTAAAACATAAAAAAACAAAAACACCTAAAAAATCTAAGAAAAACATTAAAACCTAAAAACAAAAATCACCCCTAAAAACATAAAAAATGTTAAAAACTCTATAAAACCCTAAAACACCTAAAAACCTGAAAACCCCTTCATACATCTAAGAAAGATAATGCCCTTAAAAATATTAAAAATCCATAAAAATCCCCAAAAAAGTAAAAAAATCCTAAAAACCTAGAAAACCACTATGAAATTTGCAAATAATTTAAAACACCTAAAATCCTTAAAACCCAAAAAACGCTAAAACACCTCAAAAACTTTTAACCCCCTAAAACTAAAAAAACCAAAAAAACCCAAAAAACTCTTAAAACCCCTAAAATGTTAAAACCCCTAAAAATACATTAAAACCCTAAAAAATCAGAAAATCTGAGAAACCCAAATAACCTATAAAAACCTTAAAAAGTTTAGAAATGCTAAAATACCTCCAAATACCTAAAAACCATAATAATCCAAAAAATCCCTAATGAAGTAAAGAATCCTAAAAACCTAAAAAAAATAAGAAAACATTAAAAACCTAAAAAAACAAGAAACCCTTAAAAACCTAAAAACATAAAAAAATCTAAAAATACTAAAACCCTAAAAACATCAAAATCCTTAAAAACCCAATAAAAGACCAAAATATCCTAAATAATCTAAAAACACTATAAACCATAAAAACCACCAAGAAAACCATTAAATCCTTAAAACACATTAAAAGACTAAAATCCTAAGAAACATTAAAATCCTACAATACCCTAAAATTCATAAAACCCTTGAAAACCATAAAACCCATAAAACCATTACAAACTCTAAAAACCCATAAAACACTAAAATTCCAATAATAACACTAAAAACCCATTATACCCCAAAAAATGATTAAAAATACTCAAAAACCATAAAATTCATAAAAAACTCAAAAACAAAAAACAAAAAACAAAAAACAAAAAACAAATAAAAACCCATAAAAGCCCAAAAACCCAAAAAATATCTACAAATCCATAAAAATCCTAAAAATCAAAAATATCTCTTAAAAACTAAAAAATCCTAATGCTCAAAAAGGCCCTGTAAACCTAAAAAATCTAAATAAACATAAATACCTTAAAAAATATGAAAATAGTAAAACCCTAAAAAGACCCTAAAAACTCTATGACCACATAAAACCCTTAAAACCCTAAAAATCACCAGAAAAATCTAAAAGCCCAGAAAACCCTTAGAAAGACAAAAAAATTGTTAAAAACACTTTAAAACCCTAAAACTGATAAAAAACTCTAAAATACCTAAAAACTCTAGAATTCCCTAATAACCCCAAAAACCAAAAAACCCAAAAAACCCTAAAATCCAAAAAAACCTAAAACCCTCGAAATCCATAAATCTTCTAAAAAACCAAAATAATCCTTAAAAATCCCTAAAAATCAGTAAAAACCCTAAACACCCATGAAAAACCTTAAAAACCTATCAATTCTTAATACCCCTAAAAACGTTTAAAACTCTAAAAACCTAAAAGAACATGAAACCCCTAAAATCCCCCAAAAACCATAAAACACCTAAATATATTAAACCCCCTAAAAATCCATAAAACCAATAAAAACCAACAAAAAGTAAAAACCCATTAATCCCATAAAAAGGTTATAAAAGAAAAAAATCCCTTCAAAACTATAAAAACCATAAAACGCCTAGAAAATTTAAAAAACCCTAAAACCCCATAAAACCCCAAAAACCCACCAAAAACTTTAAAAACCATAAAAACCCCATGAAAACCTTAAAAACAATAAAAATTAGAAAACCTAAATAACCGACAAAATGATAAGAATCCTAAAATCACTAAAATCCCAATAACCCTAAATCCCTTAAACACCCCTACAAATGTAAAAACCTACAAAACTCTAAAACCCACTAAAACTATAAAAACCCTTTAAACCTCTAAAAATGTTAAAAAAACTAGAAAAATAGTAAAAATTCTAAAAAACTAAAAAACAACCCTGAAAACCCAAAACGAACCCCAAAACACATTAACACACCCGAAAAACATCGAAATCCCAAAAAAACTAAACACAATAAAAAACACAAAATCCCTAAATATCCAAAATAATGTAAAGAAACCTAAAAAAACCCAAAAAACACTAAAAACACCAAAAAACCGTAAAACTCATAAAACCCTTAAAATCATAAAAGACTCTAAAAAACCTAAAACCTCTAAAATCCATAAAAACGTAAAAAAACTAGAAACACCTAAAAACCATAAAAACTCATAAAAACCCTAAAAATACAAAATAATTTAAAAACCCATTAGATTCATAAAGACATTAAAAATCACTATAAAACTTTAAACCATAAAAAAAATAAAAACCTAAAAATATCCAAAAAACCCACAAAATTCCTAAAAACCCTAAAATCCCTAAAAACACTACAAACCATAAAACTCATTTAAATACATAAAAATTATAAAAAAACATAAACAAAACCCAAAAACATTGATAAACCCGAATAAAGTATTAAAAACCTAAACAAACTTAAAACCACTGAAAAAGAAAAAACACTAAAACCCCTTAAAACTCAAAAAAAACCCTAAAACCCCTAAAAACGATAAAAACCCTAAATTTCAAGAAAAAGCTCAAAAAACCCTATAAACCCTTAAAATTTTCAATAAATATAAAAAATATTAATGTCCCTAAAGACACAAAATAAACCCTAAAAACCCAAAAACCCCAAAAACCATAAAACCCTCAAAATCATTAAAATATATAAAAACCATAAAAATACTAGAAAATCCCTAAAAAAACATAACACCCTAGAAAATAATATTGATAAGAAGATATTAAAAGACTAAGAGCACTTAAAACATCTAAAAACCCTTAAAAGCATAAAAATAATAAAAACCCTCAAAATCCCTAAAATCCCTAAAATCCCTAAAAACCATAACAATCCTAAAAAATTCCTAAATGATTTTAAACATAAAAAACTTATAAATCCCTTAAAACCAATTATAAAATGATAAAACCCTACAAACAGATAAAAAATTAAAAAAAACACTAAAACCCTAAAATACCCTAAAAACCATAAACACCTAAAACGCATAAAAGCCCGAAAAATCATAAAAAATCCTAAAAACCTTAAAGACCACTAAAAAAATAAATTTAATTTAAAACCATAAAACTAATAAATAACTCTAAAAAACATTATAAACACTAAAAAAACCAAATAGAAAACCCTAAAAAAATAAAAAACACTTGAACCCCTCAAATTCCATAAAAACCCTAAAAACCCATAAAATGATTAACAATACCAAAAAATACCTAAAAGGGTAAAATATCCCAAGAACACTTAAAAACCATATGTAAACCGTCAAAACTAAAATAACATAAAACCCCTAAAAACCTAAAAATGCTTAAAATCCTAGAAAACCCAAAAAACCTCTAAAACCCCTAAAACCCCATAAAAACCCTAAAAACCACTAAAAACTATAAATACCCTTCAAACCCATAAAATTTAAAAAACTCAGAAAAAACCTTTAAACCCCTTAAAACATAAAAAACCCTAAAAACTCCAAGAAGACATCAAAACCCTAAAACACCATAAAAACCCTAAAAATGATAGAAACTATAAAAAATGTAAAAATCCTTAATATCCCAAAAAATCTCAAAAAATTTTAGTAACCCTAAAACCCATAAAAATAAAATAAAACAATAAAAACATAAAATCACTTAAAACCCCTAAAAACTAAATAACACAAAAAAATCATAAAAACCCATAAAAACCCTAAAAAATGCTAAAACCTCTCAAAGTCCCTAAAACCCCTAAAAACCCATCAAAATCATAAAAAAAATAATTAAAGTTCCCAAAAAATATAATAAATCCTAAAAACCTAAGAAAAATTTAAAAACCAAAATATACTTGAACCCCCTAAAAACTGAAAAAACAAAAAACCCAAAATATATAAGGAAACATCAGAATCCGTAAAAACCAAAAACACCCAAAAAAACCCCAAAAATTCTCAAAAATTCTCTAAAAACATGAAAAAACCCTAAAACCATTAAAACCATAAGAAAACCATAAAACCAAAAAATACGTAAAACCCATAAAATATTAAAAACCCAAAATGATCCTAAAAACCATAAGAACCCCTAAAAAATTTAGAAGACCTTAAAAACCCTTAAAACCCTAAAAACATGAGAAAATATTAAAAATATTTAAAACCATATTTTATTTTAAATACTCCAAATAATCATAAAAACCTTAAAAACAAGAAAAAATACTAAAATCCCCAAAAACTGTAATAAACCTAAAAACCCAAGAAACCCTTATAAAAGTCAAAATCCCAAAAATGAAAAAATACACTAAAATTTCTAAAAAAATCCCTAAAATGGATAAAAATCCTAAGAAAACATTATAACATAAAAACACACAGAACCGCTTAATAACATAAAAACACTTTCGACACAAAAAATCCTAAAGTCCTTTAAAATACTGCAAAAATAAAAACCCATAAAACCCATAAAATACCCTAAAATCCCATTGACCCTAAAAATCCAATAAATATTCTAAAAACACAATAAAACCCTAAAAACATTAAAAAAAATCAAAAAATCCATAAAAACCAAAATACTCAAAAACCCTTAAAAATAAAAAAAACCAAAAAAACACTAAAATCCCATAAATCCCTCAAAATTCTTCAAAAACCTAAAAACACATTAAAATACTAAAAATAGTAGAAATCCTTAAAAATGTAAAAAACCCTAAAAACCATGAAAACACTTATGAAAATCCTAAAACCTAAAAATAATTTAAACCAATAGAACATAGAAAATTCTTGAAATCCTAAAAAACCATAAAACCCCTAAAAACCCATAAGACCCCTTAAAATCTATAAAAACCATAAAAAGCCATAAAAACCATAAAATCCTAAAATATCCCTAAATATCTCTAAAAATGTAAAACTTGTTATAAACCCTAAAAACCCCTAGGAAACCTATAAAATTATAAAAACACTTAATACCCCTAAAAACACAAGAAATTATAAAAACACTTAAAACCCCCAAAAACCATAAAAACCCATTGAAACCATAAAAACCCAAATAATCAAAAACCCCCTAAAATTTATTAAATTAAAAATAAAAATTTAACTCCCTTTAAAACTCAAAAAATCCTACAAACCCAAAAAACCAATAAAAACCTTTAAACCCCAAAAAATTGAAAAATAACTATAAACAATAAAAAACATAAAAATACAAAAAATCCCTACAATTTTTTATAAATGTAAAAAAAACGTAAAACCCTAAAAGATATAAGAATCCCTAAAAAACCTAAAACACATTACAATCCCTAAAACCTAAAAATCCCAACAACCCTATAAACCATAAAAACCCAATAAACCCTCAAAGTCCCTAAAAAAATCCATAAAACCCTAAAAACCTAAAAACACCCTAAAAACATAAAAACACAATAAAACCCCTTAAATAACATAAGAAATCTTTAATAAACTGAAAACAATTAAAACCCCTAAAAACCAAAGCAACACTAAAAATCCTAAAAGACCCTAAAAACCCAAAAAAATCCTAAGAATCTTAAACCCCCTTAAAAACCTATAAAACCCCTAAATTTCCATCAAAAAAATCTAAAAACCCATTATACATACAAAAATTCATTTAAAACCAAAAAAACTTAAAAACAAAAAAAAATCAAAAAAAACCTAAAAAATAATAAAACCCTAAAAACCATAGAATCAAGAAAAAAATAATAATACAAAACGAAAAAAGTGATAAAAATACATAAAAAGGTGGAAAAACCTCAAAACCCAAAAAAACCCTAGGAAAACATTAAATACCCAAAAACACATAAAACCCCTAAAACCCCTAAAATTTCTAAAACACAAAATAAGACCCCAAAAACTCTAAAATATATTTAAAATATAAATACCTGTAAAAACATTAAAAAATCCAAAAAAAACTAAAGACACAAAAAACATCAAAAAACCACTAAAATATCAAAAACCCTTTAAACCTATAAATATGTTGAGAAATTTAAATAAATTAAACCATAAAAAACTTAACAGAACCATAAAACACTAAAAAAATATAAAAACCCTAAAAACTATAAAAACTAAAAATCCCCATAAACAACTTAAAAACCATAAAGCCCTTAAAATTCATAATGTTGCTAAAAATTAGAAAAATCCAAAAAAATCCGGAAAAATACCTATATATATATATAAAACCCCAAAACACCTAAAAACCCTAGGAAAACCTACGAAACCTAAAAGAACATAAAACCCCTAAAAACCAAAAAACCCAAAAAAACCCCCAAAAACCATAAATTCCCTCAAAAACTATAAAATACTCAAAAAACACCCCTAAAAACCCAAATAAACCATAAAATCCTAAAAACCCAAAACCCCCTAAAAACCCACAAAATCCCTAATAAACCCTAAAACCCATAAAATCCTAAAAATTTCTTTAAATTGCCTAAAAATATAGAAAACCCTAAAACCTAAAAAAAAAGTAATAAAACTTTACAAACCTAAAACACACAAAAACCCTAAAACCCTAAAAACCCTAAAAACTAATAACCCTAGAAAACCCAAAAACAATAAAAACTCCTAAAAATATTTAAAAACCATTAAATAATAAAACCACTAAAATGTCCAAAAACCCTAAGAATGCTAAACACCCCAAGAAAACATTTAAAATATGAAAAATATAAAACCCCTAAAAAACATAAAAAATGATAAAATCATAAAAAACCCCAAAACCACTAAAAACCCTAAATATATAAAAAAACCCCTACAATGCTTAAAAACACATAAAACCCTAATAAACACCAAAACTCTAAATATCCATTAAACTTATAAAAATTCAATAAAATCTAAGATTCCCTTAAAAATCATAAAAAACTAAAAAATTAATAAAAACCCTAGTACACATAGAAACCATGAAAACCCTAAAAACAATCAAAATCCCTAATATTTCAAAAAAATCCTAAAAACCATAAAAACCCAAAAAACCGAAAAACCTTCAAAATCCCTAAAACCCCTAAAATATCAAAAAACCTCTAAAAATTCCTAATAACATAAAAACCTGAAAGCACTGAAAACCCCTACGAATATAATAAAAATATAAAAATAATTAAAACAGTAAAAAAATAAAAAATGATGAAAACCATATAAAACCATGGAAAGTACTAAAAACCCTAAAACCATAAAACCCATAAAACCTTAACAACTGCTAAAACCCAATAAAAATAACTAAAAACTCTAAAAACCCTTTAAATCTGTAAAAATGTTAAAAAATATAAAAACAATAAAAGCCTTAAAACTCAAAATAAACTGTGAAAACCTATAAAAAAACCATAAAATCCCCAATACCCATAAAATACGCAAAACCCCACAAATTCCTTACAACCATAAAAACCCAAAAACTATAAAATCCTAAAAAATCACTAATAGCATAAAAACCCCAAAAACAATCAAAAGCAATAAGAAGACCTTAAAAACCTTAAAACACTTAAAACTCCTTAAAAACCTAAAAAATCTTAAAAATCTTAAAAACCCATAAATTTCAAAAAAAATCCTCAAAATAATAAAAAACATAAATAAACCTAAAATCCATGAAAAATAAAAATAAAAACATTAAAACCTAAAAACACTTAAAAACATAAAAAACCTCAGAACAAAAAAAACCCTTAACAAACATAAAATCCTTAAAAACCCAAAAAGAAACCCTAAAAACCCATAAAACCCCAAAACCAAAGAAAACTCTAAAAAAACATTAAATACATAAAATAAATAAAAATTATAAAAAAACCATTAAAATAATAAATACTTTCAAAAATCCAAAAAAAATTAAAAAAAACCCAAAAAAACATAAAAACCATAAAAACCATCAAAAATAATAAAACCACCAAAACCCTGAAAATAACAAAAAAATCCCTAAAATCCCTAAAAACATAAAAAAACCTAAAAATCCTTAAAAAACTATCAAACCCTTAAAAATCTAAAAAACACTTTAAAACCCTTAAAAATTAACAATAATTATAACTTTGAAAAACCCTTGAATCATAAAACCCCAAACAACTATGAAAAACCTAAAAATCAATAAGAAAAACTAAGAAGAAATAAAAACACTAAAGTCCTATTAAATCCTTAAAATGTTAAAAAACAATAAAAACCTTAAAAACTAAAAAACCTCTAAAAACCGAAAATCCATCACAGCTCTAAAACGCCCTAAAACCCTAAAACCCTAAGAATCATAAAAACCCTAAGAGACTATAAAAATCCTAATAAAGTACCTAAAAATACTAATAATGTAAAAAACATTAAAAACCATGAAAACAACAATGAAAAGCGGAATAAAATAAAAATATTTAAACCCTTAAAAACACAAAAAAACAAAAAAAACATACAAAGCCTTAAAACTTCAAAAAAAACTCTAAAATCCTAAAACCCCTAAAACCCTAAAAACCCATAAAAATCCTACAAGACACCTAAAAATCTATCAAAATATAAAACCCTAAAAACCTTAGAAAACCAAAATAATACCTTAAAAACAAAAAAACACTTAAAACACTAAAACCCTAAAATCCCTAAAAACCATAAACCCCTAAAAACCATAAAAACCCCTAAATCCTAAAAAAACCAAAAAACTATATAAAAACCATAAAAACCACTAAATCAATAATAACCATTTAAACCCCTGAAAATGTTTAAAAAACTATAAAAACCCATAAAATCCCAAAAAACTCCAAAAACCACCTAAGAACCCAAAAAACCCAAATAAACCTTAAAAACCCTAAAAACCCTCCAAATCTCGAAAACCTAAAAAGAAAAAAAATCCCAAAAAACCCCTAAAAACATAAAAAAGCACTAAAACCCTGGAAAACCATAAGAAAACCTCAAAAACATAGAAAAAACTTGAAACCCTAAAACTCTTAAAATTGTTTAAAACCCTCATTATCCCTAGAAGCCTAAAAACTATAAAAAAGTGAAAATCCCTAAAAACCATAAAAACCACTAAATGTTATAAAAACCCTTAAAAACCTCAAAAAACCATAAATCCTAAAAAAAACCCAAAGGACAAAAAAATCATTTTAAAACCCTTTATTCCACTAAAAATGATAACAAACTTTATAAAACCATAAAAACACTAAAAAATATATGATCCTAAAATCCAAAAAAATCCAAAAAAATCTTACAAGACCCTAAAAACCATAAAAATTCCAAAAAACCCTAAAACCCATTAAAATCTAAAAAATCCCTAGAAACCGTTAAAATGATAAAAACCTAAAAATCCTAAAAAATCAAAAAATTTAAAAACATAAAAACAAATTAAAAACCCTAAAAGGATAAAAATACAAAAAACCTATACATCCCTAAAAACCCTTAAAAGCATAAAAAATGCTAAAACTCTTAAAAAACCATAAAATTCAAAGAACCATTAAAAAAACTAAAAAACCATTAAACCACAAAAAACCATTAAAAATATAAAATTTATTTAAACCCCAAAAAACTAAACAAACTAGAAAAACCCAAAAAAATCCAAAAAACCAAAAAACCCCTAAAAACCATCAAAATCAATAAAACCCAAAAAACATAAAAATTCTAAAACATACCTATAAATCTATTAAAAAATTGTAAAAACAGTGGGAAACTATAAAAAAATATAAAAACCAAAATACTCATAAAACCCTAAGAAACCTTAAATACGTGAAACACCCTTAAAAATCATAAAAACCCTAAAAACCTAAATATTCATAAAACCCTAAAAAAACATATAATCATAAAAAACCTAAAAAAATTAAAAAACCCTAAAAACCCTAAAAATCCCTTAAGAAAACCATTAAAGCATAAAACACATAAATGCCCAAAAAACCAAAAAATTAAAATAAACTAAAAAACCTTAAAAACCCTAAAAACAAAAAAAACCTTAAAACTCACAAAACCACATAAAACCCTAAACACATACTAGAAACTATAAAAAACCCATAAAGCTATAAAACCTTAAAAGGCTAAAAAACCATGAAAACCTAAAAAACTCAGAAGACACCCAAAAAACCTAAAAACCATAAAACTCTTAAACCCCTAAATACCACCAAAAACCTGAAAATAATTATAAAACCTAAAAAACATAAAATCTTAAAAACCACTAAAAATCCTTACAAAATAAATACCCCTAAATACCGAACAATATCCAAAGAAAACCATTAAAACCTAAAAACACTTAAAACCCCTAAAAACCTAAAAATGGAAAATAACCTAATAAAACCCAAAACCCTAAAAACCATATAAATCCTAAAAATATGTAAATATCAATAAAAATGTAAAAAACCCTAAAAACCCCTAAGAAAAACTTAAAATGTAAAAAAACTTATATTCAAACAAAAATTAAAAAATCTAAATAACCGAAAACCCTTAGAGAAAATAAAATCCTAAAACCATTAAAAACCATAAAATCCCCAAACAAACGTAAATTCTTTAAAAACCCATAAAAAATAAAAAACCCTAAAACCAAATAAATACTCTTAAAACCCTTTAAACCCAAAAAAGGGTATAAAATATAAAAACCCATAAAAACACCTAAAATAATAAAAAACCATAAAGAATAAGAAAACAATATAAAATAAAAAATATATGAAAAACATGAAAACATGAAAAACATGAAAATACCCTAGGAAAACCTTAAAACATGAAAAACACATAAATTCCTTAAAACCCCGATTAATGTAAAAAACCCTAAAATACTCTAAGACACTAAAAACCCTTACAAACCCTAGGAACCCTCATAATCCCTAAAACCTATAAATCCATAAAAATTGTAAATAGCCCAAAAAATCCCTAAAATGGAGAAGATAACCTAAAAACCATGAAAATCCCTAATAAGACCTTAAAACCCTAGAAACACTTAAAACCAAAAAAAACCTAAAAAAACCAAAAACCAAAAACCCCTAAAAAGACATAAAATACCATAAAAATCCCGAAAAACATTAAACACCTAAAAACCTTAATGCACCTTAAAACCCCATAAAAATCTAATTTCTACAAATAACTATAAAAAAACTTTAAACCTCTAAAAATATTAAAAAAGTTCTGAAACCCTAAAAACCCCTAAAAACTAAAAAAACACTAAAACCCCAAAAAAACACAAAAACACAAAAAAAAACATAAAATCCCTTAAAACAATAAAAACACCCATAATCCATAAGGGCCCTAAAACCATACAGAAATTAAAAAATTCCTAAAAAGAATAAATATTTAAAAATCCATGAAAATCCCTATGAAAACCTTAATAACATAAAAACACTTTAAACCCGTAAAAACCTAATAACACTAAAAACCCTAAAACACCTCAAAATCCAAAAAAAATCTAAAAAAGAATAAATTTCCTAAAAATACATCAAATAAAAAAACACTAAAAAACCTTATAAAACTTATGAAAACCATAAAAACCTTAAGTAAACCTTTAAATCAGGAAAACACTTAAAACCAATAAAAACCTAAAAAATAGTAAAACCCCTAAAATTCCATAAAAACTCAAAAGACACCTAAAAACCATAAAACACCTAAAACCTTAAAAAATAATAAACCGCCTCAAAACCCCGAAAACTAATAAAACACCAAAAAAAACATTAAAAGCCTAAAACTCCAGAAAACATAAAAACCCTAAAAACAAAAAAAGCATAAAAAACCCATAAGACCCAAATATTCCTAAAAAAAATTAAATCCCCAAAATATCCTAAAAACATGTGAAAGAAATTAAAATAAAAAAAAATCCCTGAAAATTAGTAAATGATTAAAGACCCTAAAAACCCTGAAAAGGAAAGGAAATTATTACAAACATAAAACACATAAAACCTATAGAAACCTAAAAAATGCTAAAAACCCTTAAACCCATAAAAATACCTAACAAGCCTAAAAAATACCTAAAAATGAGACAATATTTAAAAACCATAAATACCCCTAAGATACCAATAAAAACCTAAACACAATTAAATTTTCTAAAAAAAAGAAAAAAATGATAAAAACCTAAAAACCCTAAAATTTCCCAAACCCCCTAAAACCCTAAAAACCATAAAAATATAAAAAACCCTAATGTTCCCTAAAAACATAAAAACCCTCGAAACCTGATTCTATTTTCCTCGGAGGAGGACCTGGTCCGTTCCTGGTCGACGAATTCTCGATCATGCAATGGCACTCGTTTCTCCCTTTTTCAGTGGATCTTTGATTTTCATCTGAATCAGAGTTCCCAGATAGTTGCTACCTAGGTTAGATTTACTAAAATTTCCCTTCACATTCAAAATTTCTCTATTATTTTGATGCTTGGGAATTTGGTGGGGAGGTTCCTTTGTGTGGATAGTAGGACTAGGGCCCTTTGTCATCCGGTTTCCCCAAGGGCCTTTGTTGAAGTTGATTCTTCGAAGGCTCCAGTGGATGATGTCTGGATTGCTGTGGGGGAAGAACTCAGGTGGAGACAACCTATTATCTTTCTGCCAAGATCAGTGTTCTGCTCTTCTTGTTGGAGATTTGGGAATAATGATCAATCTAGAGGATGTTCTGGCCCTGTAAGGGGTGGTGTTTTCTGGATCACATGTCTTCTGGTGAGAGAATCCTTCCTCTGGTGGAGGTTAAGGGGAAAAGGTGGTGTATGAGCCATCATCCTCCCAAACTTTGGTTGTTGATGTTCCCTTCTAGTCTGTTTTGTTGGCTGGAAGTGATCTAGAGGTTTATCTAATAAATTCACGTGGCTTTAATATAATTTCGGCTGGAGGTGTTTGTGTTTCAGGAGATGTTGTTGAGGAGGAAGTGATACTAGCTGATAGGGATAATCGGGCTCCTGGTGAAGGTGTTCACGGATGTGGTGACTTCCCTAGGAGGCAGTCTAAAATAGGGAAGGCTACAATGATGAGCTCCTAGAAAGGGAATGATCAGATGGAGGTTCCCTATGCACTAGAACTAGGAAGAGATCATTTAGTTGGCTTGAAGGATAATGAGAGTACCGATGGATCCTCTTCATCAGTTATGGTTGTTGTGCCTGCTCCAAACAATTTCCAGGTTGCAGCCTCGGCTGAGCCCGTAGTGGTGGATGTGATGGTGGGAGATGTCATGAAGGAGGCAGTGGTTGTTCAGGGCATGAGGACCAGGGATGAGTAGATTATGTCTTCGGCTGAGGAAGAAAGGTGTATGGTGGAAGAGGAGCCCTGGATCCCCAGGGTAACTACACTAATTGGCATGATGCCCCTTTGGTACTATCCGGGTGTGCCGGCGTGGGCGAACCTGACATGGAGCCTGAGTTATCTCCTCCCATAGACAGTACTAGCAGTGCTGAGGATCTTCCTACTGCTCAGGTTTTGAACCCTCTGCTGGGGAATGTTGGGGATGCTGGTGATCCATCCATGAACCTACAGAGGGCTATGGTCATACATGGTGTTTCCTCTACTGAAGATCATTGTGTGCAGTATCATGAGATGGTATGGGTTTAATGGGAAACATTTCCGATTGAGGGTGAAGATAAGAGGCTTGGGGAGAGGTTTGCTGAGGCTGATCGCCAGATGAACGCTGCTACGGTCAGTTCAAAGGAGGAAAGGAACAAAAGAGGTACTGAAACTCCTGGGTCAGAAGGTAAGAAAGGGAAGGCAAAATCTGCTGTCAGCGATGGAGTCACTTGTGCAAAATCAATTTATGAAGCCGGATCAACCCCCCCCCCCCCCCCCCCCGAGGTGAAGTCAGAGGAAGGATTATTCTACCCTCACACGTCCTATGGCAACCCGGGCCTCATCAAGGGCAGTCAGACTTAATCGAAATTTTAACAAGCGAGAGAGACCTTGAATTTCCACTAAGAAAGAGAAGAAGATGATGAAGCTGCTATCCAGGCTTGACATGCAATAGGATTACGAGTCTGGATGGGATTCAATGGACATGGTTGCTGAGTCAGATTACAGTTTTGCTGATATGGGTGTTGTCTTTGATGTGGGCATTGGGTATCGTGGTGCGGAGCTGGACGATTTTGGTGGCGACATTGACTGATCCTCCCCTTATGTGCCTTTCCTTTTGGACACTTTTGGCGAGTCTTTTTTGCTTTTTTGTTCTTTCTTCCTTTATTTTTGGGGCCTTCAGGATGGGGTCGTAAGGGGTTTTGGTTGGGGGTCATTTGATCCCTCCCCTCCATTGTCAGCAGTGTCTTTGTGTCTTTTTATAATAAATTTTGGGGGGCCAGGAATAGCTGGACCCGGGCCTTACATGCCCTAAAAAATGCTTATAACCCCTCAAAATCCTTATAAACCCACAAAAGCATAAAAAATCAAAAAAATTCCCTGAAATGTAAAACACCCTAAGACTAATAGATATAATAAAATAATTGAAAACCTAAAAACACTTAAATCTCCTAAAAACAAAAAATTTATAAAAATCATAAAAAAACTAAAAACCCTAAAACCGCAAAATTCATAAAATCAATAAAAACACTGAAAACCCCAAAAAATTAAAAAATTTCTTTAAAATCCAAAAAATTCTTAAAAACATAAAAAACCAAACAAATTTTAAAAATCCTTGGAAAAAAATTAAAAACCTAAAAAAATTTAAAACCACTAAAATACATAAATAATATAAATACCATAAAAAATATAAAAACCAAAAAACATCCTAAAAAGACCATAAAACCCCAAATACCCATATGAACCATAAACTCCCTAAAAACCAACAAAACATAAAAATCACTAAAAGTTATAAAAACCATTCAAACCCAAAAAAAATTAAAAACTCTAGAAAACCATAATACCCCTAAAAACTAAAAAAATCCTTAATCCCCAAAATACGAAAAACCCTTAAAAATGTACCCCCAAAAAACTCAGAATCCCTAAAAATAGTAAAATACATAAAATTCAAAAAAAAATACTTAAAATCACTAAAAACATAAATTCCTTGAAAAACCCAATGAAAATCATAAAAACCTAAAAAACCCTTAAGACCAATAAAAACCTAAATAATGTTAAAAACCCAAAAAATCCCTTAAATCCCAAAACCCCTAAAACACTAAAAAAACAAAAAACACCCTAAATATCATAAAAATAATAAAAAGTCTTAAAATCCCTAAAAACATAAAACCCCTGTAAATACCCTATAACCCCTAAGAAAACCACAAAATATTAAAAAACAAAAAACCCATAAAAACCTTAAAATGATAAACACCCTAAAAACTATACAAATGCCTTAAAACCCCCAAAACCCATAAAATCCCATAAAGACCAAAAAAACCCCAAAACAATAAAACAATAAAACCCCTTTAAACCCCTAAAAAATTAAAAAACACAAAATAACCTCAAAAAAAATAAAAAATCTAAAAACCCTAAAAATAAAAAAACAATGAAAATACTAAAATTCCTCTATATCCCAAAAAACCCTAAAACCGCATTAAAATTCAAAAAAACCCCTAAAAGTATTAAAAAACAAAAAAACCCTAAAAATAATGAAACCCTATGCAAACCTTTAAAACATAAAATTAAATTGAACGCCTAACAAATCTATAAAACGTTTAAACCCCTAAAATCCTAAAAAACCGTAAAACCCACAGAATCCATAAAACCCTAAAAAATTGCATAAAAAAAATCCATAAAAATGTACACAACCCAAAGAACGCTGAAAAATCCTAAGAAAATATTCAAACCATAAAAACACTAAAACCCCTAGAAACCTAAATGATACAAAAAAAACCCTAAAAAGCCAAAAAGCCAAAAAAACCCCTAAAAGATATTGTAAACCCAAAAGCCCCTAAAAACTAAAAAAATCCAAAAAAATTTAAGTCACAACCATAAAACCCCAAGAAAACACTAAAAACCCTAAAAACTCATTCATCCCCTAAAAATGCTAAAAACTATATAAACATTCTATTCCCTAAAAACTAAAAACACACATAAAATCTTAAAAACCTATAAAAACCCTAAAATTCCCTAAAAACAAAAAAAAACCGTAAAAATCCAAAAAAATCCCAAAAAACATTGAAATCCCTAAAAAACCAATAAACCCTTAAGAAAACCTTAAAAACCAAAATACACTTAAGAACCATAATAACCTAAAAAAGGCTAAACTACTTAAATCACCTAAAACCCATAAAACACCCTAAACCCCCTTAAAATCCCCTCAAAACCCTTAACCACATAAAAATACCAAAAAAGTGCAATAATTCTTGAAAAATGTAAAAAAACACTAACAACTCTATGAAAATCATAAAAGCCTAAAAAACAAAAAAACCCATAAAAACCAAACAAATGCTATGAAAACAAAAAAACATTAGAAAGACCCAAAACCCCCGTAAAAACCATTGAAACCCCTAAAAACTGTAAAACCCTAAAACAAATAAAAACCCTAAAACCACACTAAAAAATCAAAAAAAAACATTTAAACCCACAAAAACATTAACAAATCTTAAAAATCATAAAACCCATAAAAAATCAGAAAACCCTAAAAAGCCATAAAAATCATAAAAATCATACAACCCCTTAAAATCATGGAAAATACACAAAAACATAATATTCTTAAAAAAAAATTTAAAAATATATATAAACCTCAAATACCCAAAGACTCTGGAAAAACCCATGAAAACATTAAGAAACTAAAAACACTTAAAATACCTAAAAACATAAAATACCCTAACAACATGAAAAAACCCTAAAACCCTAAATCCCCTAAAAAATTAATAAACCCTAAAATGTATAAAAATCCAAAAAGCCATAAAATCCCTTGAAACATTAAAACCGTAAAACCCTAAAAAAATAAAAAAACATTAAAATCCAAAAAATAGGTAAATCCATTAAAAACGTAAAAACACAAAAAACCCAAATAATTATCTAAAAATAAAATAAAAAACCTCAAAATCCATAAAACCATAAAAACCCCTAAACAACTCAAAATCACTATAACACCATAAAATCCTATAAACTTATAAAAAAATAAAAAACCCTTTAATCAACTAAAAAAATTTAAATATTCTAAAACACCTTAAAACCCCAAAAAACTCAAAACCCCCATATAAACCAAAATACCATAAAATCCAACAAAAAGCTTTAATACACTAAACATATGAAAACCCAAAAAACCCAAAAAACCATAAAAACCTTAATTTTTCTATATATCATAAATAAGGAAAAATCCAAAAAACCCAAAAACCCCAAAGAAGACCTTTAAATCCTAAAAAAACTTAAAACCACTAAAAAACTAAAAAATAGTAGAAATATTGAATACCCTAAAAACCCTCATAATCAAAAAACCCTAAAAAACCATAAAAATCTTTAATATCGCTAAAACTTAAAAAACCTAAAAACAATAAAATCCATACCAAAACCTTAAAATTCCTAAAACACTTAAAACCCAAAACGACATAAAAAACTCCAAAAAAACCCTACAAATCCTATAAAAATCACTAAACCACCACCTTTAAAACCAATAAAACCCCTAAAACATTAAAGATCCCTAAAACCCCATAAAACCCCTAAAACTATTAAAACACTAAAATCTATTTAAATCCCCTTAAACATTAAAAAATATCTAAAAACCTAAAAAACTAAAAAACCCCTAAAAACTCCAAAAAAAACCATGAAACCCCTAAAAACCTTAAAAAACACAAAAAACTCTCAAAATCTAAAAAACCCTAAAAAATCATAAAAATTTATTAAGAAATAGAAACCCCTAAAAACCATGAAAAATCCAATGAAACCCATAAAAACCTAAAAAAAATTAAAACCCTCAAAAAACATAAAAAATGAAAAAACCCCATAAAGCCCTCAAAACCCCCAAAATCTCTAAAAACCCTAAAAACCATAAAAAATCATAAAAAATACATAAAACCCCTATAAATGAAAAAAATCCCTAAAACCATAAAACCCCCTATGAAAATAGTAAAAACAAAAAAAAACTAAAACATAAAAAAAATAAAAAACCCAAAAATAACCTACAACCCCTAGAAACAGTAGAATCCATGAAAACCTAAAAACCCAAAAACCCATTAAAACCCAAAACCATAAAAAAACCCAAAATCCCCAAAACCCAAAAACTCAAAAAAACCCCTAAAAAACCCAAACACCCAAAAACCCAAATACCCCAAAACCCAAAAACCCAAAAACCAATTAAAACTATAAAATCAATTATATAAATAAAAAAGTTAAAACACTATAAAAACCTCAAAACCCAAAAAAAATCAAAAAAATCTGAAAAACAAAAAATAATAATAAAAACCATAAAAAACCTAAAACCCTCAAAATCCCTAAAAAATACAAAATATAAAAAAAATAATTAAGAATTAATTATAATTTAAACAAGACTATAAACATTAAGAAAACCTTAAAAACCAAAAAACACTTAAAACCACTAAAAAACCTAAAAAACATTTAAAACCCAAAAAATCCACAAAACACTAAAAACCTTAAAACCCCCAAAAAAAAATATAAAAAAAACCCTAATAACCCACAAAACCCATAAGAAACCACAAAAATTCTCCAAAAAACATTTAACCACCTAAAAATTTCCAAAAACTCTAAAAATATGTAAAACTATAAAAATATAATAATACCCAAAATCCTTAAAAAAACATTAAAACACTAAAAACTAAAAAATCCTCAAAATCACTAAAAATGATAAAAAACCAAGAGAAGACACAAAAGTCCTTAAATACACAAAAACCCTAAAAACCCTAAAACCCCTAATAAAACCTAACAAACCTAAATACACATATAACACTTGAAAAACTACGAAATGCTAAAACCCCTAAAACCTTAAATCCCATAAAAACCCTATAACCTCTCAAAATCTAGAAACCCTATAAGGACCATAAAAACTTTAAATATCCATAAAAATCCCTCAAAATATATGAAATACTAAAAAACTTGACAACCCCAATGAAAACCATAAATAACAAAAAATACCCTAAAAGACACTAAAACCCCCAAAAACCCTAAAAACCACTAAAACCCTTCAAATACGCTAAAAATACATAAAAACCCTAGAAACCCATAAAAACAATAAAACCACTTAAAACTGAAAAACATTTTAATCCCTTAAAAACTATTTTAAAAAACACAAACAAAAATACTAAAAAACCCTCAAAAAATGCAATATACTTTAAAACCTGAAAAAAGCCTAAAACCATAAAATCCTTTAAAAAATTAAAAATAATAAAAATCCAAAAAATACTTAAATACATAAAAACCCCTAAAAAAATTGAATAACCTAAAGAAAAACATAAAATCCTCAAACACATAAAACCCTAAAAAACATAAAAATTACTAAAAATATAAAAAAACCTTAAAATATACTAAAAAATTTATGAATATCGTAAAACTATAAACCCCTAAATACCATAAAAAATGCTTAAAACCATAAAAACCATAAAAATCACTAAAATATATAAAAATCTTTTAGACTCTTAAAAATGTTAAAAACCCTAAAAACCATAAAACCCAAAAAAACTAAAAAAACCCTAAAAATAGAAAAAATAATAAATCCCTAAATACCATAAAATATTTTAAAAATATCTAAAAGCCCAAAAACCTATAAAAATCCAAACAAAATCCCAAAATTTCTTAAAAACAACAAAAACTAAAACCAATGAAAACCCCTTAGAAACCACTAAACACCCAAAAACACTTAATTCCTAAAAAACCACTAAAAACCATAAAAACCACAAAAACAACAAAAACCTTTCAAAATCTCTGAAAACACTAAAGACCATAAAAATCCTTAAAAAGTCCTAAAAATCCATAAATTCCCAAAAACCCTAATAAAACCTTAAAAATATAAAGACACATAATACCCATAAAAACCTAAAAAATGATAAAATCCCTAAAAATATAGGAAAAACCTTAATCCCCTAAAAACGATAAAAACCCCTAAAAGCAATAAAATCCATAAAATCCCTAAAACCAAAAAAATCCACTAGAATCTATAAAACCCTTTAAAACCCAAATAACGTTAAAAAATCTATGAACCCTTAAAACCCCTAAAAACATTGAAAACCTGTAAAAACAAAAAAAACACAAAACCTTTAAAAACCAACAAAAGTAATAAAAACCACGAAAATCCTTAAGGAAACCATAAAACCCAAAAAACATTTAAAACCCTAAAAGAAAATAAAAAACAGCAAAGCTCCTAAAAATCATAAAAACCATAAAAACCCTAAAAACATGTTAAACCATCAAAATCCCTAAAACCATAAAAACCGTAAATCCCCATAAATTCCATAAAATTTAAAAAACCTAAAGACCAGGAAAAATGATAATAATATCTTAAAATCTAAAAAAATTAAAACCTTTAAAAACATAAAAAAAATGAAAAACATTAAAACCCATAAAATGAACCTAAAACCCCTAAAAACCCTAAAAACCCATAAAAACCTAGATTATCATTAAAAACCCTAAAAACACATAAAAGCCCTAAAACCCACTAAAAAATCTAAAAAACCTTTATAACCCTAAAAATGTTAAAAAAACTCCAAAACCCATTAAACCCCTAAAAACACAAAGAAACCATTAAAACTAAAAAACATTCAAACCATAAAAACCCTAAAAACCCGTAGACACCTCAAAATCCCTAAAACCCATTAAAAAATAAAAAATAAAAAAAACCTAATAACCACTAATAATGTAGAAACCCTTAAAAACATGAAAAAAAGAGATATATAAAAATAAAAAAAACATAAAACCCCTACAAACATAAAAAATGATAAAAGCCCTAAAAACTCGTAAAAACCGAAAAAACCCATAAAAATCCTAAAAACCCCTAAAACCCTTAAAATCCTAAAAAATAAATAAAAATCCCTAAAAACATAAAAACACTTAAATACCCTAGGAAAACAATCAAATTAAAAAAAACAATTAAAACCCTTTAAAACCTAAACAATACAAAAAATACTAAAAAACACAAAAAACCCCAAAAAACCATAAAAATCCTAAAATCCATAAAATCCCTAAAATCCAGAAGACCCCACAAAATCCTTAAAAAATTTAAACACTATAAAACTCCAAAAAATATCTAATAACCCCTCAAATTATAAAAATTGATAAAAACCCCTAAGAAAACCTTAAAAATCCAAAAACAAATAAAACCCCTAAAACCTAAAAAATTAAAAAAACCCAAAAAAACCCTAAAAAACCAAAAAACAATTCTTGAAAATCTCTAAACCTCTATAAATCATTAAAATCCTAAAATTTCCATAAAATTCATTAAAAACATAAAAACCCCTAAAACCCTGAAAAAATATAATAATCCCGTAAATCCTAAAAAACTAATAACCTCTAAAAACTGAAAAATACTAAAAACGCTTGATGAACCTAAAAACCATACTGAAAATAACACCCCTAAACCCTTTAAAACCCTAGAAACAAAAAAACCCTAAAAACCCAGAAAAAACTCTAAAAACTATAAAAACACTTTTAATCCCTAAAAACATTTTAAAAACTCTATAAACACATAAAAGTAACAAAAAAATGAAAAAATCCCCTTAAACCCCAAAAATTCCTAAAAACCCTAAAAACCCTAACCCCCCCTAGAAAAACCATAAAAACCATATAAACCTAAAAACACTAATGAACACTAAAAAACATAAAAATAATAAAAACCATAAAAATCACTCAAATTATGCACAACCCCTAAAATCATTAATTATCATAAAAAACCTTTAAATACCTAAAATATAAAAACCCCCAAAACCCTGAAATTTCCTAAGAAATCCTTAAAATAATAAAAACACTTAAATCTTGTAAAAAAATGATATAATCTCTAAAAATCCTTAAAAAGACCCTATAAACCCTTAAAACTAATAAAAACCAGAAAACCCTAGAAAATCCCAAAAAACCTTAAAACCCCTGAAAACCCAAAAACACACTGAAAACACTAAAAACCCATTAAACCCTTAAACATGTTTAAAAACACTACAACCCCATAAAAACCATAATAAAAACAAAACAACCCTTAAACCCAAAAAAACCATAAAACCCTAAAACTATAAAAAAAAATCAAAATCCTCATAACACCGAAAGAACCTAAATAATAATAATAATCCTTAAAAATAACTAACAGTACATAAAAATTTAGGTAACCCTAAAAACCATAAAGAACCCTAAGAAAACCTAGAAAACCTAAAAAAATTAAACCGATTTTAACCTAAAAACATGAAAAATCCTTAAAACACCTAAAACCCAAAAAAACCATAAAAGACATCAAAATCACTAAAAATCATAAAAACCGATATAAATTCTAAAAAATCACTAAAAATCTTAAAAAAATTAAAAACCCCTAAGAAAAATATACCCTAATAAAACCCCTAAAACCCTAACAAAATGAAATACCCATAAAAACTAAAAAATTCCAAATACCTGAAAACTTTAAAAGACCCTAAAACCTTAGAAATATCTAAAACATTAAATCCCATGAAATCGTTAAAAAACCCAAAATAAACCTTAAAACCACTAAAATCTATAAAAACCTTTAAAACCCTAAAAACATTAAAAAAACACTAGAAACACAAAAAAACCATAAAAAAGAAGAAAAACCTTGAATACCCTAAAACACCACAAAATCTATAAAAATCATAAAAACCATAAAATTTGAATAAAAGCCAAAAAAATCACTAAAAACAAAAAAAAACCCTAAAAACTTCAAAACATTAAGAAAACCATAAAACCTTAAAAACACTTAAAACTCGTAAAAACATAAAAATTGTACAAATAATAAAAACCGTAAAACCCCCCTAAAACCCCTGAAAATCAACAAAAAATCGTAGAAATCCCAAAAATATAAAAAAACATAAAATCCCCAAAACCATAAGAAAACCCTAAAAACCAAATGACACATAAAACCCCAAAAATCCTAAAAAAGGCATAAAACACTATAACCAGTAAAAAGACCCCAAAACCCCTAAATCCCCCTAAAAACCTTCAACAACCCTGAAACCCCACAAAATTCCTAAAATCCAACTAAAATATATAAAAACCATTTACACCACTAAAAATGTTAAACACAATAATAACATTTAAAACCCAAAAAACTCCAAAAAAACTCAAAACCCCCAAAAAAACCCAAAAAAACCCTAAAACCTACAAAATCCTTTAAAACCCTAAAAACCATAAAAATATTAAATAATCTTCCAAAATACCTTAAAAAGTTAAAAATAAAAGAAACCAAAAAAAACATAAGAAAATAAAATAAAAAATAAAGACAATTAAATCAATAAAAACCTAATAAAACATCAAAAACCTAAAAAACATTAAAAATACGTAAAAATAAAAATTTCCTAAAAATCCCTAAAAACCCTAAAAAGTCATCAAAATCCTAAAAAGATCTAAAATAACAAGAAACTTATAACCACTAAAAACCCTATGAAATACATAAATACTTATAAACACTTAAAACCCCTAAAAAACCAAAAATGCTAAAAATCATAAAAACACTAAATGTACACCAAAAAAATAATGAAAACCCCTAAAAACCCTAAACCACCAAAAAAGATTAAAACCCCATAACAATAGAAAAAATACACTAAAAACACTAAAACCCTTTAAAACCTTAATGGAATTAAAAAATCTAAAAACCATAGAACTGAAAAAACTAAAAAATTAATAAATGCTAAAAAACCATAAGACCCCTAAAACCCCTGAAAAATCGTAAAACCTCTAGAAACCGATAAAAAACAAAAAAAAAATCTCAATAAAAATCCCTACAAACATAAAAACCCTAATAAATCAATAAAAAACCTAATAAATCAATAAAAACACTTTAAAACATAAAACCATAAAACCCTAACTATCAAAATCCCAAAAGACACTAAAAATATAAATATCATTAAAATCCCTAAAAACACCTAAAAATGTAAAAAAACCAAAAGACTATGAAAAACCATAAGAAACCCATAAAATAAAAAAAAATTTAAAACCCAAAAACCTAAATTCATAAAAAACCATAAAAACCCTAAAGGACCCTAAAACACCTAAAACCCCTAAAACCCCCTAAGACCCTTAAAAATATAACAACCAATAACAAACCTAAAAACACATAGAAAACAATAAAAATCATTTATACCCCTAAAAACATTAAACATATATTAAAACCCCAAAAACCATAAAAAAATCAAGAAACTCATAAAAACACAAAAAACCAAAAAATCCCAAAATCCCCCTAAAAACATTCAATATCCTTAAAAACTATAAAAACCTATAAAATTATTAAAGATCCCTAAAACATAAATATCCAAAAAAAACCGTGAAAACTATTAATAATAACATAAAACCCAAAAAACGTTTAAAACACCTAAAAATGTAAAAAAAAGTTAAAAACCCTAAAAAAACACCAAAACTGCCAAAACCCCTCAAAACCCTAAAAAATATTAAACCCCCCAGAAAATTCATAATAGACATGAAAATATCTCAAATCCTAAAAATACCTAAATCCATAAAAAATACTAAGAAAAACTCAAAATCCTAAAACACTTAAATCACCTAAAAACCTAACCAGCAACTCCATTCACACCATTTCTAGGAACTAGCATGTCCTCCCCAGAAGAATCAACTACCAGTGAAACAAGAAATAAGCAGCAAACTCCAAAAAATGAAAACACCAAAACAACAGCATCAATAACTAAAGAGACAGAACCAACAGCTTCATTACATCCCGGCCTAGCAGCAAGTAGAATCCAGCACCATTGTTTCTTAGAAACAGTAGATTTATCCACACCTTAAAGAAAATCAACAGCACAAAACCAAAGTATCTCATCAGCACATTCCAAATGCCGCAGCAGCCATAAAGAATCCGAATGAACCAGATTCATTGCATCCAGAAAAACAAAACGAAAACCTCCTCGAAGTAGGAAGAATTGGAAGCCACGAGTCACCAGCACTCCAGAAGTGATCAATACTGCAGAAAAGTCAACGTACCAGATCGTCTTCGGAGGAAAATAAAACTGCAGTAGCAATCTGGAAGGGATGAAAAACCGTCGAGGAGACCAGATCCGAGCCCACCAATGCAATCCTCTCTGTCTTTTCCCTCGATGCTGCCGAACCGTCTGCATCATAGACACCACCGGAGATCCAGAATCGTCGAACCACATTGACACGACCAGATCCAAGTCATTCCACCACCGTACCCAAAGCCACATCCCTCTGCAAACCGGCACAATCCGTGAGCAGGAAGACTTACATGTAGAGAAAAAACAGCTTCCAAATCCACCAAGGCAAGACTCCATCCAATGTCGACTTGACCGATGTAGAGTCCTATGCCGTGAAGAATCCATCCTGGAGAAAACTGTAATTCGCGCCACCGCTTGGAGAACCCGAAGCCGCAGAAGAAAGCAAGTATCCAACAGCAGAGATCTGATGTCGCGACCATCATGGGGAATCAGAAACCCTACCATCCGTGCTGTGATAATGGGATGTGGTGCTGTTGGATTCTAGAATGCGCTGGATGATGGAAATTGTGATGCTGGATGCTGGTTGCTGTTGAGTTGGGAGTTGCTGAAGCTGTGGTTTATGATTGTGCTGCTTCTAGATATTGATTGCTAGTTGCGTTTTAATGCTGGTCGTTGGTTATCTAGGAGATGCTAGATATTGGTTGATGCTGGATGATGGTGGTGACTGCTTGGATTTCTGTTCTTTTACTTTTTTCGCTTTTGTTTTTGTTTTGTTTTTGGTCTTTTTTTCGTCTTGGGTTGTAAGGGGTTTTTGGGTGTGGGTCGTTTGACCCCTCCACTCCCTTGTCTGTGGTGTCTCTATTTTAATTCTAATAAATTAGGGGGGGGCTGGGAATATCCTTACCCTCGTATCTCTCTTGCCCTAAAAACCTAAAAGTGTTAAAAACACAAAAATTTGTAAAAACACTAAAACCCTAAAAAACCTGAAAACCCCTCGAAATCCTTAAAAACCATAAAAATCATAGAAATCTTAAAAATCCAACAAAAAACTGAAAAACCCTTAAAACCCTATAAATCCTAATGAAATCCTTAAAACCTAAAAACAATTAGAATCCCTAAAAACATAAAACCCCGTAAAAATCATGAAAGACTCTAAACTATCGTGAATATCCAAAAAACACTAAAACCCATAAAACACAAACACTCATAAACCCTAACAACTAATATAAATAAAAAACCCTTTAAACCCCAAAAATTGAAAGGAATACTCTAAAAAACCATTGAATCACAAAAAACTCAAAAACCCCCTAGAAACCGAAGAAAGCAATAAAATCTCAAAAAACCTTGAAAATCACTAAACACCCTAAAATCCATAAAAATATTAAAGAAACCTAATTAAATCCCTAAAAATCAAAAAAAATATAAAAAACACCTAAAACCCCTAAAAACCCAAAGATAACTATATAAAACTAAAAATAGTTAAAACCACTGAAAAACCTGATAATAACTAATAACCCTAAAAACTATAAAAAAACCTAAAATTCCCTACAAAACATCAATTTCCATAAAACACTAAAAATCATTAAAATCATAAAAAAGTCCATAAAGATCCATTAAATCTTAAGAAATCCTAGAAACACTGAAACTCCCTAAGAAACCTGTAAAAACCTGAAAACACTTAAAACCCCTAAAAATCAACAAAAAAGTTAAAACCCAAAAAACCCCATAAAGGACCCGAAAATCCCTATAAAAACTATAAAACCCCCTAAAAACCTTAAAACCCATAAAATCACATAAAGACCCTAAAAACCACAAAAAAGACTAATAACCCTTAAACACCTAAAAATGCTAAAAAATCAAAACAAACATAAAACCATAACTACCTCAAAAAAACCCTACAACCACAAAAAACCAAAAAAAAAACCCTAAATATCCTAAAAGCACTAAACACACTCAAAATCACTAAAAATATAAAATCCACAAAATTTTGAAAAAAACTCATAAAAATTCATAATAACATAAAATATGATTAATACCCTAAAAATCTCTAATAAATAATAAGAACATAAATAACCCCAAAACCCCTAAAAACCTAAGAAATTTTAAAAGCACTAAAAAACCAAAAAAAAAATTAAAACCAAAAAAAATCCCTAAAACCCCAAAAAAGCCCAACAAAATATTAAAAACTTTATAAAAAACCCTAAAAATATAAAAAAATAATAAAAAACCTAAATCACCATAAGAAAATCTAAAAAAGGAAAAAAATCATAAAACACATAAAAATCTAAAAAAAATTATATCCCTAAAAATCTATAAAGGACCCCCAAAACCCAAAAAACCCGTAGAATCCATAAAAACCCATAAAAAATAAAAAATCCTAAAAACCAATAAATACTTTAAAACCCACTAAGAACTATAAACCCCTTTAGAATCTAAAAAACGTTAAAAAAATCTAAAATACGATAAAATACCTCTAAAAAATAAAAAAAACCCTACAACACTAAAAACCACGAAAACCCAAAAAACCACAAAATAAAAAAACCTAAAAAACTATAAAAATCATAAAAATCTCCTAAAAATTTATAAAAAAGTAAATAACCCTAAAACCCTGAAAACTCAAAGAAAACATTAAAAATATAAAACAATTAAAACCCCTAAAACCCCTAAAACCTAAATAACGCTAAAAACCCTAAAACATTAAAAAGACCCTAAAACCCTTAAAATCCCCTAAAAACTATAAAATCCATAAAAATCCTAAGAAAACCTTAAAAACCTAAAAGCATTTAAAACAACTAAAAAACATAAAAATGTTTAAAAAAACCCTAAATGATCGTAAAATCCATAAAACCCCTAAAAACCCATACAAACCCCTAAAACCCTTAAAATTCATAAAACCCATTAAATTCTAAAAACCAACTAAAACTCTAAAAAACCTATAAACACCTCAAATTGTTAAAAAATCTAAAAACCCGTAAAACTAGAAAAAACTAAAAAAACCCCTAAAATCCAAAAAAACACATTAAAACCCCTATACCCCCACTTAAAAATCCAAAAAACCCTAAAAATAAATAGTATCCTAAAAATCCCTAAAAAATAGAAACCCCTGAAAACTAGGAAAACCTGCAAGGAAACCTGGAAACCTAAAAACGCCTAAAACACCTAAAATCCTAATGCATTACAAAAACACTAAAAACCCCTAAAACCATAAAAATGACAAAAACCCATAAAACACTAAAAACCATCCAAATGCTCAAAAAATTATTAAATCTATAAAAACATTAAAATCCTCTAAAAACCCTTGGAAACCATAAAAACATAAAACCCTTAAATCCAAAAAAACCCATAAAACCCAAAAAATCCCTAAAAACCCTCAAAATACCTAAAAAACTCAAACACCTAAAAATCCCGAATATCCCAATAAAATTTAAAAACCCTAAAACACTAAAAAAGTATAAGATAACATTAAAAACCTAAAAAAACATAAAACCCCTAAAAAATGGTAAAACTCTAAAAACCCAAAGAACACTCAAAATCATTAAAACCCCTAAAAACCCATTAAATCATAAAAAATATCTATAAATGTTAAAAATCCTAAAAAGATTAAAAACCACTAAGAAAACATTAAAAACATAAAAGGTTAGAAACCATTAGAATAACTTAAGCACCCCTAAAAATAATCAAAACTCGTAAAATCCTAAAATCCAAAAAACCCAAAAAACCAGTAAAAATCACTAAACATTATAAAAGCCCTTCAAACCAGTAAAAATATTAATTTTTTTTGCAAAAAAATAAAGCACCAAAAAAACATTACAAACCCAAAACACAAAAAAAAACTATAAAACTCTAATAAACCTAAAAAACCATCAAAATCCCCAAAAAAACATAAAAACCATAAAATTAGAAAAAAATCCCTAAAATGTAAAAAGATAATTAAACACTAAAAAACCAAGAAAATATTAAAAACCTAAAAACACATAAAACCATAAAAACCACTCAAACATTCCAAAAACCAAGAAATCTATAAAACCCAAAATACCTACTAAAAACAATAAAAACACTCTAAGACCCAACAAACATTAAAAAATATAAAAACATTATAATCCATAAAAACCCTAAAATCCCTAAAAACCATAAAACCCCAAAATCCCTAAAAATCCCTAAAAACCCTAAAAACCCTAAAAAACATAACAAATCCCAAAAAATCCATAAAAATTAAAAAATATTCAAAACCCCTAAAAAACTCTAACAAAACCATAAAAACCTAAAATCATTCAAAACACATAAAAACCTAAAAAAACTAAAAACCCTAAAACCCCATAAATACATAAAAAACCTAAAAATCGTAATAAACACTTGAAACCATATAAACTCTAAAAAATCACTGAAAACAATAAAAACCCTGTATAGCCCAGAAACATTTAAAAACTCTAAAAACTTTTAAAATCCTAGAAATTCAAAGAAACCATAAAAACCCAAAAAACCATAAAACAGTAAAATCCCTAAAAACCGAAAAAAAAAATTAAAATATTATGAAATCAATACAAATAACTAAAAGGTAAAATCCAATTAAACCGCTAAGAAATCATTAAAAATATAAAAACAATTAAAACCTTTACAAAACCTAAAGACTTAAAAATCCCTTAAAACACTAAAAACTAATAATTATACCTTATAAAACATTAAACTCTTAAAACCCTTAAACACACACAAAACTATAAAACACATAAAAACCCATAAAACCATAAAAACATAAAAACCATTTAAAATCCCTAAAAACTCTAAAAAATCCATAAAACTCCGAAACACACCATAAAATTGTAAAAAACCATAAAAGTCTAGAAAAATCATATAAAAACCATAAAAACATAAAAAAACATAGAACCCTTAAAACCTAAACACGCTAAAACCCCAAAAACCCATAAAAAACAATATAAAACACAAAAAACACTTAAAAACCTTAAAATCACCTAAAAACCAAAAAACACCAAAAAGGTCATAAAAATCCTAAAACCAACTAAAAAATCTAAAAAAAATTAAACCCCCAAAAAATAATAAATAACTATAGAAATCATAAAAACCAAAAAATAAGAAAATACGTAAAACACAAAATAACCATAAAACCATAAAAATCCCAAATCCCCTAAAAACCCTAAAACCCCTAAAAATCACTAAATACCCACAAAAATCCTAAAACCCATAAAACACATAAAAATCCTAAAAAATCTATCAAAATTACAAAAAATGTATAGAACCCTAATACACCTTAAAATTCTTAAAAACCATACAATACGAAAAACACTTAAAATCCCTAAAAACAAAAAAACACTTAAAACCCTAAAAATCCATAAAAACACAATAAAACCATAAAAATCATAAAACTCATCAAAATATTTAAACCCCTAAAAACCATTGATTCCCTAAAAACCTAAAAAATCACTAAAAATCCATTAATAAACTAAAAAAGATAAAAAAAACTAAAAAACATTGGAAACCCAAAAACCATAAAAATCCTAAAAATGTATAAAATGAAAATAACCATGATACCCTTGTAGGGTCCTAAAAATTCCACAAGGGGGAAATCCAATTAACCCAAGACTTAGGAATGAACCAATCCGGTCCGCGTACCGGCTCCCAACAACAGTACGCGGCCGGTTCGGTGAACCGTCATTCCGCGGACCAGCGTCGTCTGCGAAGCGGAGGCAGAACTCCTCCACGGGTGTGAAGCAGGACAGGTTCCAGGCCGGTCCACCGCCGCGAACTGCGACAACGTTCCCATGCCACCGCTAACCTCATCGTTCATAGAATATAGGCGGATTTGTGTGCCACTACAAAGCAACCACGCCGCGACTCATCAAATATCAGATGACCAGGTCGTTCGCGAATGAGGATTCATTCATGGGCTTCCGCAGAAAGTTCCATGGGCCCATTGATACAGCCTCTTCGTGACTCTATAAATAGTCACTATGGGGTACCAAAAAATAGTGGAAAAAGGGGGGATGACAGGTGAAAACCTGTGGGGAGACGCTGGAGAAATTTCTCCCAGTGGTAAAATCCCGCGACCATCTACGGACCACATATTGTCTGCAGATGATCTCTTCCGTGAAGAGGAGAAAAAAATTTGCTAATCACATGCGGACAACTCCTCCAAGGACATCCCTGAGTGGCCATCTCCTTCGCGGATGACCATCTCCTTCACTGACGGCCATCTCCTCCGTGGACCAGTGTCTTTCACGAAATGGAGGCAGAAGCCCCTCCGCGGGCGCGAAGTAGGACGAGTGCCAGCCCCTTGGTAGACACCCTTCACTGACGGCCAACCTTTACGGAAAACATCCTTCGCGGATGACCATCCTTCACAGATGGACTTCCTTCGTGGACAACATCCTTCACAGACATTCATCTCCTCCATGGCCATCTTCTCCATGGACACCCTTCACGGACAACTAAACCACGAAACACATGGGGGTCCCTCACGGCCAGTCCTTCGCGGACAGCTCCTCCGTGGCCGGTCCCTTCTCTATCATCACTGACCGCCATGAAAAATGAACAGTCACACCATGAACTTTTTGGGCTGGGTCAACAATATTTTCTATTGCACCCTTATGCCGCTCTAATATCCATCCTATACATTCTGTGAGTCGAGATACTCATAATGACTCTCCTACAACCCCATTAGCTAGCTCATTTTTCTAGGTTCATCCAGAAAAAGCCTCCCTTGCGTAAGTCCCACACCAACCATTGCTAAGTATCTCCTACCTAGTCATCCTGACCACATGACGTTAAATTATATGGCCCTCATCCGGGCCACATGACGTTAAACTGTATGGCCCTCGTCCTGACCACATGACGTTGAACTGTATGGCCCTCATCCTGACCACATGACGTTAAACAGTATAGCCCTCATCCTATCCATATGATGTTAAACTATATGGAAACAGTCCATTCTACATGACTATAAACTGTATCATTCCCTATCATTCAATAATTGGATTCCTCTTTCTCTATGAAAGAGATGCCTTATGAAATGTTTAAAGTGACATAACTTCAAGAGCACTGGAATCTATTCAAATATTCCATCACTCCATCTCACGCATTGAGTGTCCTTCATTCGAATCATCATCATCTTTCATGTATGAAGGGACCCCCTAGTGGCCTGGCCTCAGGCCGCATCGGCTCACCTACCGTCCTGGGCCAATGCCCCGGATGACTTTGGACAACACTTCGAGATAGGTCATGTGTTTAGAACATGGTCAGCAGTCGACCCTCATTTGTTCATCCCCATTTTAGGATAACGTGATATGAAGGTTGTGTTTCAGATATGGTCAACAATTATCCTCTATCTCCATGACACCCTCATTTCATTCCGAATGTTGGGCATGTAATTCACACTTCCCATCTCCCTTTGTTCGGATTGATTCCAACGCCCATGGAGTTATCCCGCTTGTTCACTTGCGCATAGGCGTTGGCCCCCATTATATACCTCAGCCCAGCAATGGGTTGTGACTCTCTCATGGCGAGACATGAGAAAGTCACCATGCGCATCCACCTAGGAGTAAGCCCCAACCATGGGCCTCCCTCATGCGTGAGCCCCACTCCACTTCTCACGGTGGCACCTTTCGCGACATGATCCTCTGGTCCTTCCTTCCACTTGTTTCTCACACCGAGCATGAATCACATGGGCATAGAGTAAGCATTAACCATGACATCCTCTTATGGGACTCCTCAGAGTGTATGCCCCAATCCTTCGCCTAGGGACTCCTCAGAGTGTAAGCCATAATCCATAGTTATGGGCCTCCTCAGAGTGTAAGCACCAATCCATCATTCTGGACTGCCTCAGAGCGTAAGTCCCAAGCCAATACGAACTAAGAGTACTTTGATTCCCTATCACAGGGATACGTAGGAAGCCTCCCTGAGGTTCAAGCCCGATCACCAATGTACCCCCGAGTCCACCTTCATGTCGGTTCTCTGATGCTCCCATTTTGAACTATGTGGACTTTGATCCATGTCCCCTAGGCAGGGTACATAGGAAGCCTTCATGAGATTCAAACCAAAAAACCGTTCAATCCGACTATCTTCACATCGGTTCACCGCGCCACTCCTAGTTCAGCCTCAATGAGTTCCGACTCCACGAGGTCATTAATCCAATGAGGGATGGTAAACCTTAGGCTTAAATGATTCCAGACCACCTGCATCAAGTTGAACATTTCCCACCTGGGTTAAATCCATGGATACAATGTTTGGGTATAAACCAATGATTCGCGAACATATGAATACGTCTGAAATCTATAAGAGAGTCCTGGAATAGGAAATATTCCCCCCCAAAAGGAGGCGATGAGACCAACTTCCCATCCTCTCGACCAATGTGAGTTCTTAAGAGTTGCTGGTCAGACCATCCGGCGAACGCCTGCCTTTGGAAAGCAGGTCCACACGTCATCGGATATGAAATTGTTGGGTGTTTCGAGACCGAAACCCGAAACAACACTAAAACCAAAACAACCCAAAAAAACTGTAAAAACACTAAAAAAGCATGAAAATATTAAAAACCCCTAAAAATACATAAAAATGTAAAAAACAAGAACACAATGAAACCCCAAAATAAAACCATAAAAACCTAAAAAACATTAATTCGCTAAAAACCGAAAAAACCCAAAAAAACCCTAGAAACAATTAAAATCCCTAATATTCCTTCATAGTTCTCTTTGATGCTGACCCCTTACCCCGATGAACCTCCTCTTCTCCTTTTCGGTGACAACAATATATTGGCCGTGTGGGCACAGTCTCGGCAGATCATGTGGCTTGGATGCAGATGCTCTCGTCGGTAAGGAAGTGGGAGGGTCCGATGGGTCTGTTCGGTCCCTTCTCAGTCAATGATGAAGTGAATCTCAAATCCATCTCCAGATATGAGGTTTTGATGGTCTATTTGGTCTCACGATGGTGAAAGAATGGTGCGTCAGGCATCCCGACATTTGGGTAGTGGCGTGCTTGTCCCAGACTTCAGATCTGTTAGTCAGATCTGGGCTCGGTCTTGGATGTTCGGTTCCCATGGAGTTTGGTGCCTTGGCCCTCATTGTTGGTGCGGCGAAATGACCCGGTGGGTTCGGATGGACCCATATCAGTCCCTGACGAGATGGAAGGTTCCAGATTTGGGAAGGATCAGGTTTCGTTTTGGGGATTGGTGGGTGCAGTTGGCTTTGCAACTTCTTGGCAGTGGCATGCGTGGTCCGCTCAGACCTGTGCTTCTTGAATTGTGTCTTGAAGGGTCTTGGTGGTTCTTATGGATTCACGAAGGGTTATGGTGGTCGCGGAGGGTGAAGATGCATATGGATCCATTGCTTCTTGTTATGCTCGGATTTAGGTGGCTTGTGTGAAGTCAAGGCAAGGCTTTCGGTTCTGCTCAGAGGATGCTGGAGGTGTGGATGATATTGTCTTGGAATCTTTCTGTGCAGAAGATGCATGTTCAAATTTCTGGTTTCTCTCTTTCAGATCGGTTTCATGTTGTTTTTGAGGGTATCATTATGTTATGTTGCACTATGGATTCTATGCTGGACTGTGGTCTTTTGTAATGTGGCTGGGATGGTTGTGATTCGTTGCAGCTACTGAATTTTGGTACTGTTGAGTGGCGCTGGATCCTGCTTTGGATTTTGCAATTGAATTCTGGGCATGGGTGTTTGTTTCCCCTCAAGCTGTTGATGAAGGGCATGTTAAGTGCTACGTTATGGCTGTATTTTGGACTGTGCTCTTCTGTTTTTTATCTAGATTGGTTGTGATTCGATGTGGATGTTGGTTATTGGTTCTTTAGAGTGGTGTTGAATGTTGTCTTCCCTTTGGGTGCTGTGGATGTATTTCTGGGTGTGATATTATGTGTGATTTGCTGAAAGCTGATTTGATTGAAGGTGATTGTTTCCGCTGGTGCATGGTTAGGGTTACTGCCTCGCTCTGCAGTGATGAAGGGGAGATTTATGACTTTGGAACTACTGGCGGTGGATCTTTTTTGTGAGATGGTGCTGGATATTGGATTTTGTGAGTTAGGATGCTGGTCGTTGGTCGGCTACAAGCTTTTGGATGCTGGTTAATGCTGGATGATGGTGATGATTGATGCTTGAATTTTGTGTGTTTTTTTCATGGTTTTGTTTTGATTTTTTACTTTTTTGGGTTTCTTTTTCTGGGTTTGGGGTGTTTAAGGGTTTTTGGGTGCGGGTCGTATGACCCCTACCCTCCCTTGTCCATTGCGTCTTTTCCTTTCTAATAAATTTTTTGGGGGTTGGGAATAGCCTAACCCTCGCATCTTTCTTTCCCTAAGAAAACCTTAAAATCATAAACCACATAGAATACCCTAAAAACCTAAAAACCACCAAAACTATAAAAACCCCTAAAAAGAACAAAAAAACCCAAAAAACATCTTAAAACCATAAAACCCCATAAAAACTATAAAACCCCTAAAATTACATAAAAAATTTAAAAACCCACTAAAAACTCATTAAACTCTTTAAGCCCCAAAAGTTGTAAACATCACTAAAAACCATAAAACCCAAAAAAATTTAAAAAAAAAATAAAACCCAAAAAACATCAAAAACAATAAACCCACTAAAAAATAAAAAATCCCACACATTTTACAAATTCCTAATAACTATAAAAATTCAAAAAAACCGTAAAAATCCATAAAAAATTAAAAAAATCCTAGAACCCATGAAAAACATTAGGACAACATTAAAAACATTAGAAAACATAAATCCCATAAAAATCCTGAAAATGATAAGAACTTTTAAACCATAAAAACTAATAAATTCCCTAAAAATACATTAAAACCCAAAAGTTATTAAATTCGAAAATAAATCCCAAGAAATCCCTAAAAATATAAAAAACCTTAAAATTCTTGAAAACCCTTAAGAAGACCCTAGAAACAGAAAAAACATTAAAACCCCTAGAAACAATTAAAGACCACAAAACCCTTAAAAACCATAAAACCCCTAAAAACCTTAAAAACCCTTAAAACCCATAAGATACATAAACACAACTACAAACTCTAAAAACTCTTTAAATCCCAAAAAATGTAACAAAATTCTAAAAACATTAAAAACCCATAAGAAAAAGAAAACCAAAAAACCAAAATAAAAAAAAACCATAAAACCCCTAAAACCCCCTAAAACCTAACAAAATGCCATGAAATAATTAAAAAACATAAAAATAATTAAAAATAAATAAAATTATATATAAATAAAATACCCTAAAAACCACGAATAACACTATGAAAACCATAGAAATCTAGAAAAACATAAAACAACAAAAAATTAAAAAACAATACAATTCCAAGAAACCATAAAAATCATTAAAAACCATAAAAATCCTAAAAATTCATGAAAAATCCATAAAAATGAAAAAAATGCTAAAACGCCAAAAATCCTAGGGAAATCAAAAAAACCTAAAAACACTCAAAACCCCTAAAACCTAAAAATGCTAAAAAAAATCCCTAAAAACCTAAAACCCTTAAAACATTAAAAACCCATAAAATCATTAAATAATATAAAACACCTTATACACCTAAAAACTCAAAAAACCCTAAAATTTGGAAAACCCCATAAAAACACTAAAACCCCTTAAAACCCATCAAAATCCCTAAAAATCATAAAATTTCTAAAAAGACCTAAAATTCCCTAAAAAATTAAAAACCCATAAAAACATGAAAACCCCTAATAAGACCTTTAAAACCTAAATCACTAAAAAATAGCAAGCAACAAAAACCCAAAATAAAAATCAAATTTTTCTATAAACCCTAAACACTAAATAACCATAAAAGTCTTTTAAATATTAAAAACCCCTAAAACCACTACAACCATAAAACTGATTAAAACCCATTAAAATGATAAAATAATATAAAAGACCACGAAAATCTAAAACTCTGAAAAAACCTGTCAATTCATCAGATACCAAAAAAAACTAAAATTTCCAAAACAACTCAAAATCACTAATTCCCTGAAAATCCATAAAAATTGAAAAAGGCCAAAAATCCCTAAAAATATAAAAAATCCCCCAAAACAATAAAAAACCTAAGAAAAACATAAAATCCTAAAAACATTTAAAACCACAAAAAACCTAATAAATGCTAAAAACCCTAAGAAATCCTAATACCCTAATGACCCTAAAAACAATGAAAACCCCTAAAAACCTTAAAAAGCATTAAAACCCATAAAAACACTAAAAACCCATAAAAACACTAAATACCACTAAATACACTTTATACCCATAAAATAATAAAATCTCTAAAAACCCTTAAAATGCCAAAAAACTCAAAAAACCCCAAAAAGCAAAAAAAATCTAAAACCCATCAAAATATCAAAGAAACTATAAAAATAATGAAAATCCTATAAAATTCCTAAAAATCCCTAAATATATAAAAACCCTTAATATCACTGAAAACACAAAGAAAATCGTAAAATTATAAAAACACATAAAACACCTAAAAATATAAAAAATGATAAAACCCTAAAACACTTAGAAAGACCCAAAAACCCATAAAAAAGTAGAACCCCTAAACTCATAAAACTCTAAAAACTCTGTAAAAACTATAAAAACCCTTTAGACAATAAAAATTGATAAATAACTTTAGAAACCTTACAAAAATATAAAACTAAAAAAACCATAAATACCAAAAAATCCTAAAACCCTAAAAACCCGTAAAAATTCTAAAAATCCCTAAATTCTATAAAATCATAAACACCCCTAAAAACCCTGAAAGCCCTAAAAACCCCAAAGAAAATTGATAAAATCCTAAAACAATTAAAACCTAAAAAATATAGAAAACAATAAAGAATATAAGAAACCTTTAAAGACCCTAAATCCCCTAAAAACAAAACATCCTTTAAAAATACTTAACAACCCTAATGCCCTATAAAACCGATAAAACCACTAAAAATATTAAAAACCCTTTAATACTTTAAAATTGATAAAAACTATAAAAACCTTAAAAACCCAAAATGAAAAAAATACTAAAAAAACAATTAAAAAACTCTAAAAACTCTAAAACCCCAAAGAACCCTCAAAATCCCTAAAAACCTTAAAAAATCATAAAAAACATAACTAATCCCTAAAAATCCCTTAAAATAGAAAACTCCCTAAAAACCTTTAAAAACCCTATAAAACCTTAAAAAACCTAAAAACACTTAAAACTGGTAAAAACCCTAAAAATGATAAGAACCATAAAAACCCCCAAAACTACTCAAAATCCATAGAAACCATAAAAAAACAAAAATTCTTAATAACCCTTTAAAATACCTAAAAACAAAAAAACCCTAGAAACCCTGAAAACCCCTATGAAAACCTTAAAAAACAAAAAAAAAACTTAAATCCCTTAAAAACATAAACAACCCCCTAAAAGACCCTAAATGGCCCTAAAACCGTTAAAACCCCTAAAGCCTATAATATCCACTGAACACCATAAAACCCCATAAAAACCATAATAAATGGCTAAAAACGCTAAGAACCCTTTAAAAACCTAAAATCATTAAAAAATATAAAAACATTAAAAACTCTAAAAACATTAACAACTCTAAAAACATTAAAAACATTAAAAACACTAAAAACCCAAAAAACACAAAAAAATCCTCAAAATCCTCAAAATCAATAAAACCCCAAAAAACATATAAATCAAAAAAAATACCAAAAATCCCTAATTTCTAAAAAACCATGTAAAACCTTAAAATACCAAGGAAAACCATGAAAACGTAAAAAGACTTAAATCCACTAAAAACCCTGAAAACGACAAAACCACTAAGAACCATAAAATCCATAAAAAATCCCTGAATTCTTCAAACCCCTAAAAACCATAAAACCCCACAAAAAACTATAAAAATCTTTTAAAGCCCCAAAAATTTAAAATCACTCAAAAAATGATTAAAAACCTAAAAAACCTTAAAACCCTAATAGCCCAAAAACCATAAAAACCCAAACAGCTGGGAAACCCTCATAATCACTGAAAACATTAAAACCCCAAAAATCCAAAAATACCTAAAAACACCTAAAACATAAAAAACTATAAAACCCTTAAAAACACTATGAAAACCGTAAAACCCATAAAACCCTAAAAACCCCCAGATCCAAAAGAAACCTAAAAGTAAAAAAATCCAAAAAAACCCCATAAATATCAATAAAAATGTAAAAACAATAGAAACCTTGAAAACTCATAAGATAATAATAAAAACCTAAAAACACTTAATCTCCCTAAAAACATAAAAACATTAAAACCATAAAAACAGTAAAAGTCTATCATTCCTAAGAAGAGTAAAACACCTATAAAACCCATAAAAACACAAAAAACCACTAAAAACTCTAAAAACCATTTAGACCACTAAAAAGTTTCAAAATATACAAGAAACATAAAAATACTTATAAACTAAAAACCCTAAAACCAACAAAAACCATAATACCCTAAAAATCTATAAAACCCTAAACCCCTCAAAATTCTTACCAACCAAAAAAACCATTAAAATCCTAAAAAACACATAAAAAATTCTTTAAAACATAAAAACACCCAAAGGCACTAAAAACCCCTAATAAAACCTTAAAACCTAAAAACACTTAAAACCCCAAAAGACCTAAAAACACTAAAAACACTAAAAAACATTAAAACCCAAAAAAATAATAACACTCAAAATCTATAAAAACCCTAAAACAATAAGAATCCTAAAAAATCCCTAAAATCCAAAAAAACATAAAAAACCCTAAAACCCCAAAAACCCATTAAGAATACATTAAAAACCTAAAAACACTTAAAACACCGTAAAACATAAAAATAGTCAAAAAACTCAAAAGTACCTAAAAACCATAAAACCCCTAAAAATATAAAAACCCTAAAACCTAAAAAACTATAAAACCAATATAATCCCTAAAACCCAATAAAACTATAAAAACCCATTAAAACAATAAAATATTAAAATAATATTAAAAATAACAAAAAACTACGAACCCAAAAAACCCAACAAACTTAAAAATGCTAAAAACCTAAAAACATTAAATGACCTAAACCCATAAAAAGTCTTAACTACCCTAAAACCCCTAAATATATTAAAAAATCCCAAAAATTTAAAAAAATCCTTAAACCCATGAAAACCCATAAGAAAACCTCAAAAACCTAAAAATATGATAATTTCTAAAAACCTAAAAAATGATAAAACCTTAAAAACTGTAAAAACATTAAAACCCTAAAAATCCTTAAGACCCCAAAAAAACCAAAAAATCATTATGTTTTTGAAAAAATAAAAAAACTGAAAACCCCTACGAACCCCTTAATATTCTAAAAAACATATAATCACTAAAAAACCTAAAAAAACTAAAACCCATAAAAAGTCCCTAAATCCCTAAAAAGACCTAAAACAATAAAACCAAAAAAATAACAATTAAAACCATAAAAACCGATAAAATAAAAAAACACAAAGAACTCTAAAAACCTCTGAAACAACTAAAAATGTTAAAAAAATTCTAAAAAATCTCAAAAACCATAAAAATTAAAAAACCCTAAAAACCATAAAAAACTCTACAACCCCTCAAAATCCCTAAAACCCCTAAAAACTATAAAAAGTGATAAAATAACTAAAACCACCTAATGTTGTAGAAACTCATAAGAACCCTAAAACCCAGAAAGAAAACCATAAAAACCTCGAATCACTTAAAAAGCCAAAAAAAAAAATTATAAAACCCTTAAATACCTAAAACCCTAAAAATAATTAAAATCCTTAACAATTATAAAAAAACCCTAATGAAATAAAAAACCCTAAAAACCCAAATAAATACGTAAAACAATAAAAACACTTAAAACTTATAAATATCCAAAAACTGTTAAAACCGTAAAAAACCTTAAAACCATAAACACCCCTAAAATCATAAAAATACAAAAAACCCATAAAAACCCTAAAGCCCAAAAAACATTATAAACCCTAAATCCCACAAAAATCTATAAAAACACTTTAAACCCCTAAAAACACCAAAAAAAAATAAAAACCCTTGAAAACCCAAAGAATAAAAAACCCCTAAATTCCCTCAAAAACAATAAAAACAAAAAAAACATTTAAATCCTAAAAAATAACTAAAAATACCTAAAACATAGAAATCTCTAAAATCCCTAAAAACTCTAAGAAACCATAAAAAGCAACACACACATAAAACCCATAAAAATCTTAAAATTTAAAAAATCTTGAAAATCATTTAAACCCTGCAAATCCCAAAAATCCTCAAAACAAATAAAAATCCTAAAAAATCCCCAAAAATCCTTAAAAATATAAAAACCTCAAAAAACTAGAAAAAAACATAAAAACCATAAAAACCTATAAACACATAAAAACCATAAAAAACTAAAAAAATGTTAAAAACCCTAAAAGAGTTAAAAAACATAAAATACATTAAAACCGATAAAAACCCCTAAAAACCTTAAAAAACCTAACACCCTAAAACCTATAAAAACCAAAAAAATATCTAAAAAGTATATATTCCATTTAAACACATAAAAAATTAAAAAAGGCTCTAAAAAACCTATAAAACATAAAAAGACTAAAAATATCCTAAGAACTGAAAAAAACCATATAATCCCTAAAAACCCAAACACCGCTCAAAATCCCTAATAAACAAAAAATCCAAAGAAATACTAAAAAATCCCCAAAATTAAATAAAAATATAAAAACTCATAAAAGTGATCAAAAAACATAAATCAACATAAAACACTAAAAATAATTGAAACCCCTAAAACCATAAAAATTCTAAAACCTATAAAAATCTCTAAAAACCCGCAAAATCCCTAAAACCCCCAAAAATCATAAATTTTTCAAAAAACCCTAAGAGGAAAAAAACTCTAAACACTCTAAAAACCATAAGATAACATTTAATAGCTAAGAGTACTTAAAACTCCTAAAAACCTAAAAATGGTAAAAATATCCAAAGTTCCCTAAAAATACTATAACCCCCTAAAAACCCTAAAAATCCCTAAAAACATAAAAACCCTAAAAACCCATAAAAACCCATAAAACCACTAAAAACACTAAAAACCCTTTCAATATTTGAAAAACTCTAAAAACATTAAACCCCTAAAAACACAAAAAACCCCATAAATAAAAAACCCAAAACCATTAAAAGCCTAAAACCTAAAAAACCCTCAAGTTCTATAAAAACCCATAAAATGTATACAAAATCCCTCAAAATTCCTAAAAACATAAAAACCCCTAAACCCTTGAAAAAACATAAGAAACATAAAATTCCTAAAAAACATAAAAAAACGAAAATGATAAAAACACCAACCCCCCCCCCCCCAAAAAAAATCCAAAACAACTAAGAACCCCTAAAACCATGAAACCATTAAAACCCATAAAACCCCCAGAAAAACCGAAAAACCCTAAAAACCAACTAAAACTCTAAAACACTTTAAACCCCTAAAAAGGATAAAAACACTTAAAACCCTAAAAAATGAAAATCCCTAAAAAACATTGAAACCCTAATGAACCTGAAAACCCTAAACCCCCTAAAAATCCCGAAAAACCATACGAATGCTCAAAAATATTAAAAAAACTCTAAAAATACCTTAAAATGAAAAAACCTAAAACCCCTAAAAATAGGAGACAACATTGAAACCCAAAAAACACATAAAACCCCTAAAAAAATAAAAAATGATAAAAATTATAAAAATTATTAAACCTCTAAAACACCTCATAATCTATAAAAATATAGAAAACAATAAAAAACCACAAAAATATCTAGAATCCTGAAAAATGTAAAGAACCATAAAAACATTAAAACACCCTCAGAAAATATTAAATACATATAACCAATTAATACCCCTAAAGTCTAAAAACTCTAAAAACCCAAAAAACCATAAAAGGGCTTAAACCCCCCTAAAAACCATAAAAACAATAAAAACCACTAAACCCCTTTTAACCACTAAAAATATTAAAAAAACTTCAAATCCCAAAAAACACAAAAAAAAAACCTAAAAAGACAAAAATTACTATAAAAACCCTAAAACCCCTCAAAATATCTAAATACCATAAAAATACTAAATAAATCCCTAAAAATACCTATAAACATAAAATACCCAAAAACCCTGAAAACCTCAAAAAATCATAAAAACTTATAAAAAACATAAAAACCCCTAAAAACCCTAAAAACAATAAAAACCTTATAAACCATAAAAAACCAAAAACACATAAAACACATAAAATTCCTTAAAAATTACAAATAGTAGATAAAATGTAAAAATTCATAGAAACCGTGAAAACACTAAGAAAACGATGAAAACCAAAAACACATAAAACTCATAAAACACATAAAACACATAAAAATCAAAAAATCTAGAAACCCTAAAACCATAAACCCCCATAAAACCCATAAAAATGCCTGACCACATTCAAAACCATAGAAACCCATAAAATCAAAAAACAAATAAAAACTCTAAAAACCTTTAATCCCCTAAAAGGGTGGAAACCTATAAAAACCATAAAAATAATAAAAAAACTCAAAAATAAACACTAAAAAAACCGTAAAATCCCTAAAAACCCATTAAAATCCTAATAATCCGCCAAACCATAAAAACCCTAAAAACTATAAGAATCCATAAAAATGTAAAAAAACAAAAAAAAACAAGAAAACCAATAATAAAACATTAAAACCTAAATTATTTTAACACCTGAAAAAAAAAATATGTTAAAACACTTTAAAAATCATAAGGCCCCCCAAAAATCTCAATATACATAAAATCACTAAAAACCACAAAAATAATTAAAAAAATTAAAAATCCTTAAAAACAAGAATACTTTGAAAACTAAAAACCCAAAAAACCCAAAAAACCCTAAAAAAGGATGAAAACCTTATAAACATCGGAAACCCTTTAAAACCTTTACAAACCAAAATAACACACTAAATACTCTAAAAACCAATGAAACTCCTAAAAATATTAAAAAATAAAAAAACCATTAAAACCCTAAAAGGATAAAAATACCCTAAAAATCTAAAAGAACCATAAAAACCCTAAAAGCATCGAATTCCACAACAAACCTAAAAACACATAAAAATCTAAAGGAATTCCAAGAAAATTACCTAAAATTTACGTCCCTAAAAACACCGAAAAAACCTATGAAAACCTTCAAATTCTAAAATAACATAAAACCCTTAAAAGCCTTAAAATTTATAAAACCCTTAAAACCCCTAAAAACTCTAAAAATTTCTAAGAAACCTAAAACCCATAAAAACCCTTTGAAATCCCTAAAAATACATAAAAATTTAAAAAAAATTATAAAACCTTTAAAAATTGTAAGAAAACCTTAAAAAACTAAAAATAATTAAAATCTCTAAAAAATATAAACAAACTAAAAGCCTAAAAACCCTAAAAATTCCATAAAACCCCCAAAAACCATAAAATCCCCTTAAAACAATAAACACCCAAAAACCTATAAAAATCCTAAAAGCCCAATAAAAAATCTATAATCCCATTAAACCCAAAAAAGTTTAAGAAACACAAAAAACATAAAACCCCTAAAAAACTCAAAAACCCTAAAATCCTATGAACATAAACCCCCTAAAACCGTAAAAACCCACTAATCCCTAAAAACCATAAAAATCCAAAAAAATTACCAAAATCCATAAAATTCCTTAAAACATGAAAAACCATTAAAATCTGAAAACCCAAATAAAAACTTAAAACCTAAAAAACTAACACCATTAAAAAACCTAAAAACACTAAAATCCCTAAAGCACATAAAAATCCATAAAAAACATAAAAATATTAATAAAGGACCTAAAAAATCCTTAAAAACATATAAAACCATAATACCAGTGAAAGAACCTTAGAAAACCTTATAAAAATAAAAAACTAAAAACCCCTAAAATACTAAAAAACACTAAATAACCTTAAACCCCCTAAAAATTTCCTTAAATCCCTAAAATACACCAAAAATCCCAAACCCCTAAAAAACTCAAAAAACCCTCTAAAACACAAGAAAAATAATAAATACCCAAAACCCCTCCAAATCCCTAAATCCATTAAAATCCAAAAAATATCTAAAAGTACCTCAAAAACTAAAAAACCCTAAACACCGTAAAAACCCTAAAATCCCATCAGAAAAACTGAAAATCATAAAAACACTTAATAAAACAAAATTCTTAAATATCATAAAACACTAAAAAACCTTATAATCCCAAAAAACCCAAACAACCCTTAGATTCCCTAAAACCCCTAAAATCCATAAAAATCATAAAAAATCCTGAAAATACATAAAAACATTAAAAATAGATAAAATCATGGAAAACCCCCTAACAAAACCTAAAAAAACTAAAAACACATAATACCCCTAAAAACCAAAAAATTCTAACACTAAAATCCCCTGAAAACCATAAAAACCCATAAAACACAAAACAAAACACCCAAAAAACTTATAAAAGCCCAAAAAAACCAATTAAAACACTAAAACCCACAAAAAAACTCCAAAACCCATTAAAAACCCTAAAAACATTAAAAAATATAAAAATCCTTAAAACACATAAAAACTCAAAGTAACCTTAAAACCAATAAACCCATAAAACTACTAAAACCCTAAACCTCAAAAAACCCCTTAAAACCCATAAAAATAACAAAATGATAAAAATCCTAAAAAGGCCCTAAATTAACTAAAAACATGAAATTCCCATAAACCTTAAAAAACATAAAAAAATCTTAAAAACCTAAAAACACTTAAAACCAGCAATAAAATCAAAAAATGTTGAAAACCCTAAAAACCCATAAATCCCCTAAAAACCTTAAAACCCAAGAAAGAAAAATATAAATATAAAATCACTTTAAACCACTGAAACATTATTTTTTTTAAAACCCTACAAACATAAAAAAATCAATAAAAAACCATAAAACCAAAAAAAAAACTTAAACCCCCTAAAATCCCTCAAAAATCCCTATAAACCCTATGAATATAAAGAATCCTAAAAATTCCTAAAAATACCTTAAAACATAAAAAACCTTAATAAAACTAAATATCCATAATAAAACCCTAAAAAATAAAAACCGTCAAACCCCTAAAAATATAAAAACACAAAAAACCCTCAAAATCCCTATAACCCTAAAGACCCGTACAAATCATTAAAAATACTTAATAATCCCTAAAATTGTAAATAAAACTAAAAACACAGGAAAAGACAATTAAAAATTTAAAACCCAAATAATAAATAAAACCCCTAAAAAAACTAAAAGACCCTAAAATCCCAAAAAAACTAAAAGACCCTAAAATCATTAAAATCATATAAAAACCATAAAAACCCCTAAAACCCGCTGAAACCCTAAAAATCTATAAAAACAATAAAAACCTAAAAACTCTAAAAACCCTTTATACCCATAAAAATAATAAAAAATTATTAAAATCCTTAAAAGTCTGAAAACTAAACAAACCCTGAAAACAAAAAAACCCTAAAAACAATCAAAATCCTTAAAAAAATTAAAAAAATAAAAAACATTAAAATCCAAAAAACCACTTAAAAATGTAAAAATACCTAAAACTCTTTAAAACCACTATGAAAACCTTGAAAACCTAAAAAACATAACACCCCTAAAATCATAGAAAATCTAAAAAACCTAAAAAGACCCTAAAATCTCTAAAACCCCAAAAATCACGAAAACTCCAAAAAGCATAAAAACCATAAAAAACAAGAAAACCCTTAAAAACCACTAAATCTCTAAAAACCATCTAAACCAATAAATAAGTTAAAAACTATAGAAACCCGTAAATACGATAAAATCTCAAAATAACACTAAAACACCAAAATCTAGAAGACCCTAAAAATATTAATTCCCCAAAAAGTCCTTAAAACCTAATTAAAATCATAAAAGGTCATTAAAATCCCAAAAATACCAGAAAAACCCTAAAAACCCCTATGGATACCTTAAAAACCTAAAAAAAATTAAAACCCCTAAAATTATAAGAACTTAAAATACCCTTAAAACCCCATGAAACCCTTAAAAACCATAAAATACCCTAAAAACCCATAAAATCCATAAAAAATCAAAAAACATTAAAAAATTTGTATACCCCTAAAATGTTAAAAACTGTAAAAAAACATAAAACCCCTAAAAAATCAACAAACCCCTAAAAACCTAACAACCACTGTAATTTTAAAAACCCTAAAACCCCTCTGAATCCCCAAAAAATCCAAAAAATAAAAAAAGGATAAAAAATTCATAAAATTATCTAAAAACATAAAAAACCTAAAAACCATGAAAACCCTACGAAAACCATAAAATATATAAAAACACCTAAAACCCTTGAAAATCTAAAAACCCAAAACCCCCTAAAAACCCTAAAACCAAAAACCCCTTGAAATCTTTAAAACCACTAAAAACCCATTAAATCCTAAAAATATCTTGAAATCCTTAAAAATATAAGAATCCCATAAAACCATTAATGCTCCAAAAAACCACAAAAAACTAAAATAAATAAATTCCCCCAAAATGATAAAAACCCTAAAGACCCTACAAATAACACAACACCCTATAAACCATAAAAATTCCAAAACCCATATTTAAATTAAAAAATATAAAAACATTGCATGCCCTTAATAATGATAAAAAAATTTAAAAACCTAAAAACCCCAAAAAACTCAAAAAAACCCATAAATTCTCCAAAAAAACATTAAAACCTAAAAACCCATAAATATACTTCAAAAATTATTAAATACCGTAAAACACATGAAATTTATAAAAAAATTCCAAAAAATTCAGAAAACCTAAAAAAATCCTAAAGACACTGAAAAACCATAAGAAAAACATAAAAACACATAAAACCCCTAAAAAATAAAAATTCTATAAACCCTAGAAAACCTTAACACACTAAAAAATTTGAAAAATCATTAATATCTATAAAGACCCTAAGAAACATTAAAATCATAAAAATCACAAATAATTAGGGGTGTCCATGGGTTAGGTTGGGTCGGGTCAGAGGCGTTTCACGGCCCGGCCCGAACAAAATAGGTTGGGTCGGGTCGGGTTGGGTCACATGCTCCCAGAGCAGCCAACCCGACCCAACCCAACCTGTTGGGGTCGGGTTACCCATCGCATGCCCTAAAGACCCGACCTAACCCAACCCACTTAGGGTCGGGTCAGTTTGGGTCGGGTTACATGTGTAAACCCAACCCAACCCGACCCAACCCGTCCCAACCCAAAAGACCCAAACCACCCTGCTGCACAAACCCCCCCCCCCCCCCACACACACACACACAAAACTAGCTTGCTGGACAAAACAAAGCCCCCTACACAAAAAACCATCTCCCCCTGCATTGCCCCAGCCTACTGCACAAAAAAACCAGCCCCCCCTGCACAAAAAACCCAGCCCTCCCTGCACTCCCTACCCCCTCCCCTCTGCTATCCCTACCCCTCCCCCTGCACTCCCTGCACACCAACCTCCCCACCTCCCCTCCCCCCTGCACACCATCCTCCCCCTTCCTGCACCCCTTCACTCCCTGCCCCCTCCCCTCCCCCCTGCACACCATCCTTCCCCCTACCTGTATGCCAGACCCAGTCCCCACCAGCACCAGCCTACCTCCCTCCCCCCTCCTACACCCCTGCCTCCTGCCCCCTGCACACTCCCCCTGCAAACCGGCCTTCCCCCTATACCCCCTACTTGCCCACACTAAACCAACCCAGCCTTTCTCACCCCCTGCCTGCACAATGCACACACCAAACCAAGCCTCCCCCCTTCCTGCACACACCAAAACTGTTTAACATGCCCATCCTGCACTCCTACACACACCATCCCCCCTCACATTCCCCCTGCAATGCAAACCATCCCCCCAATAAACATTGAGAAAAAAAACCATCCCCCCTGCACAAAAAAGCAGCCACCCCTGCACAAAAAACCATCTTACTGCACAAAAAACCACCCCCCACACAAAAAACCAGCCCCCCTGAACTGCCCCAGCCTACACCACCCCAGCCTGCTGCAAAAAAAAAACCATCCCCCCTACACAAAAAACCATCCTTCTGCACAAAAAACCGGCCCCCCAACACAAAAAACCAGCCCCCCTGCACTGCCCCAGCCTGCCGCACAAAAAAACCACCCCCCCCCCCCCCCCCCGCACAAAAAACCATCCCCCCCCCTGCACTCCCTGCCCCCCCCCCCCACCCCTACACTCCATGCACACCATCCTCCCCCCCTACACTCCCTTCCCCCCTCCCCTCCCCCTGCACAACATCCTCCCCCCTCCTGCACCCCTGCACTCCCTGTCCAACTCTCCTCCCCCTCCACACCATCCTCCCCCTCCTACACCCCTATACTCCCCTCCCCCTCCCCTCCCCCATGCATCACACCATCCTCCCCCCTCCTGCACTCCCTGCCCCCTTCTCCTCCCCCCTGCACACCATCCTCCCCCCTCTTGTACCCCTGCACTCCCTACCCCCTCCCCTCCCCCACGAAGCACACCATCCTCCCCCCTCCTGCACTCCCTGCCCCCCATCCCCTCCCCCATGCACACTATCCTCCCCCTACCTACACGCCAGACCCAGCCCCCTCCAGCACCTGCCTGCCTCCCTCCCACCTCCTGAACCCCTACCTCCTGCACCCTACACACCCCCTGCAAACCAGCCTTCCCCCTCTCCCCCTACCTGCACACACTAAACCAACCCAGCCTATCTCTCCCCCCTGCCTGCACAGTGCACACACCAAACCCAGCCTCCCCCCTGCACACACCAACCCCCTATCTCCCCTTCTTGCACACACCAAACCTATTTAACCTACCCAACCTGCACCCATGAACACACCAGTCCCCCCTCCCCCTGCAATGAAAATCATCCCCCCAATAAACATGAAGAATACATAGAAATCATCATATAAATCTACTTCCTAGTGAAGAAGTCAATAACACCAATAAACATGGAGAAAATAAACAATAGCATCTAATTAGGCCATATTTCCAATAAGGTAAGGTTTTAAGATCAATATTCAGAAGTTGAAATATTCAAAAAATGTGTAATACATGCTATGTAAATGTATAGGTAAGAAAACTTGTTGACAAAAGAAATTAGCCAGCATCCAAGCTTTTGAGAGCAGAGACTTCACCATCTTACACCCTATATAACTTCAAATTTTTTGAAAATTTAAGAACAAAATGAATAAGGGAATAAAATAGAAGAACAACCATGTTTAACTTACAAGTAAAGAAATAACCTAGATCAATTTCAGGTAACAGGTAATATAAAATTGGAAGCCTCCTTCAGGGATAACATCTCTGCACAACAAACCAGCAAAAATCACCCAGTACAACAAATATTTGTCTCGGCAACCTCAACATTTTAAATTAAGAAACAACTTAAAACAAAAACATGACATGATGACATGAACCATTGAACATTGAGCAAGCTTATCATTTTCCAACTTTAGAAACAAATGACATGAAATTTCCATCGTTGTAAGTACGTGAAGGTAAAATCATATATTTATACCTTAATGAAGAGTGCTCCATCCATCATACTTGCTTATTCTACTTTAGATAGTGAAACTCTAATCATGAATTGTGATTGATGGTGGCATTGGAATATTTTAAAAAAAACACAACAAAAGAAAGAACAAGTCAGTATTTTACTTTATAAAACAAAAGTTTATAATTGAAAAATGAAAAATGATAAAAAATCATAATATTTTTAATGGTAGTACCTGATTAAATATCTTCCACTTCTTCTAGTTTCTTTCGAATGTCAATTGGTTTATACTTTCTAAACCAATTTTGTGAACAAATTAATGCTTCAACAGTGTTGGGTTTCAAAAAACTACAAAATGGATCAAGGACTCATCCACCTGTACTAAAAGCCGAATCTGATGATACTGTAGTTAGAGGACATGCTAGAATATCTCTAGAAATGCATTAGATAAAATGATATCTTCTTTCCTTTCCTTTCCACCAACTCAAAATATCAAATCCTTCAAAATCATCCTCACATTCATCAATCTCAAGATATCTCTCTAGTTCATTCCTTTGTTGCGTCAGTTGCCTTTTACTTTTATTTAATCTATATGCATCTTTCCATTTCTCATCATCCTCGCTATAGGTACTAGCATCATGTATATGTGACTCTTGATGAGAACTGGACTCAGATTTATCACCAAATGCAATGGGATATCTACATTTGTAAAACTCATAGTGATTATTCAGAACCACTTTTAATTTACTAATCAACCGATTTTTGTCTTCTTCATCATCAAGAATCATTTCAAAACTATCCCGAACATATTTCAATTTATATCAGGGATCAAGAACAATTGCCACAAGAAAGAGAGAATTAAAATTTGAACAAATACCCCAATACTTGTCCAACTTAAACTTCATTGCAATATCCATTACACTCACAGAAATATCATGATTCTTCATCCATTTCTTGATTTTTCTATATATGTCACAAAGTGTATGAAAGAATGTGTGACATGTCACATGCATTGAACCAGAAAACCCAACAGTGCTATCATAAATTTTTTTTAGGAACTTGACAAATACACGAGCACGCTCCCAATGATATGTTGTAGGAGCCCCACCTTCATAGACAAGAGCACTCCTAAAACTTGCATCCTCCTCAAGGGGAATAAATAATTTTTCATAATTCTCTGTAACATCCAACATAAAGTAAGAAGAATTCCACCTAGTAGGCGCATCAAAAATTGTGGACTGTTTACTAGGAATTTTTAACTCCTCGACTATGCTTCTGAAAAAAGCCAATCTTGAAGGTGAACTTCTCACAAATTTGCATGAAACTCTGATTCTAGAAATTGATGTCGATATTTCCTTTAACACATCACTAACAATAAGGTTTAAAATATGTGCACAACATCTAACATGGATATACTCTCCCTTAATAATAGACCCATTCCAATCATTAACCCTCCTCACCAAATAACTAATCACTTTATTATTAGAACTAGAATTATCCACTGTAACAGTGTTAATCCTTTCAATCCCCCATTGTTTCAATGTCTGTTCTAATACCCGTCCAATTTTTTCCCCTTTATGATCCGCAACAAGACAAAACCAGATGATTTTTTTATTCAATATCCAATTATCATCAATAAAATGTGCAGTCACACACATATAATTCATATTCTGAATTGATGTCCATGTATCAGTGGTAAGACATACCATGTGAGAGAACATATCAAACATAGACTTCAAATTTTCTTTCTCTACCAAATATAACTACAATCAATCCCTAGAAACTGTTCGCCTAGATGGAACTTGAAATTGAGGTTGAACAGCTTCAATAAATTCTCTAAAACCATGGTTCTCAACATATTTAAATGATAACTCATCAATGATTATCATTTTAGCAAGAGCTATTCTACACTCTTCTTGATTAAAATGAGCTACTGACATTTTAATCATCCCATCGCCCTCATCTTCACATTTCTTTCTAAGACTGAGAGTGCTTTAACTTTTGTCAATTTTTTTTTGTGGATTTTTATTACACCTTATCAAATGCCTATTCAAATTACTAGTTCCATGTTGGCCTGATGTGAAAGCATAATCTTTGCCAGAATAATTTCAAACAGCCCTTCCATTTTTCTTATGAAACCGATCCCAAGCTTGAGAAATTCTAGAACCAATAGGAGCTTTAGGAACTATTACCTTTTTAGGAGACCTCTTACCCTCCTCACTTTCTTCAACTGGTATGCTACTACTCCCTCCTACAGAATGTGCAGTTGGAGTAGACCCCATCTGACTTTGGGTTGTGCCAACTGGAGGATTAGAAGAACCACTTATTTTATCACCTTCCATGAATCGCTAATAGATGTTAGATGTGACACACTCCTGGAAGAATATAAGGAGAATATATTTTGAAACCAATATATGGATTTGAAATTAAATTAAAATGATCAATTAAACCAATGCAATGAAGGTCATGCCTCGTGGTGGTGGGTGCTCAATGAAGACATCCTAAAATCCCTAAAATAAAAACTAAATCTCCAAAACAGAATTGTTCCTAGTGAATTAATTCTAAATTCTAGCAGATTTTGAGTCGAACTAAATTTTCAATCTTTGTGAGCAAATAAGAATTCCATAGGAGTAGAAAAACCAAATTGAGAACTCATACATAATGGAAAACATCATTTAAAATAACATGATAAAAAATAAAATGCTTACATCAAGTTACTAACATGCCAGACTGCCACTGATGCCTAGTAGAAAACACGACCTACCAACACCTCGAGTCACTGTTGGCCTCCTGTTCCACCACCGTTTCTGACTGTGACTCACTATCAACACCTGTAACAAAACCAATTGAAGATAAAGTAGAGTAAATTCATGATGCACTAGAAATAAACATTACTAGAAAAAGGAAAATCAAATCAAAAAAACACACACCAGTATCAGATTTGAAGAACGAATAAGCGAAAACACATGCAAAAAAATCATCACCAGGAGCAGAGTGAATAACATTGATTCAGTCTGAAAACTCGAAATCAACTCAATCAAATCGGGAATCAATTGAAAACCTCAAACCAAAAATTTGAACCTCACCATATCTAGATGATCTGAGGGGATCCTACTCCAATTTTGAAGCTGAACTCCAGCACTGAACCCTCTGCACCTAGCCCTACTAGACGACACAAACAGGTTGTGTGACACAGCAGTAGGTGGCAGGAGGAGGAGGCGACGTGAGCCCTTTTCTGGCTGGGTTTGGTCGGCCGAGTTGAATCGCGAGTCTGAGTTTCTGTAAGCTGTCGAGTTTCTGTAGGCTGTCTGAGTTTCTGTAGTCTGTCCGAGTTTCTGTAGGTTGTCGAATCGCGAGTCCTAGTTTCTGTAGGCTGTCGAATTGAATCGGCCGAGTCGAATCGCGAGGGAAGGAGGGAGGAGAGTAGGGGAGTAGGGCTTCTTCTTCATGAAGGGAAGGTCTCCAGGTACGGGGAGAGGGGGAGCGAGCGAGTTTGTGGGGGGGGGGGGGGGAGGGGGGCGCGTCCGCGAGCGAGGTAGAGAGGGGAGAAAAAAAAGTAAGTTGGCATCGGGTCATGGGTCGGGTTGGTTCTAAATGACTCTAACCCGCGACCCGACCCAACCCATGTACGGGTCGACCTGAACATGAATCTATCTCGGGTTTTTCCTTTATGACCCGACCCAACCCGGTCGGGTCGGGTCGAACCCTTCGGGTTGGATCGGGTCTGGACACCCCTACAAAAAATCAATGAAAATTAAAAAAATCCCTAAAATCTCAGAAAAACCATAAGAAAAATCTAAAAACCAAAAACCACTTAAAACCCCAAAAAACCGAAAAAATGCTAAAAACCCTTGAAGACCCAAAACGAACCAATGAAACCCTAAAAACCATAAAAACCCCTAAAACATACAAACACTAAAACTCCATAAAACACGCAAAAGCCACAAAAAATCATTCAAAACCCTTTAAACACAATTTTTTTTTAAAAACTATAAAGATACAAAAAAGCATAAAAATTTAGAAAAAACCCATAAAACACCTCAAGATTTCTAAAACTCCTAAAAATAATAAAAATAAAAAAAATTCATTAAATCCCAAAAAAATTTAAAAAATCAAAGACTCTTGACAAACCATATGAAAACATTATAAACCAAAAAATAATTAAAACCCAAAAAACATAGACATTCTAAACCCCCAAAAAACCCAAAAAACCCTAAAAATACCTTAGAAACCATGTACCTTAAAACCCTCAAAATCCCAAACAACCCTAACATTTTTAAAAATCATAAAAATTCCCTAAAAATACCAAAAAATATAAAAAACTCTAGAAACCCAGAAAATTCCAAAGAAAAACATAAAAACCAAAAAATGATTTAAACCCAAAAACCCTAAAAAATGCTAAAAACCATAAAAATCTTGCAAACATGTTAAAAAAATAAAAAAATTAAAAACCTTAAAAACCATAAAACTGATAAAAACCCTAAAACAACTAGAATCTCAAAAAAACCCTTTAATCACCTAA